>SJYR01000012.1:1244800-1264740 GCA_006410655.1 Kobus ellipsiprymnus | reverse complement strand
CTGGAAGTGGGCAGTGGCCGTCCACCCCCCACCCCCCGTGGTTTCCACAGTGTTTCTATTCACAGTCCATGCTCCTCTCCTCTCCCGCCTTCATCCTGGGATCGGTAACTTATTTGTCTGGCTTCTCGGAGGCACCTCTGTGCGTTTGTCCTCAGGTGGTCTTATGGATGTCTTTCAAAAAATGGTTATTTTATATGATTTGTCATGGAATATGTTCTAATAAATCATTCTCCTGTCGTGTGGCAGCAGGCTGGTGCCTGGCACCGTGGCCTCATTTCTCTAGTGGTGGATGGGGAGGGAGGGGGCCCCCTGCAACCCGGGAGGTTCAGGCCAGGGTCTCCCTTTCTGCTCTGCTGCTGCTGCTGCATCGCTTCAGTCATTTCCGACTCTGTGCGACCCCATAGACAGCAGGCTCCCCCATCCCTGGGATTCTCCAGGCAAGAGCACTGGAGTGGGTTGCCATTTCCTTCTCCCATGCATGCCAAGTCACTTAAGTCGTGTCCAGCTCTGTGCAACCCCATGGACAGCAGCCCTCCAGGCTCCCCTGTCCACAGGATTCTCCAGGCAAGAGCACTGGAGTGGGTTGCCATTTCCTTCTCCCTTCATGGTCTGGAAAATCCATTTTGACCCGCAAGTCAGGTGCACTGCAGTGCAGACATGCTGCCACCAGAGGGTGACCTAGGCGAGAAAGCAAAGCTGGGGAATGTCTGAGGCTTGCTTTGGAAAAAACGTTACTCGAGCCATCCAGTGACGCAGCGTGCAAGGGCACCTCCACAGTGGGCCGCACCTGTAGACAGAGCCCCGGAGGGACGCAGGCTCTGGGTGCTGGGCCTCTGCTGCCCCCAGTCCATCCCCCTTTTTGTGGCTCAGACAGCTGTCCTTATTGCTGACGCTCCCGCCCAGGAGCGATATGTGCCCACCGACAGGGAGAACACAGAGGCAAAAGGGGTAAGGTGACCAGAGCAAGCGTCCTTGAGGCCCCTCGGGGCGGTGGCCAGCCTCCAGGAGGCACTTTCCCTCAGCAGGTCCCCGAGCCGCTCCGTCCCAACCTGCTGCGTCGCCGCGCCCGCTCCGCTCCGCAAGGCAGCCGCGGAGGCAGCTCTTGGTCTTGCAGCCCCTGCGCCCTTACTGGCACGTGAGCGTCTGGTGTGTGTCCCTCCTAGACTTCCTTGTTTCTGTGGTCACTTTCTAGAAGACCTCCATTTTGTTTTCAGTGGCGTTTTCCTCTGATGAGAGCTCTCCACTGCTTAGACTTGGGGTCAGGGGTAAAAATGTTTCCTTTTGTCTCTCCCTTTCCCCATGCTGTGAGGGTCTCCGTGGGCAGTTACTGTCTCTCGGCACTCAGGGAATATCCTTCCATCGTCTTCTGGGTTCCGTTGCTTTTGTGCAGGAATCACAGCATTCCTCTTGCCCCTTTGTGGTGGTGTCTTTTTTCCTGGCTATTTCAGGTTCCCCTCTGTCATTCATTTTTCGGTGGCTTGACTAGTGTGCTCAGGAGTTAATCTGTATTTATCTGTGCCAGGAGTTATGAAACTGCTTAGACTGTCTTGGTTTGTCTGTCTCTCCTCAGTTTTGGAAAAGCCTTGTCCATTCTTCAGAGCTTGGTCTGCCCATTTCCGGTCTTCCTTTCTTGGACTCTGCATATCCGTAGGACCTTTACACTGTGCTCTGTGTCTCTCACGCACTTTTGTATATTTCCTGTGCGTTTTTTCTCTTCGTGCGTCAGTCTTTTCTTTCTTCTGCCCTAAATTACAGTTCCGATGTCCCAGGTGGCACCAGTGGTAAAGAACCCACCTGCCAATGCAGGAGACAAGAGACATGGGTTCTACCCCTGAGTCGGGAAGACCCCCTGGAGGAGGGAATGGCGATGTTCTTGCCTGGAGAGTCCCATGGACAGAGGAGCCTGGTGGGCTACAGTCCGTGGGGTCGCAGAGTCGGACGCGACTGATCACAAATTGCAGTTCGCCGGTCCTCTCTTCATTTCTGTTCAGCTGTCCAGCAGCCCATCTCTTACACTATTTATTTTATTTTTAGTTTTATAATTTCTGTTTGACTTGTTAAAAAAAAATTATCTCACATCTCTAAGTAAAGGTTCCTGACTTGTCATTTATTGTTCTGAGCATGTTAGGCGCATTGGACACAGAGGTTGTGCTCAGTAGCTCCAGAACCTGGGTCCCCTGCTGCTGTACGTGGTTCTGTTTCTTGATGCGCCTGGTGACTCTTGACCCAAAAAAGTGAAGTGAAACAATGAGATCGAGGGACAGATACTGGGAGTGAAAAAAGCCGTGCAGAAGGGCTTCCCCTGTGTCTAGTGGCTCCGTGGCCCTAAAGCCGGTTGGGTCCCACACGCCACCACCAAGGGTCCACGGGCCGCCACTAACGGCCGGGTGTGCCGCAACCAAGCATCAGTCCAGCCAGGCAAAGGTATCAATAAAAATAAACAGGGACGTCCCTGGCGGTCCAGGGTGGAGAATCTGCCCGCCAGTGCGGGGACACTGATTTGATCCCCGGTCCGGGGAGAGTCCACGTGCCGCGGGGCAGCTGAGCCTGGGGCGCGCAGCTGCCGACCCCACGCCCCTGGAGCCCGCGCTCAGGGCAGCCCGCGCGCCGCGCCTGCAGGGAGGGCCCCGCTCCGCGGCTAGAGAGCGCCCTCGTGCGGCAGCAGGGAACCTATGCACCACAGCAAAGACCCAGCGCGGGCAAACGTGTTGTTAACTTAAAGACTTTTTTTTGAGGAAAGTGCAGTCTCTAGACAATACTATACATCATCGGTGAGGATCACCCTGTCCTCTGCCGGAGGGACTGAGCTGGCCTGAAGCTGGTTTGAGATGCACTCAGGCTGCTCCACCTCCTGGTTGCCGGTGGTTCTGGGCTCAGCCCTCCTGGGGTCCCAGTGGACAGTCAGCTGAGCTGACCAGCTTTCTCCTCCTCTGACAGAGATCTTGAACGCAGTTTTGTCTTCCTGCAACCATAGTACTATTGTGCTTGGTTCGACTTCTCATCCACTCCCTGCTCAGCCTCTGAGCCCTGTGCAGCATGAGAGTCAACAGATACCCCAGGAGGGAAGCGCACAGAGCCCCGGCGCGCTCCGGCTGCCCTGCCCCGTGGATCTTGGCCCTACGGCCCTCGTGGCCCTGGCAGGCCTGAAGGCTGGTGCCCTGCTAGTTTTGTGAGTCTGCCCAGACCCAGCCTGTCCACGCTGGATCTTTGCAGCCACCCTCGCCCAACTGCCCCGCCTCGGCCTCACAGCGTCATCTCTACCAACTGGGAAGCCCACAGTGCTGCTGAAAATAAAATGGAAATTGGACACAATGCAGAGATAAGAAGACGGGAAGGGAAGCCCCCATGCACCAGAAGGCAGGTGGGAAACGAAGTGCGGATGGATAAAGAAGCGGAGAGAGCGCCTCTTCCCGGGCAGTTGTGGCCCATGGAAGCCCCTAAGGTCGACGCAGGTGGCGCTCTCTGTCCGTACAGAGTCGGAAGACAAGGCCTGTGCCTGGTGAGAGGAGAGCTGACGTTGAGAGTCCTGTTCAGAGCTGGGTGTTCAAAAGTTTGTACACAGAGAGAAAGGGGCCAGAAAAACTCTCCCCACAGCCCCAGTGACAGGGCAGGGAGGCCTGTCTGTTCCCAGGTTCTGGGTGAGAGGGGGGTAAAGTCTGCAGTAAGAAACAGACCTTGGGGAAAGTTGACCAGCAGATGAACAGAGCTGTAGAAACAAACAGTAGTGGGAAGGTTGCCCCCCGGAAATCAGCCAGATGCAGAAAAGGAGGAGCTTCCATGTGGATGGAGCAGGAGGTTGTGAGGCATGGAAGCTACGGAGCAAAGGCTCTGCACGCAGTTAATCCGAGTTTCAGTGTGGGGATAAAGAAAGTGCATAGCAGGGGTATTCAAAGAGACAGCAGCTGAGAACTCTCAAGAAATAATCAAAGGCATACATTCTCACAAGTCCCAAGAGGGGTGCATAAGAGTGAACTCGGAGACTGCCCTGGTGGCCCAGTGGTTACGGCTCTGCCTTCCAGGGCAGGGGACACAGGTTTGACCCCTGGTCAGGGAAGATGCCACATTCCACGCGGCACCTAAGCCTGCGGGCCGCGGGCCGCAGTGGCTGAGCTCGTGGGCTACAGCCGTGCTCCACGGGAAAAGTCACGGGAAGTCCGAGCACCACCGCTGGAGAGAAGCCCCCTGCTCCCCAGGACTAGAGAAAGCCTTTGAAGCAATGAAGGCCCAGTTAGTAAAAGACATATGTATATATTAAAAAAAGTTAAAGTCAACATATTCAAACTATTGAAAGAAAAGAATTGTCAGCCAACAGTTTTGTACCCAGAGAAACTACTCTTTGAGAGTGAGAGAGAACGAGATTTCTGAGAATAAAGCTTGAGGATTTACCGCTCTTAGAGCCACAGTGAAAGAATCATTTAAGGACAATTTTAGGAAGAAAAACTGAGTTCAGAAGGAAGCCGTGGCATACGAGAAAAAATAGTAAATAAATTGACAGACGTGCAGTAAATCTAAGTGTTGAGAGCTAAAAAATTACAGTGATTGTGGAGGATTACCCTCAAAAAGATGAAACCAAAATACTAGAGAATAAGTAAAATGGAATCCTTGAAGGAATAGTTGGAAGAAAAAAATCCCGGTCTCATTGTCTTGTTCATAAAGGCGGAGGGATCAGTGAATTCTGGACTTTGAAGTCAAGCACTGTGGGAAGTGTTTAAGGCAGCCACAGAAGGACGGGGGCTTCCCAGGTGGCGCTAGTGGTAAAGAGCCTGCCTGCCAGTGCAGGTGCGAGAGGCGCAGGTATGATCTCTGGGTCAGGAAGGTGCCCTGGAGGAGGGCACGGCAACCCACCCCAATATTCTTGCCTGGAGAATCCCACGGACAGAGGTGCCTGGCTGGCTAAGTCCATGGGGCTGCAAAGAGTCAGACAGGACTGAGGCGACTGGGCATCACGGAAGGATAGGACGATACGGGAGTGTTTATTTCAGCTACTTGGTGGGTTAAGAAAGTGGAAGCCAAGATGTTGGATCAAGGACAACGAAAATGTTTTGCTGAACGGCAAGGAACACACTCAGCTGGGCTTGGCCCAAGGTTTGATGACCTCTGGCCGAGGCCCTGGCCCACCCAGGCGGGGCGGGGGTGCGCAAAGCTGGGCCCTCTGTAGGGGATGCATGCTGTGTGTCAGGCAGAAATCCATCCGTCTCAAAGTTGAAGAAACCTGTCTGTCGGTCTCTGCCCCAGCTTTGGATGGAAACAAAAAAGAAACCTCAAACTCTCTCATGCAAGGGAGTCAGACAGAAAGTCGCAGGCCCTGCCTGGTACATACGGGTGATGGAGGAAAATGGGGCAGACATGCATCAGGAGGAACACGGCACCCCGTCCTGCAGGCACCCACAGACCCGCGGAGAGGCGAGCTCAGGCGAGCATTGCTGGGCCGGAGAGCTAGAGAACGGGGGTCTAACAGCCCCGGGAGGGTGTTAGCCACGCTCTGCTGTTTGTGAGTTGATGCTTTATCATCCCCCTGAGGGCCTATCAGCCATCTCTGAGCAAAGGAAAACTCACCTGTGGGTACCTGGGATCCTCACACGGCCTCAAAGCACACACTCATCTCACTCACACGAACCCGCTTCCGGGGCTGGGCCCTTGCAGACACAACTGGCCTGAACCTGCCGGCTCCACCTCGCCCCTCCTTCCTGCAGAAACTGCCGTCAACAGCTCTTCCTCACAGTTCACTCCCTGCCCGTGACTGGCTGGGTACCTCCTGTGTGCCCTCTGGGGCACGCCTTCCTTGCCCCAGGGAGCTGGGGGCATAGGTGCGAAGTGCTAGGTGTAAAATGAGTGAGTGGTGAGACTCCCTGGTGGTCCAGCGGTTCAGACGCAGCGTTCCCGATGCGCGGAGCCCAGGTTGAATCCCTGGTCAGAGACCTGGATCCTATAAGCTGCAACTAAAAGTTCACAAGCCGCAACAAAGACCCGGCACAGCCAAAGGAATAAATATTTTAATAGGAATGTAATAAAATGAATAAGTTATAGGATGTTATATACAGCACCGAGAATTATGTTACATTGTAATAACTTTATATGAGTGTAATCTATAAACTTATTGAATCACTACGTCTTACACCTAAAATTCATGCAACATTGCAAGTCAACCACACTTCAACTGAAAGGTGACTGCAGCCATAAAATTAAAAGGCGCTTGCTTCTTGGAAGAAAATCTATGACAAACCTAGACAGTGTATTAAAAAGCAGAGACATTACTTTGCTGACAAAGGTCCGAATAGCCAAAGCCATGGTTTTCCCAGTGATCGTGTATGGATGTGAGAGCTGGACCATAAAGAAAGCTGAGTGCTGAAGAATTGATGCTTTTGAACTGTGGTGTTGGAGAAGACTCTTGAGAGTCCCTTAGACTGCAAGGAGATCCAACCAGTCCATCCTAAAGGAAATCAATCCTGAATGTTCATTGGAAGGACTGATGCTGAAACTGAAGCCTCTAATACTTTGGCCACCTGATGGGAAGAGCTGACTCATTGGAAAAGACGCTGATGCTGGGAAAGATTGAGGACAGGAGGAGAAGGGGATGATAGAGGATGAGATGGCTGGATGGCATCACCGACTTGATGGACATGAATTTGAGCGAGCTCTGGGAGATGGTGAAGCCTGGAGCGCTGTCACACACGGGTTGCAAAGAGTCAGCCATGACTGAGTGACCGGCAAACAACAGCAAAAGTGGGGGAAAACAATAAAAGAAAAAAAGACGACCTTGTCATGTTACGTACGAGCTCGGAATGATCAACAGGAGCTTCCTTACGGAAGACCGGCAGGGAGAATGTAGAAGAATAATGAAATCAGAAGACCAAAGGGTCTGAAGCCATTTGCCACAAGCTGAAGCATGGGAAGATTGCGGGGCATCCAAGTGTTCATTTACCCTCAGGTTGCTCACCAAGTGCGAGGACGGAAGTCGTCTGATAACCACCAGGCTTTGTGTCACTGACAGCGTGGGAGCTGGACTCCAAGGGCCCGCCCCCCGCGCCGAGCTCGGGGGCGTGCGTCACACAGCGCCTCCTGCTGGCATCCTCCCCGGGGCTCCGTCGAGGTGGATGGGAAGTGACTCGCTGAATAGGACGCTTCTGCGGCTGATGAGCAGGAGGGCGAGAAGTGCCGCCCCGAGCGCTTACTGGGCTACAGTTTTATAATCAAAGGAAGAGTGGGGGGCGGAGAGGACCGGCTTTGTCTTTTTTGACTAGAGGTCATGCTTCCATTATCAGCTCTGCCTCCAGGTTGAGCAGGGGAGTTTCCTGTCCCTAAATGGTCAAGCTAGGTCCACAAATTACCGGTTTTCATGGGTGGAGAGAGCACGTCCTAGGGCTCGTTAACTTACTGAGCTCCCTGGCAGGATGTGGGCCTCATGCCACCTTGTTTTATTGTGTGAGGGCATGGCCCGGGCTTCTGCTGAATGGTTTTGTTGCTAAGCCAGCCTGCTTGGTTTTCTGGTTAAGCAACCTGGCTTTCTCGGTTATCATTAACTTACGGGGGTCTCTCAAATTTCCTGTTTACACTTCCCCAGTGGGAGTAACTATTTAATCACCCATGCGGTTCCTCATTCTATCCCTCTCATAACCAGGCTTTACAGCTCACATCTCAGTCCAGGAGCCCGGGCAAGAGGAACAGACACTCCATGAGCGGAAGGGGAGACGGTGGGAAGGTTGTCTCGGGGGGTGAGGGTGAGGAAGTGACTTAAGAGACATAAAAACCAAACTCAATGTGGGGACCTCAATTGGATGCAGTAACAAATCAGCTATAAATGACAACTTGGTGGCAATTAGTGAAAGTTGGTGAAAGTTTTAACATCACTATAGACTGATGTCTAGTGTCCCCCCAAATTCCTATCTTTAAAACCTAACCCCCAATGTGATGCTATTAGGAAGTGGGGCCATGGGGAGGTGATTAGGTCATGAGGCTGGAGCCCCTGGGAATGGGATTAGTGCCCTCACAAAGAAACCCCAGGGAGCTCCCTGGCACCGCCCCCCCCCCCCTGCCCCACCAGGAGGGAGGAAGACAACGAGAAGGTCCAGCCATGCAGCACAAAGCAGCGGAACCAGACACCAAAGCGGCTGGCGTCTTGACACTGGACTTTCAGCCCCCAGATCTGTCTAAGCCCCTCAGTCTGTCACAGCAGCCGGGACGGATGAAGACAAGAACGAACCATGAAGTTGATAAGGCTAAGGAATTGCTGACTTTGTTAGGAGTGATCCTGTAGGAAATTTGTTTATTTAGAAAGGCACACTGAAGCATTCAGAAGTGAAACGTTCCCATGTCCTCTGTTCATTTATTTCATTTATTTTTATTGAAGTATAGTTGATTTATAATACAATATTATATAGGTTGTGGGCTTCCCTGATAGCTCAGCTGGTAAAGAACCTGCCTGCAATGTGGGAGACCTGGGTTCAATCCCTGGGTTGGGAAGATCCCCTGGAGAAGGGAAAGGCTCCCCACTCCAGTATTCTGGCCTGGAGAATTCCATGGACTGTATAGTCCATGAGATTGCAAAGAGTCGGACTCAACTGGACGACTTTCACTTCATTATATAAGTTGCAGGTGAACAATAGAGTGATTCACGACATTTAATGGTGATACTCCATTTGTTGTCTTTATAAAGAATTTGGCTGTAGTCCCTGTGATGATAATTCCTCTTTAATTTAAAATTCCTTTCTGGGGGCTTCCCTGGTGGTTCAGTGGTAAAGAATCTGCCTGCCAACGCAGGAGACATGGGTTTGATCCATGGGAGGATCCCACAGGCCACGGAGCAACTCAGCTCACGCGCCACAACTCCCGAGACTGTGCTCCAGAGCCCAGGGCTGCAACTGCCGAAGTCCGCGCACCTCAGAGCGCCTGCTCCACAAGAAGACAGGCCACTGTGAGGCAGAGCCATGCACTGCAACGAGAGGGGGGCCCCACTTGCTGCAGCTGGAGAAAGACCCTGCACACCCTCAAATAAAAAATAAAATAAATAAGTAAATAAAATGAAAATTCTTTCCTGAAGCAGAGGCGGTGCGTGTCGGCAGCTGTGGAGTCTAAGCTGCGTGTAGTGGCTGTTCATTACGCTCTCCCCTCCGGTCTGCGTGTCTGAGAATTTCTGCAGAGAAAACGTCTAGTGAGGCAGCAGAGTAAGAGCAGATGCTGCTACACTTACAAAACTGATGACTTGGAAAGTACGGCAAGCCCTTCAAACCTACGAGAAAAAGTCAACAAATCTTCACTAAAAGCAGCAAAAATACAAGCAGGGCTTCACAGAAGAGGAGACCCCGTAACTTCCAAGCACGCTCCGTCATCAGGGGCTGAGAGCTGCAGCCACGCCGGACGCTGCTCTGTATCTCCAGATGCAAAGACCACAGAGCACAGTGGGAAACTCTCCTGAAAATACCCAGCACTGTCTCGGTGGGAAACTCTCCCGAAAATACCCAGCACCATCTTGGAAAGTGAGGATGCTAATGAAGGAAAACAGGCCAGTAGACTCAGGAATCCAGTGACCCTACCCAGGAGCAGAGGCCACCTCAGCTGTGGTCTGGAGAGGAGGGCAGAACCCCAGGCTGAACTGGGACAGGGTGTTTGGAAGAAAGCACAGGGGCCTGGGGATAGCCATTGGCATCTTCCCTTTTCACCTCTCAGCACACTCACGCCAGCCCCAGGACTCTGCCGGGGAACCAATACCCTGTCCATGGCCACCTGAAGGTCAGCACCCTGGACAGGGCCCCTGCAACCCCGTCCTGCTGGGGTCTCACAGGCAGGGCCTGGGCACACACTCAGACCTCATCCAAAGAAGACTTTGAGTGAAGGAGTTGGAAAGGGTCCTGTCCTCAGAGAGTCCCAGGCAGATGGGAGAGGGGGTGGGGCTAGGGAGGCAGAGACCTGCGCTGAGAACGCAGGCTGAGCAAACTATAGCCAGCCTGCCTTTTCAGACAGCCCAGTGAGTGGCCAATCTGCATTCTCCAGAAGGGAGGTCCCAGCTGCCTCCATTTCCCAGATTCCCTTGCAGCTAGATGCAGCCATGTGACTAAGTTCTGGATTATGAGACATGAGTGGAAGTGCCCTGTGAGACTTTCAGAATGTCTTCCAGGATGTCTGCCCTTATATCCTGTTCTGCTAGGAACAGGAGGCAATGACTGAGCTCCAGCAGTCATTGTGAGGCCATGAGGCTGCCAGTTAAGCCTAGAGATTGGGAACTGAGAGTTGGAGGGGCCTGGTTCCCAATGGCTGCAGAGCCAATACCATCCCTAGGCTTCCAGTATTATGGAGAAATAAACAATGTTGCTCAAGACCTGGTTCTTCGAGTCTCGATGCACGCATACATGCTAAGTCACTTCAGTCATGCCCAAGTCTGTGCAACCCATGGGTTGTAGCCTGCCAGACTCCTCTGTCCATAGGATTCTCCAGGCAAGAATACTGGAGTGGGTTGCCATTCCCTTCTCCAGGAGATCTTTCCGACTTGGGGATCGAACCCATGTCTCTTAAGTCTCCAGCATTAGCACATGGTTTGCACCAAACCTAACTCGGATGCACCGGCCTGTGACTTGGGGGTAGGGGGTGGGGAGGGATTTTCTCTGGCAGTGAAAGTTCTCAGCCCCACCCTCTAGCCGGCTCACCCGGCTCCAGATGTCTGTCAAGGGTGCAGAGGGAGGTACGGAGGATGAACAGGAAGTGGCCCAAAGGGGAAGCAACAGGCTGCAGAGAGGAGACAGGTGGGAGGTGATCACAGTAATAGCCTGCAAGCTGAGGGCCTGTGTCTGTGGTGAAGCCAAGATGAACGCCAAGGCGGGACCCTTGGAGGTAAGAGCCAGCGAGGCCAGATGGGAGGGCCGGACCGAGGGCCCTGAGAAGGGGGCTTCAGTCCACTGCCTTCTGACCGGTGCTGCCAGCTGCCCTGGGCCCAAAGGGCCATGAAGCTTCAGTGGGTCACCCGTTCCTCCACTGGTTTCTGCAGCCAGGACCACAGGGCCTGGGGTCTCCCAGTGAGCGCAGCCTGGGGTGGGCAGCTGCCCCCCAGGCTCTGCAGGACAGCAAGTCCCACCCTTTCAGCTGGGACCTGCCCACCATAGGGCGGGGGGAGCACAGAGCTGCCCCCCAGGGTCTCCCAGCCCAACACAGGCTTGCGATGCTGGCGCTGCTGGTCACCGTCTCCCAACAGCCAGTCCCACCCCTGGACACATGGGGTCCTCAGGGTCTAGTTGCCCAGAGCCGCCTGGATGGCAGGCTTCCCCAGGCCCTTGTAGTTCACAAGGGGGTGGGTGGCCTGGCAGGTGTCTCAGCTGGGTGGCCCCTCGGGTGGGGCTGCGGGGGCAGGGCACTCCCACCTTCTCGTGAGCCTGGCCCAGGAACCCGCGCAGGGCTGCACCCTGATCGCCTCTCTCGAGCATCAGTGAAGGGTCTGGGGAGCCCTCCCTGGAGTGGGGAGGGGAGTGGCAGGCCCCCCAAGCTGCCCTCTTCAGGGTGTAGGGACTCCTGGTGGGGAGGGGTTCCAGGCCTCGGGCTCTGAGCCCCTTCTCTCATTCCGGGGTTCCCCACCCCCAGGCCAGCTCCCATGGCTGCCCCTCCCCCATGGAGGTGGGCTGGGGGCCCAGCGAGAGGACACCCCCACAGCCTGGGGCCTATGCAACAGCCTGGCTCCCTGGGCCCCAGTGCCCAGCTGAGCTGTGCTCACAGGCAGGCGTGTGACCCCAGCCCCAGGCCCCAGGTGGCAGTGGCCACTCGCCATCAAGGCCAGGAGGGAAGGCTGCACTCACCCCTCATGGAAGCCTCAGAAGTTGGCTGGTGGTGGGGGCGGGGGAGTGGGGTTGGGGCGAACACGTCTCTGTGCATGGACCCCGCCTTGCACTCCAGGGAGGGCAGCCTCAGCTCAGAGCTGGGGAGCATCCCACTCAGGGTGGCATTTGAGGCTGCTCTGGGGAGGGGAACAACTCCAACCGGGATCCAGTCTGCCTGGCTTCCAGCTCCTTGTGAGAGTGACCACTCTGAGGGGACAAGACCTCTGTCCCCAGCTGGCTGCAGAGTTCTGGGGCAGAGAGAGACCCCCACCAGCATCAAGGGGTCCTGACTCAGCCCCCAGCCCCCGGCCCCCAGAAAAGCAACCCTCTCTTCTGTGCCCGGCGCCCATCCAGGACCAGGGTCACTGCCTGGTTCCCAGGAGAGGCCAGCACAGGGCCAGGATGGGGGGCCCAGCCCGGGAAGGGAAGCAGCTATTTTTGAACCAGCATTGAGAGGACCCAGCCTGAAAGCAGAAATGGCGGCAGACTCGCTGTGGTTGAAATGAGGAACTGAGATTCAGACGCCCACACAGCCCTGGGGGGCGCCGAGGGGGAAACCAGCAGATCATACGTGGCCCGGGCACACACAGGACACACACACACAGGCACACAGACACGCACACACACAGGATGCACACACAGGACACACACACACACGCACAGGCACACAGACATGCACACACATGCACACGCACAGGCACACAGACACGTACACGCACACATAGGACACACATGCACACACAGAGACATGCACACACAACAGACATGCACAGAGACACACAGGCACACACAGGACACACACGCACAAATACAGGCACACAGACATGCACATGCATGCTCACGCAATGCACACAGACATGTACACGCACACACAGGACACACATGCACACACAGGACACACACACACAGGCACACAGACACGCACACACACAGGATGCACACACAGGACACACACACACACGCACAGGCACACAGACATGCACACACATGCACACGCACAGGCACACAGACACGTACACGCACACATAGGACACACATGCACACACAGAGACATGCACACACAACAGACATGCACAGAGACACACAGGCACACACAGGACACACACGCACAAATACAGGCACACAGACATGCACATGCATGCTCACGCAATGCACACAGACATGTACACGCACACACAGGACACACATGCACACACAGGACACACACACACAGGCACACAGACATGCACACACACGCGCACACACACAGACACGCACACACAGAGAGACATGCACACACAGAGACACACACACACAGGACAGACACACAGATGTGGGGTTGGGGCGAACACGTCTCTGTGCATGGACCCCGCCTTGCACTCCAGGGAGGGCAGCCTCAGCTCAGAGCTGGGGAGCATCCCACTCAGGGTGGCATTTGAGGCTGCTCTGGGGAGGGGAACAACTCCAACCGGGATCCAGTCTGCCTGGCTTCCAGCTCCTTGTGAGAGTGACCACTCTGAGGGGACAAGACCTCTGTCCCCAGCTGGCTGCAGAGTTCTGGGGCAGAGAGAGACCCCCACCAGCATCAAGGGGTCCTGACTCAGCCCCCAGCCCCCGGCCCCCAGAAAAGCAACCCTCTCTTCTGTGCCCGGCGCCCATCCAGGACCAGGGTCACTGCCTGGTTCCCAGGAGAGGCCAGCACAGGGCCAGGATGGGGGGCCCAGCCCGGGAAGGGAAGCAGCTATTTTTGAACCAGCATTGAGAGGACCCAGCCTGAAAGCAGAAATGGCGGCAGACTCGCTGTGGTTGAAATGAGGAACTGAGATTCAGACGCCCACACAGCCCTGGGGGGCGCCGAGGGGGAAACCAGCAGATCATACGTGGCCCGGGCACACACAGGACACACACACACAGGCACACAGACACGCACACACACAGGATGCACACACAGGACACACACACACACGCACAGGCACACAGACATGCACACACATGCACACGCACAGGCACACAGACACGTACACGCACACATAGGACACACATGCACACACAGAGACATGCACACACAACAGACATGCACAGAGACACACAGGCACACACAGGACACACACGCACAAATACAGGCACACAGACATGCACATGCATGCTCACGCAATGCACACAGACATGTACACGCACACACAGGACACACATGCACACACAGGACACACACACACAGGCACACAGACATGCACACACACGCGCACACACACAGACACGCACACACAGAGAGACATGCACACACAGAGACACACACACACAGGACAGACACACAGACACACACAAATGCACGCACATGCACACACAGGATGCACACGCACACACGGGACACACACGCACATGCACACAGACATGCACACGCACACAGACACACACACTCACACAGGACACACACACACACAGACACGCACACACAGGACACACACGCACATGCACACAGACACACACACGCACACAGGACACACACGCACACAGAGAGACATGCACACATACAGACACACACAGGACACGCACACGCACACAGTCGTGCGCACACACGCACACACACAGGACGCACACACACGTGCACGTCACGCACACAGACATGCACAGGCATACACGTACTAGTTCTGGGTGACGGACTCAACAGCTTCAGGCCAGGCCAGGGTGAGGGTCCACCTGGGCCAGGAATGGGGTCTGCAGGGTCCCCATGAGGTGGCCTCCCCGGTGCCCAGCTGCCCAGGAACGTGGGATCACCACGCCCAGGCCCGGAGCTGCGGGTGATGCCGGTCACCACGCCCAGGGGCTGAGGCCTCTGCTGAGCACACGGGTGGCCCCAGCATGGCCCCGCTCCACACCACCCTGCAGCCTGCGGGACAGGGCAGTCAGCACTGTGAGACTGGGGGCCCACAGGAAGGGCTGAGCCGCTACACAGGACCCCCGGGCCAGAGCGGCAGGGGCAGAAGGAGCCACAAGGGGCCAGGACTCCCCACCCAGGGGCTGCTGGCACCTGTCTGGAGGACCCGGGAACATGGCCAGCCCCCAGGCCGTGGCCTCAGGCTTGCCCTGGCCAGTCCCACCTGGCAGCAGGTGTGGGCTGTGTCAGGAGAGCGTGGCCCCCGGGGACATGGGGGTGTCTTCCTCCAGCTGCAGGTGCGGGGGACGCTCGTGCTGCTGTGCCTGGGCGCTGTGACCCTCACCTGCCTCCTGGGGCGGGGGTCCTCCCCTTCCGCCTGGAGCCAGGGCTGCCTTGAGGAGGGGCCTGCCAGGCCTGGGGGCCTCGGCTCCCATGTGGACTGGGATCCTCCAGGAGGGGAGGCCCGGCGGCGGCATCAGCACAAGGACTCCTGCCGGTGAGCAAGCCACGGGCTCCGCGGGGCAGCGGCGGGAGGGCGAGCCCAGGAGGCTCTGCCCCCGCCATCCCAGCCCGGTCTCCCCCGAGGGACAAGCACCGCCCTTCCTCCCCTCCTCTGGGAAGAGGCAGTCTGGGAGGATGGGCTGGAGGCAGGGGAGTGGTCTGGGAAGGGGAGCCCTGACTGTAGGGGCAGGATGCGGAGTGCTCTCGGCAGGAAACAGGGGTAACCCGGACTCGGTGGCCATCACAGCCCTCCCCCCCGGGGTAGAGTCACAGTGCCCGCCCCTCCCGCCCCCCAGGGTCCTGGAACCTCAGAGCCCCTCAGCACACCCCCTGACTGAGCCCCTCCCTCTGGGTCAGCCTTGGTGACTCCAAGGGCCTCCACACCCGCAGGAGCCCAGACCCAACAGCTCCAAGGCGAGCACGCTGGGCTTGGGTGGGGCTGGGAACTGGCACCCACTCCCCACTTGGGCAGGCCCCCTGGGGCACTCCTGGTGTCAGGCCTGCCCTGCCCCATCCGGCCCCCTTGGCCTGGGCTCTGTCTCCCGCTTGCTGACCAGGACAGAGCAGGTGACGAGAGGCTGGCCAGCCGCTCCTACGCTCACACCCGGCACCCCCCTGCAGGCTTGTCCTTGTGGAGAGCATCCCCCAGGACCTGCAGTCTGCAGCAGGCATCCCGGCCGCCCAGCCCCTGGCCCAGGCCTGGATGCAGCTGCTGGACGCCGCCCGAGAGAGCGTCCACGTGGCCTCCTTCTACTGGTCCCTCACGGGGCCCGACATCGGGGTCAACGACTCGTCTTCCCAGCCGGTGTGTGGCCCTCGCCCCTGACTCGGAGCCCACGGGCTGTGCCAGGGACAGGCACACAGCAAGGCCAGCAGGCTGCCCGTCTGTCTGACCGAGCTGTGGGCAGTTGGGGCCAGCTCGGGGGAGATCTGGGCCCCTCCTCGTGGGACAGGGTGGTCTCTCTCACCCCGGCCTGCTCTCACAGGGCGAGGCCCTCCTGCAAAAGCTGCAGCAGCTGCTGGACAGAAACGTGTCCCTGGCCGTGACCACCAGCAACCCGACTCCGGCCAAGAACTCCACTGACCTGCAGCTCCTGGAAAGCCGAGGTGGGAGCCTGCCGTCCTGGGCCCAGGGGCCAGCGAGAGCTCTGGTGCTGCCTGGGGGCGATGGGGCCCTGGGGCTACAAGCGCCTCCGAAGGGGCTTCCCCGGAGGCCGGCTCCAGGGGCCGGACCTGTCGTTTCCCATGGGGCAGAGCAGGGCGGCCTCCACGGCCAACTGAGTCCAGCTGCTCTGAGCCGTAGGTGGAGGCCCAGCTGGGAGCCAGGGGCCACGGGGACAAACCCCAAGAGCCAGGCCACCTGGGGGGGCCCGGGCCGACCAGCGCCTTCCCCCACCTGTAAAGTGGGGGTGAGGACACCATCCGTGAGGAGGACTGCCATGAGGAGGAAGGAACCGGGCTCAGCACAAAGCGGGCTCGCCCACCGCCCTGCACCCTTGTCAGGCGCCCAGGTGCGACGCGTGCCCATGGGAAGGCTCACTGGCGGCGTTTTGCACTCCAAGTTCTGGGTGGTGGACGGGCGGCATGTCTACGTGGGCAGTGCCAACATGGACTGGCGGTCCCTGACACAGGTGAGCCCCTGAGCCCCAGGAGGGGAGGCCCTCTGGAGCTCGTCTGCCCTGGCACCCCTGGTGTCCCCATGTGGGCAGTCATCCCGGGGGACGCAGGGAGATCCGTAATGCCCCTGCAGTAGAAACACCCGGAGGCTGGTTGCTGCTGCTGCTGCTAAGTTGCTTCAGTCGTGTCCGACTCTGTGCGACTCCATAGATGGCAGCCCACCAGGCTCCCCTGTCCCTGGGATTCTCCAGGCAAGAACACTGGAGTGGGTTGCCATTTCCAGGNAATGCCCCTGCAGTAGAAACACCCGGAGGCTGGTTGCTGCTGCTGCTGCTAAGTTGCTTCAGTCGTGTCCGACTCTGTGCGACTCCATAGATGGCAGCCCACCAGGCTCCCCTGTCCCTGGGATTCTCCAGGCAAGAACACTGGAGTGGGTTGCCATTTCCAGGCTCCTCCATCCCTGGGATTTTCCAGGCAAGAGTACTGGAGTGGGGTGCCATTGCCTTCTCCAATGCATGAAAGTGAAAAGTGAAAGTGAAGTTGCTCAGTTGTGTCCGACCCTCAGCGACCCCATGGACTGCAGCCCTCCAGGCTCCTCCATCCATGGGATTTTCCAGGCGAGAGTACTGGAGGGCTACAGGACTCTAAAGGCACTGCTGTAGAAGGTCACTCACCTGCCTGGAAACACGGTCAGGTCACCTTGTCCAAGGGGCCATGTGGACCAAGCAGGAACCCTTTCAGGAGAAGCAGCGCTTTAGCCATCAGTCAAAAGGCTGGCAGCGCTCGTCGATAAGCAGTGAAATGAGCCGCTTTTCTTCGGGCGCTGATGCTTTCTACTGTTTTCCGGCAATGAACACGTATTGCCCTTGGATCATAGTGTCTAAGAAGAGCAGGGACCCGCTGGGCTCCCCTCCCTGGAGCCCCCCTGCACACGTGGATTCCACCATGCTGCTGCAGACGGGCCGCCCAGTGGGGGCACGCGCCTGCCGGGCAGCCTTGGCCCGTCTGGGGGGGTCTGCCCAGCCCCAGAGGGCCCCCCACCCCCGCAGCACTGCCCGGTGCCCACAGGTGAAGGAGCTCGGTGCCGTCATCCACAACTGCAGCCGCCTGGCCCAGGACCTGGAGAAGACCTTCCAGACCTACTGGGCGCTGGGGGCGCCCGGGGCCGTCCTCCCCAAGCCCTGGCCTCGGAGCTTCTCCTCTCACATCAGCCGCTTCCAGCCGCTCCGGGATCACTTTGATGGGGTGCCCACCACCGCCTACTTCTCGGTGAGGGCGGACAGGCCTGGAGGCCCTTCTGAGCCCCTGCTCTCTGGCCGGCCACACCCACCGGAAGCCCCGCCCACCCCAGGCCTGCCCTGCAGACCGCGGCATCTGCTAGGTCCGAGGTCTGGGGCTGTGGTCCCGGGGTGACCCCATCAGAAGACGCGGCCGGCGTCATCCATGGGAGACAGGCGGCCTGGGTGGCGGGGGATGCCCTGCGGCCCTGCGAACCTCCACACACATCGCTGGGTGGGGTCTGACTCGAGGAGCAGGACGGGTGGGGGCGGCTGGGACCAGAGCACCGTGGAGCTGTCCCTCGCTGGAGAGGGGAGGGGACTGGGCGCAGGCGGCCACAGCTACCAGCCAGGAGCCTCCCTGGGGTGCGGGCAGCTGCCCAGTGCTTGGTTGCAGTGCAGACCTGGCCTCAGAGGCAGGGACACATCCCCAGGTGTGGGAGTTGGGCCAAGCCCCCCAGGGAGCTTCCTCCAGCGTCAGGCCAGCCCAGGGCCCCACCCCTGCGGGCCGCGCCTCCTGCCTTCTTCCGGGGTCCGGGGCTGGAGGGTGGGTGTGTGGTGGGGTGCGGCTCAGAGCCAGGCCCCTCAGGGACCCCCCGCCCCACAGGCGTCGCCGCCCGCTCTCTGCCCCCACGGCCGCACCCGCGACCTGGACGCACTGCTGGCGGTCATGGGGGCTGCCCGGGAATTCCTCTATGCCTCGGTGATGGAGTACTTCCCCACCACACGCTTCAGACACCCCGCCAGGTGGGCCGGCTGGGGGCCGGGCTGCTCCGTCTTCTCACCTGTAGGGACCCCCTCGGGGCAGGCCGGCGGGGCCCCGCCGGCCTGAGGACCCTGACCCTGCCATGCCCCTCCCCCAGCTACTGGCCAGTGCTGGACACGGCGCTGCGGGTGGCGGCCTTCAGCAGGGGGGTGCGTGTGCGCCTGCTGGTCAGCTGCTGGCTCAACACGGACCCCAGGATGTTCCCCTTCCTGCGGTCCCTGCAGGCGCTCAGCAACCCAGCGGCCAACGTGTCTGTAGATGTGGTAAGGTGCGCCCCTGGGTCGGGCTGGGCAGCGGCCTCTCCGTCCCCGACACACCCTCTCTGCTCCCCCAGAAAGTCTTCATCGTGCCCGTGGGGAACCACTCCAACATCCCCTTCAGCAGGGTCAACCACAGCAAGTTCATGGTTACGGAGAAGACAGCCTACATAGGTGAGCTGGGCGGCGGCCCGCGTCCTCCAGGGCCCCATGCGAGGCCGCCGCAGTCTGCTCGGGGCCCGTGTCCCCCAGGCAGGGGGCCTGCGTGCGGAAGGGCTCAGGGCTCTCCATGGAGGCGGCCAGCCCAGTGGTCGGCTGGCCCCACAGGGCAGGTGGGGAATCCCCGCACGGAGCCCCCCCAAGCCCTGAGTTTGCAGGCGGGCAGGGGTGGGACCCCTCTGGTGAAGAGCTGCCCGCACTCCTCAGCGGCCACAGGGGCCGCTGGGCTGGGCGGAGCAGCAGAGGGACCCGTGCGGCCCCTTCCCCAGCCTTCTGCGCCGCTGCCTGCAGGCACGTCCAACTGGTCAGAAGATTACTTCAGCAGCACCTCGGGTGTGGGCCTGGTGGTCAGCCAGAGGGCCCCCGGCGCCCAGCCAGGCGTGAGAACCGTGCAGGAGCAGCTGCGGCAGCTCTTCGAGCGAGACTGGAGCTCCCGCTACGCCGTGGGCCTGGACGGACAGGCCCAGGGCCAGGACTGTGTTTGGCAGGGCTGAGGTTCGGCCTTTCCTGGCAGCGGGGTGGGGCCTCCTTGCCTTGCCTGGCCCCCAGCCTGGACTCCAAGCAGCTTCACTCGCACAAGCCCTGGTCAGGGGCAGGACTGCCCACTGCAGGGCAGACACAAACCACTTGCTCTCCAAATCTAGCCCCTTTGAA
>SJYR01000012.1:1225240-1244516 GCA_006410655.1 Kobus ellipsiprymnus | reverse complement strand
TCCAGGGAGCCCTCTGGGATGCCCCTCCCTGATTCCCACAGAGCCACCATTCCTGTCCACAAGTGGGGTCTCTAGAAAACGCATGTGCCTCTGTGTCTCTTGTGTGCGTCCGCTGTGGGGCTACGCCGGCTTCTGCTCAGCCTCGTCTATGAGGCCACACCGAGGCAAGGCCAGGCGTCTACCATGGGAGCCCCTAACTCTCGCCGGTGTCCAGTCCCGGGCCCACAGGAACCCAAGGACAGATCAGGGGACGTGTTCAGCAAGGAGAGGGGGTCAGAGGCCTGTCTCAGCCCGGCTCACCGTCTCCTGGTTTCTGACCTTGGCTTCAGAGCCCACCTGCCCAGGCAGAGGCCCCAGACTGCCTGAGGCTAGAGCTGTGGGCTGGCTCAATGTCCAGGAGGCCTGGCAGCTAAGGGAGTCACCAAGTAGACACCAGGTCCACCCCAAGACGCCACCCCTGGACCCCGAGTCCTCACAGCCTCAGAGAGAGCCAGCGGGGCAGCTGTCGGACAGCTCAGATGCGAACGTCCTTGCCTGCCAGGATGGTCCCCGAACCCCTCCAGACCCGCTGGGGTCGGGAGAGGATACCACAGCTCCATGCGGGCCTCCCAGGCGTCCAGTGGGTTCGGGAGCTGGTCTATGAGTGAGCTGCTGCCCCTGGTGCCCACCCCCGCCGCCCCCCCCAGCTGCTCCTCAGGAGCAGCGGAACCCCAGACCGCTCTGTACCCCTGGCCTCTCAGCCGTGGTCCAGGCCATGATGGGGAGATGGTGAGAGCCCACAGCCAGGGCAAGGCCTGCCCCACATGTGGTAGGTCTGGTGGCCAGCTGCGGGGGCCTGCTCCAAAGCAGAATCCCCCTGCCCCCCGGCAGACCCAGTGTGATGAGGCTCAAGAGGCCTGGGGGCTCCTTCTGGGGTGTGGGGGACAGAGCCTGCCCCCGAGGACCCTGGACCCAGGCCCTTGTGTGGATGGCTCCACTGCCTGGACGGGGGGCACTGGCCGCCTCACTTGGGACAGGTGGGATGAACAGGTGGTTAGTGGCACGTGGAGCTCACAGCTCTCGCCAGGGGCCGACCCTCGCTGTGGGACACAGGAAGGTGCTGTGAGCTGTCCGTCAGCCAAGCCCAAGGCAGGGCCTGGAGAGCGGCCTCCAGCTGGCGAGGAATGGGGCCCTGGGCCACCCAGCCGGCAAGGAACTGACCGCCGCCGGCAGCTGTGTTGAGTTTGGGAGGTGGCTCCTTCCCAGGTTGTATCTGGGGATGAGACGGGGGCCTCGTGGGACGTGGATGAGGGCTCCGCAGGGCCTCCAGCACGACGGCCCCAGTAAGTCAGACGTGACTCTGTGTGCAGAGGCGTGGAGCCCATGAGCCAGGCTGCCCCCCGCTATGGTGTTCCCGGGGGGCTGGGCTCCCCTCTTCTCTCCCAGGGCCTCCTGGACTGCAGGACCAAGTCCCCACCGAGCCCCCTCCCCAGCTTCCAGAGGGTCCCACACCCCTGACTGGGGGCCCCTTCCCCACCGGCCCCCACGGGAGATGTGACTTCCCTCGGGAGGGAGGGCGGGGCAGGGGAGAGGGCTGTCCTCTGAGCCCAGAGTCCCCCAGCTTCCCCGCCCCGCCCTCAGTGCTAAGAGCAGCTGCCCCTCTCCGAGCAGAAGGAGGTGGCTCCAGGAACCTTCCCTGGGCAGCAGGGAGGGGGCCAGGCTCCAGGTCCCCCCATAGAGCGCTGCACGCCTGCAGGCCCAGAAAGGGCGTCTGAAGGCCACAGGGAGGAGCTGTGACTCTGAAGGGCTGTAGGACACTCCCTGACCTTGTTCTGAGTCTGCTCCTGTGGGCACCTGGCGAGGACGGCCACCGTGGCACAGGGAGCCCTGAGCCAGGCCGCTATAGCGGCTGAGGACCCAGCGAAGCCTCCGGGTCGGGGCCCTCCGCCCCCTGGGCAGCCCCTTTGCTGCCCACGGCCCTCGCCTGGGGCGGCCTCCCAGCTCAGTGCAGCCTGTCCCCAGCTTCGTGGTGGAGCCCTGGGCCCGCACCTTCCTCCTCGGTCTCTCACAGCTGCGGGCGGGGAGGAGGGCCCGAGCAGACAGACGGGTGGGGGAGCCGCCCCACCTGCTGGCAGAGCAGCCTAGCAGCACTCAGGGGGGTGTGTGCGGGAGGAGAGATGGGCTCCACCCAGAACAAAGCACCTCGCAGCCGAAATGGGAGGGGGCAGCGCTTTATTTATCGCCCGTTCGGCGTCCAGGGAGCAGCCAAGTGGGTCCCATCTTCAGGCACACTGAGGGGCTGGGGGCCATGCACGCCGGAGAGGGCACCAGCAGGCAAGTGGATGCCCACGGACGTCTGGTGGGAGCTCATGGACGGATGCCTGGACCACCTCGGCAGCCTGCTGCCCCCAGCCTGGCACGGGCAGCATCACTCCAAGCATCCCAGGGCTTGCCTCAGCAAGACGGCCCATGAAGAGTGGGCTGGTTCTAAGCAGGCAGGGAGAGGGTCTCTTGGACTGTGGCAGACTCTGCCGGAAACAGGGAAACAGCCTTCACCAGGAAGCAGCAACCATGTCTTTGAGGGGCTCGTGGGCAGGGGTCTTGAATAACACATGTCTAATAAAGCCCCTCAGGAGCCCGGGACACTCCTGAAGCTTTGGGAGGCAGCTTCGGGAGGGCTGGGGGCGGGGGCCCCTCCGGGGGCTCCTCTTCATCCTCTGCTCTGGGGGTCACAGCAGACACTCGTGTCCACATGCGGGTGTGGGGCACAGCCTCCACTTCCTTCTGTCCTCACTGGGCAGCGGGCCCGGCTACAGGCTCGTCCAGGGCCGCCGGGTCTGGCTCCAGCAGGATGAGCTCCGTCCTGGCCCTGGACGTGACCATTGCCCCAGCACCTGGCACTGTCTCCTCCCTGTCCTCGGGGGAGAAGCTCTCGCGGGCATCAAAGAAGGTGGCGGCTTCTTCCTGGAGCTTTTGCTCTCCCGGGGCCGCCTCATCCTCCAAGCTCTTGCTTTTCTTGGTGGGGGAGGAGGAGAACCCTAATTTGGGAAATCGGAACCAGCCAGCCTTCTCAGGTTTCTTGGGCAGCTCTGCCTCAGGCTGCGAACCCGGCGGGGTCTGGATGGGGGCCGGCCCGTGGGCTTCATCTTTGGAGTCGGCACGTGTCTCTTCAGAGGAAGAAGAGAAACCGATGCTGGGAAGCCAAAACCGGAACAGACCGGAAGACCTCTTGCCTTCTGGCTTCTCTTTTGGAGCCTGGTCTCCTTTGGAGAGGCCCGCGGCTGCCTCCTCGCCTTCCTCTTCTGGGGGAAATTCGAGGATCTCTGCGGGCTCCTCATCGGAGCAGCTCTCCGTACCTGGGGGGCCAGAGTGCAGGCTGGCGGTGAGTGCTGGCCCTCGGGGTGCGCGGACGCTGGACGAGATCACTTCAAATGGTTCTCTGGTGTCTGGCTGCAGGTCTCCAGAAACAGGGTCTGCCCCAGGGGCAGCGTCTTCAGAAGCCCCCTGCAAGGCCCCTGTCAGTCGGGAGTCTTGGACCCTCCCCTGCGGGGGGGGCTCAGGGATCTTCACTTTCAGCAACGAAAATCCGTAGGAAGCCGTTTGGATCTCGGACGCAGGGATCTCTGATTCCCGCACAATCTGGGTGGAAACAGCCTTGGGTTCTGAGTGGCCGGCCGGCTCTGGCGTCACTCTGTCATGCATGCCAACACCAGCGCCCTCTCCCTGAGCACTGTGAATGTGCACTCGGACCCCGGAAGCTTCCGGGGAGAGGTCAAAGGCCACAGGCTGCTCCCCGGGGGTCCCAGCGCCGGCCTTCAGGATGCTGGCACCCCAGGCTCCCACGCTCTCTATGCACAAGGCGTCATCCAGGCTGCTCCCGGCGCATTGCACCTCCCGCACAGTGGGGATGAAGACGTCGGCCTCCGATCCGGGGTCAGGGAAGGCAAACCTCGGCACGCTCAGCCTCGGCAGCTTGACAGTTACCACGGAACCCTCCCAGGGCTGACCCACGCTGACCACAGAAACCTGGGATGGCCCATCGGTCCTGGACACCTTCAGTTTAACAGGGCCTTCGGGCTGGGAGGACCATTTCTCCACCCTCCCCTCTCCCCTGGCGAGGTCCAGGCCTGCAGTTCTTCACTTTCAGCAACGAAAATCCGTAGGAAGCCGTTTGGATCTCGGACGCAGGGATCTCTGATTCCCGCACAATCTGGGTGGAAACAGCCTTGGGTTCTGAGTGGCCGGCCGGCTCTGGCGTCACTCTGTCATGCATGCCAACACCAGCGCCCTCTCCCTGAGCACTGTGAATGTGCACTCGGACCCCGGAAGCTTCCGGGGAGAGGTCAAAGGCCACAGGCTGCTCCCCGGGGGTCCCAGCGCCGGCCTTCAGGATGCTGGCACCCCAGGCTCCCACGCTCTCTATGCACAAGGCGTCATCCAGGCTGCTCCCGGCGCATTGCACCTCCCGCACAGTGGGGATGAAGACGTCGGCCTCCGATCCGGGGTCAGGGAAGGCAAACCTCGGCACGCTCAGCCTCGGCAGCTTGACAGTTACCACGGAACCCTCCCAGGGCTGACCCACGCTGACCACAGAAACCTGGGATGGCCCATCGGTCCTGGACACCTTCAGTTTAACAGGGCCTTCGGGCTGGGAGGACCATTTCTCCACCCTCCCCTCTCCCCTGGCGAGGTCCAGGCCTGCAGGCCCAGGAGGAGCTTCTGCTTCCAAAAGTGCCCCGCTGGGCATCCGAAGCGGAAGGGAGCCTTCGCCCGGGCGGACCCTGACCTCGGAAGTGGACAGGCCCACAGGGGGCGCCCCAGGAGGAGGCAGGTGCCGCGGCGAGCCTCTGCCGTCTAGGTTTATCTTTAGCGTGCCCGCATGCGACGCGCTCTTCTCAGCTGGCTCCAGGGACTCAGGCGCCTCCGCCTCCGACCCCAGAGGCCCCAGGGCCTTGACGGGAGCTGGCCCTTCTTCCCCCAATGCACAGGCAGCAGGCGTGGGACTCAGTGCCCCAGGTACCCCCCTCTCCCCGGTGGGGTGCCGGGTAATGGGCAGGTGGAGGGCAGGCCTCCTGAACCCGCCCCCTGGAGCGGCTGCGCTCCCCTCCGTTAGGGCGTCCGCACCTGCAGCTCTGCATAACAGCGGGAGGGGTTCTCCTGGTGCCGGGGCCGCCCCTTCTTCATGAGGCAGGCTGGCTGAGACATCCCCAGACCCGTGCCCTTGGCTGCCATCTGCCAGGGGCAGGCCGCGTGCAGAGTCCAGCCCCTGGGCACCGCTGGCGGGGCACGGGGCAGGGGGGCGTGCTGCGGCCCGAGCACCCGCCACGGGATCTGCTGCTTCTGGGCTAGAAAACCCGAACTTTGGTCGATGAAACTTAGGAAAGGTCACCCGACCATAAGATGCAAGAAACAGGGGCTCCACAGGGCTGGCAGGACTATCCGGCAGGCATGGAACACTCTTGTCTGGGGGCAAAGTGGCAGGACTTTCTCTATCCTCCTGGGAACACGAGGGGATTTCTGGAGAGAAATGTGGGGCATCGGGAACAGTCATCTGGTACTTGATGAGAGTGACCGGCTCTGGAGAGACGGACGACGACTCAATGTGAGAACGGCTGACGTCAAGGCTGCCTGAGGAAGCACCAGGCCAACCAACGCGGGCACATGGTGGGGAGCGCTTATGGCTAGAAATCTCCGACAAGGCAGGATCAACACTAGAAACACTTGGGGGTAAAGAAAGGTGACGATCGCTTTCATCAACGGTAGAACTTCTTAAAGATTTTCCTGGTGAAGAAAACAGCCTTGGAAACTTAAAATGGGGTTTCCTGACGAGGATTTTACCATCATCTTCAGTTCTCGATGTGCTTTCTCTGTCGGCCTCCGCCTTGCCACCCAGGGACAGGTCGGCATCCAGCTTGGCGCCCGGGGCCTGGCTGTCCACCTCCACGCTGGGCAGCGACACCTCCACGTCGGGGGCGGCCACCTCGGCCTTGGCACCCTTCAGGTCCAGCTTGGGCCCCTTGATGTCCACCTGCGGGGCCTTGATGTCCACCTTGGGCAGCTTGACGCTGGGCATCTGCACCTTGGGCAGGTGCGCCTTGATTCCGGCGCCCGCCGCCCCTTCCTTGAGCTCGGCTTCGGGCAGGGGGCCCTCCGGCAGCTTGACGCCCACCTCGGCGCCCTTGACCTCCAGCTCGGCCGAGGGCAGCTCCACGCGGACCTCACTGGTCTTGACGTCGGCCTGCACCGAGGGCAGGGTCACCTCGGCCTGGGCCTTGGGCAGGGACACGTCCGCGGCGGCCTCGATGGCCTTGCTGGGCGCCGACACGCCGAAGGACGGCATCTTGAACTTGGGCATTTTGAACTTGCTGTCTCTGGCGGCCACCTCCTTGTCCCCCAGGGACAGGTCGGCCTCCAGCTTGGCGCCCGGGGCCTGGCTGTCCACCTCCACGCTGGGCAGCGACACCTCCACGTCGGGGGCGGCCACCTCGGCCTTGGCGCCCTTCAGGTCCAGCTTGGGCCCCTTGATGTCCACCTGCGGGGCCTTGATGTCCACCTTGGGCAGCTTGACGCTGGGCATCTGCACCTTGGGCAGGTGCGCCTTGATTCCGGCGCCCGCCGCCCCTTCCTTGAGCCCGGCTTCGGGCAGGGGGCCCTCCGGCAGCTTGACGCCCACCTCGGCGCCCTTGACCTCCAGCTCGGCCGAGGGCAGCTCCACGCGGACCTCACTGGTCTTGACGTCGGCCTGCACCGAGGGCAGGGTCACCTCGGCCTGGGCCTTGGGCAGGGACACGTCCGCGGCGGCCTCGATGGCCTTGCTGGGCGCCGACACGCCGAAGGACGGCATCTTGAACTTGGGCATTTTGAACTTGCTGTCTCTGGCGGCCACCTCCTTGTCCCCCAGGGACAGGTCGGCCTCCAGCTTGGCGCCCGGGGCCTGGCTGTCCACCTCCACGCTGGGCAGCGACACCTCCACGTCGGGGGCGGCCACCTCGGCCTTGGCGCCCTTCAGGTCCAGCTTGGGCCCCTTGATGTCCACCTGCGGGGCCTTGATGTCCACCTTGGGCAGCTTGACGCTGGGCATCTGCACCTTGGGCAGGTGCGCCTTGATTCCGGCGCCCGCCGCCCCTTCCTTGAGCCCGGCTTCGGGCAGGGGGCCCTCCGGCAGCTTGACGCCCACCTCGGCGCCCTTGACCTCCAGCTCGGCCGAGGGCAGCTCCACGCGGACCTCACTGGTCTTGACGTCGGCCTGCACCGAGGGCAGGGTCACCTCGGCCTGGGCCTTGGGCAGGGACACGTCCGCGGCGGCCTCGATGGCCTTGCTGGGCGCCGACACGCCGAAGGACGGCATCTTGAACTTGGGCATTTTGAACTTGCTGTCTCTGGCGGCCACCTCCTTGTCCCCCAGGGACAGGTCGGCCTCCAGCTTGGCGCCCGGGGCCTGGCTGTCCACCTCCACGCTGGGCAGCGACACCTCCACGTCGGGGGCGGCCACCTCGGCCTTGGCGCCCTTCAGGTCCAGCTTGGGCCCCTTGATGTCCACCTGCGGGGCCTTGATGTCCACCTTGGGCAGCTTGACGCTGGGCATCTGCACCTTGGGCAGGTGCGCCTTGATTCCGGCGCCCGCCGCCCCTTCCTTGAGCCCGGCTTCGGGCAGGGGGCCCTCCGGCAGCTTGACGCCCACCTCGGCGCCCTTGACCTCCAGCTCGGCCGAGGGCAGCTCCACGCGGACCTCACTGGTCTTGACGTCGGCCTGCACCGAGGGCAGGGTCACCTCGGCCTGGGCCTTGGGCAGGGACACGTCCGCGGCGGCCTCGATGGCCTTGCTGGGCGCCGACACGCCGAAGGACGGCATCTTGAACTTGGGCATTTTGAACTTGCTGTCTCTGGCGGCCACCTCCTTGTCCCCCAGGGACAGGTCGGCCTCCAGCTTGGCGCCCGGGGCCTGGCTGTCCACCTCCACGCTGGGCAGCGACACCTCCACGTCGGGGGCGGCCACCTCGGCCTTGGCGCCCTTCAGGTCCAGCTTGGGCCCCTTGATGTCCACCTGCGGGGCCTTGATGTCCACCTTGGGCAGCTTGACGCTGGGCATCTGCACCTTGGGCAGGTGCGCCTTGATTCCGGCGCCCGCCGCCCCTTCCTTGAGCCCGGCTTCGGGCAGGGGGCCCTCCGGCAGCTTGACGCCCACCTCGGCGCCCTTGACCTCCAGCTCGGCCGAGGGCAGCTCCACGCGGACCTCACTGGTCTTGACGTCGGCCTGCACCGAGGGCAGGGTCACCTCGGCCTGGGCCTTGGGCAGGGACACGTCCGCGGCGGCCTCGATGGCCTTGCTGGGCGCCGACACGCCGAAGGACGGCATCTTGAACTTGGGCATTTTGAACTTGCTGTCTCTGGCGGCCACCTCCTTGTCCCCCAGGGACAGGTCGGCCTCCAGCTTGGCGCCCGGGGCCTGGCTGTCCACCTCCACGCTGGGCAGCGACACCTCCACGTCGGGGGCGGCCACCTCGGCCTTGGCGCCCTTCAGGTCCAGCTTGGGCCCCTTGATGTCCACCTGCGGGGCCTTGATGTCCACCTTGGGCAGCTTGACGCTGGGCATCTGCACCTTGGGCAGGTGCGCCTTGATTCCGGCGCCCGCCGCCCCTTCCTTGAGCCCGGCTTCGGGCAGGGGGCCCTCCGGCAGCTTGACGCCCACCTCGGCGCCCTTGACCTCCAGCTCGGCCGAGGGCAGCTCCACGCGGACCTCACTGGTCTTGACGTCGGCCTGCACCGAGGGCAGGGTCACCTCGGCCTGGGCCTTGGGCAGGGACACGTCCGCGGCGGCCTCGATGGCCTTGCTGGGCGCCGACACGCCGAAGGACGGCATCTTGAACTTGGGCATTTTGAACTTGCTGTCTCTGGCGGCCACCTCCTTGTCCCCCAGGGACAGGTCGGCCTCCAGCTTGGCGCCCGGGGCCTGGCTGTCCACCTCCACGCTGGGCAGCGACACCTCCACGTCGGGGGCGGCCACCTCGGCCTTGGCGCCCTTCAGGTCCAGCTTGGGCCCCTTGATGTCCACCTGCGGGGCCTTGATGTCCACCTTGGGCAGCTTGACGCTGGGCATCTGCACCTTGGGCAGGTGCGCCTTGATTCCGGCGCCCGCCGCCCCTTCCTTGAGCCCGGCTTCGGGCAGGGGGCCCTCCGGCAGCTTGACGCCCACCTCGGCGCCCTTGACCTCCAGCTCGGCCGAGGGCAGCTCCACGCGGACCTCACTGGTCTTGACGTCGGCCTGCACCGAGGGCAGGGTCACCTCGGCCTGGGCCTTGGGCAGGGACACGTCCGCGGCGGCCTCGATGGCCTTGCTGGGCGCCGACACGCCGAAGGACGGCATCTTGAACTTGGGCATTTTGAACTTGCTGTCTCTGGCGGCCACCTCCTTGTCCCCCAGGGACAGGTCGGCCTCCAGCTTGGCGCCCGGGGCCTGGCTGTCCACCTCCACGCTGGGCAGCGACACCTCCACGTCGGGGGCGGCCACCTCGGCCTTGGCGCCCTTCAGGTCCAGCTTGGGCCCCTTGATGTCCACCTGCGGGGCCTTGATGTCCACCTTGGGCAGCTTGACGCTGGGCATCTGCACCTTGGGCAGGTGCGCCTTGATTCCGGCGCCCGCCGCCCCTTCCTTGAGCCCGGCTTCGGGCAGGGGGCCCTCCGGCAGCTTGACGCCCACCTCGGCGCCCTTGACCTCCAGCTCGGCCGAGGGCAGCTCCACGCGGACCTCACTGGTCTTGACGTCGGCCTGCACCGAGGGCAGGGTCACCTCGGCCTGGGCCTTGGGCAGGGACACGTCCGCGGCGGCCTCGATGGCCTTGCTGGGCGCCGACACGCCGAAGGACGGCATCTTGAACTTGGGCATTTTGAACTTGCTGTCTCTGGCGGCCACCTCCTTGTCCCCCAGGGACAGGTCGGCCTCCAGCTTGGCGCCCGGGGCCTGGCTGTCCACCTCCACGCTGGGCAGCGACACCTCCACGTCGGGGGCGGCCACCTCGGCCTTGGCGCCCTTCAGGTCCAGCTTGGGCCCCTTGATGTCCACCTGCGGGGCCTTGATGTCCACCTTGGGCAGCTTGACGCTGGGCATCTGCACCTTGGGCAGGTGCGCCTTGATTCCGGCGCCCGCCGCCCCTTCCTTGAGCCCGGCTTCGGGCAGGGGGCCCTCCGGCAGCTTGACGCCCACCTCGGCGCCCTTGACCTCCAGCTCGGCCGAGGGCAGCTCCACGCGGACCTCACTGGTCTTGACGTCGGCCTGCACCGAGGGCAGGGTCACCTCGGCCTGGGCCTTGGGCAGGGACACGTCCGCGGCGGCCTCGATGGCCTTGCTGGGCGCCGACACGCCGAAGGACGGCATCTTGAACTTGGGCATTTTGAACTTGCTGTCTCTGGCGGCCACCTCCTTGTCCCCCAGGGACAGGTCGGCCTCCAGCTTGGCGCCCGGGGCCTGGCTGTCCACCTCCACGCTGGGCAGCGACACCTCCACGTCGGGGGCGGCCACCTCGGCCTTGGCGCCCTTCAGGTCCAGCTTGGGCCCCTTGATGTCCACCTGCGGGGCCTTGATGTCCACCTTGGGCAGCTTGACGCTGGGCATCTGCACCTTGGGCAGGTGCGCCTTGATTCCGGCGCCCGCCGCCCCTTCCTTGAGCCCGGCTTCGGGCAGGGGGCCCTCCGGCAGCTTGACGCCCACCTCGGCGCCCTTGACCTCCAGCTCGGCCGAGGGCAGCTCCACGCGGACCTCACTGGTCTTGACGTCGGCCTGCACCGAGGGCAGGGTCACCTCGGCCTGGGCCTTGGGCAGGGACACGTCCGCGGCGGCCTCGATGGCCTTGCTGGGCGCCGACACGCCGAAGGACGGCATCTTGAACTTGGGCATTTTGAACTTGCTGTCTCTGGCGGCCACCTCCTTGTCCCCCAGGGACAGGTCGGCCTCCAGCTTGGCGCCCGGGGCCTGGCTGTCCACCTCCACGCTGGGCAGCGACACCTCCACGTCGGGGGCGGCCACCTCGGCCTTGGCGCCCTTCAGGTCCAGCTTGGGCCCCTTGATGTCCACCTGCGGGGCCTTGATGTCCACCTTGGGCAGCTTGACGCTGGGCATCTGCACCTTGGGCAGGTGCGCCTTGATTCCGGCGCCCGCCGCCCCTTCCTTGAGCCCGGCTTCGGGCAGGGGGCCCTCCGGCAGCTTGACGCCCACCTCGGCGCCCTTGACCTCCAGCTCGGCCGAGGGCAGCTCCACGCGGACCTCACTGGTCTTGACGTCGGCCTGCACCGAGGGCAGGGTCACCTCGGCCTGGGCCTTGGGCAGGGACACGTCCGCGGCGGCCTCGATGGCCTTGCTGGGCGCCGACACGCCGAAGGACGGCATCTTGAACTTGGGCATTTTGAACTTGCTGTCTCTGGCGGCCACCTCCTTGTCCCCCAGGGACAGGTCGGCCTCCAGCTTGGCGCCCGGGGCCTGGCTGTCCACCTCCACGCTGGGCAGCGACACCTCCACGTCGGGGGCGGCCACCTCGGCCTTGGCGCCCTTCAGGTCCAGCTTGGGCCCCTTGATGTCCACCTGCGGGGCCTTGATGTCCACCTTGGGCAGCTTGACGCTGGGCATCTGCACCTTGGGCAGGTGCGCCTTGATTCCGGCGCCCGCCGCCCCTTCCTTGAGCCCGGCTTCGGGCAGGGGGCCCTCCGGCAGCTTGACGCCCACCTCGGCGCCCTTGACCTCCAGCTCGGCCGAGGGCAGCTCCACGCGGACCTCACTGGTCTTGACGTCGGCCTGCACCGAGGGCAGGGTCACCTCGGCCTGGGCCTTGGGCAGGGACACGTCCGCGGCGGCCTCGATGGCCTTGCTGGGCGCCGACACGCCGAAGGACGGCATCTTGAACTTGGGCATTTTGAACCTGCTGTCTCTGCCTCGTCCGTCCTTCCCCTTTCCCTCCGCGTCTGTAGTCCCTACTGTGATGCTAGTTTGTTTATGTGTTTCCTGAATTTGTGTCGTTCTGTCCTCTTTTCCTTCTGTGGCTGGTGACCACCCAAACGACGGCAGCTTAAACTTTAGGACTCTTGTCCTTTCCTCCGTCTCCTCCGGTTCTTGGTCCCCTTCCTTGCTGGCCTCTGCCCTCTTCTCCTCCGCCTCCTCCTCTCTCCTTCCCTGTTGTTTCGTCAGCTGTGTTGCTTGTGGTCTTTTCGTCGTCTGTGACTCTGTGTCCCCTTCATCGTCCCCTGTGGTCCTGGAGTCATCAGTAGAGACCTGTGTCCACCAGGGTCCCCAGCGCACTGGGGTCGTGCCCTCCTCATCCTCTGGTACGGTTTCTCTGGAAACCCTGAACTTGGGTGCCTTTAAGCTGGGTATGCGGATGCGGAACTCTGGCTGGCCGTTCTGGTAGGTGCCTTGGTCTGCGGAGCCCTGCACAGTCAGCCTGGCAGTGCCGAGCTGTGGCCTCTGAGTGTCCTCTGCGGCTCCCTCCCTGGTCTGGCCCGGGGCTGTCCCCACCTCTGTGTTTTCCTCCGCCAGAGTCTCCTCCAGGCCCCTGGCCTGTGTTTTCTTCCTTCTCAGTCTGGGTGCGGGTCCCTCGCCGGGCAGATCAGGCTCCGTGGGGGCCTTGGCCTCTTCGGGCTGTCCTGCTCTCACGTCCCCTCTCTCGCCACGTCCGGCTGCTCTGATGGCCTCTTGTTCGGCCTCCGAGGGCCCTGCCTCCTCCAGCAGCTCAGCCGGGCCTTCCCCGCCGTGGTCGCCCCTGTCTGACGGGCCCTTCCCTGAGCCCACTCTGAACCTCAGGCTGGGGAACCGTCTCCTCTGCTGGCTGCCTGGCTCCTCCGCAGGGAGCCGGGCCTCCGTGTCTGTGCTTGTGGGCGACAGGTCGGGTCCCCGCCCCCGCTCATAGGCCTCCGAGGAGCTGTGGGACCTCCGGGGCCCTCGCTTGCCCTTCAAGGCTTGGAACTTTGGCCAGGAAAGCCGCTCCCGCTGGGCGCGCCGGCCCCTGCCCTCCCTGGGTGTGGGGAGGAGCCTCTGCTGGTCTCCGTCCCCCTGCAGCGTCTTCGTGGGGGTCTCCGTGCACCCGTCAGCGACATCCTTGTCCTGGAACAGGGAGAGCAAGCCTGTTGGCCCTGAACAGGGAGGCGGAGGCCCTGGGCTCCGGGGACTGGAAGGGGCGGGGAGACGCCAGCCGGGGCTGAGCCCTGCGGGCTGGAGGGCTCACCTGCTCCACGCCGACCCTCGGGCCAGGCTCGGCACTGCCCACCGCAGCGTCCTCGGCCGCTCCAGCAGGAAGCTTCCGTCTGATTTTGAACTGGACCTTGTAGGGCTCTGAGTACTGAAGGATCTTGAGAGCATCTTCATATTGAATGTTGTCGAAGAACACCGTGGCACTGAGGAGCTGATCCCCTGGACGAGGACAGAGCGGCCTGCGCCTTAGTGCCCTGACCCTGGAGCCTCACAGGAGGGGCCCACGGCGGGCGTGAGCGGAAGGCTGCCCGCCCCTTCCGTTTACTGAGCCCCGGGTGGATAGGAGCCCCTCATTTTCAGGCAGAGAGCCCAGCACAGAGTGGCCCCAGCCTGGACACGGCTGAGAGGTCTCCAGGGGCCTCCCTGCACCCACTAGGGCCAGTCCCCCTCCCCCGATGAGACCATGGGGACACTCCCAGGGATCACCCTGCGTCCACTGGGACCCGTACCCTGATGGGACCGTGGGGACACTCCCGGGGGCCACCCTGTGTTCACTGGGGCCAGTCTCCCTCCCCCGATGAGACCATGGGGACACTCCCAGGGATCACCCTGCGTCCACTGGGGCCCGTACCCTGATGGGACCATGGGGACACTCCCAGGGGTCACCTTGTGTCCACTGGGGCCAGTCTCCCTCCCCTGATGAGACCATGGGGACACTCCCAGGGGCCACCCTGCGTCCACTGGGGCCTGTCCCCCCTCCCCGATGGGACTGTGGGGAACTGGGGATGGGCCCATGGCACCTTCTCTCAGGCTGAAGAGCTTGGCAGCTGGTGAGCCCTTCAGCACTTGCTTGACGAAGATGCCCTGGTCCCCCCCGCCCGTGACAGTGTATCCGCTGGCTCCAGCTTCCGCCTCCGTCTTCAGCGTCACTTCTGTCCCATCCTGCGTGGACTGGGCGAAAGCACACCAGAGCCTTAGTGAGCATGCAGCTGTCCTACCACGGGTGCAGGTGCTGGGGCTGCCTCCCCCGAAGCCCGGGGACCCCAGAGCACACCTGGGCCACAGGGTCTGGCTCTGGGGGAGGCTGGCGGCTGCCACCTCTGCTGACAGCAGCCTCCCCTGGTCCCTGCCCTGCTTGTCAGGGCTCAGGGGTACCCTGCCCGGCTGTCCAGGCCCAGCGGGGCTTGCTGAGCAGAGGAAGAGGCTTCGCTAGCGCATGGCCAAGCCTTTCTCCGCGGGCTTCCGGTTCATCATCACCCTCATTCCCAGTGCCGATCACTGACCCTTTCCACCCCTATGGCCACTGCCGAGTTTTCCGAATTTGCTAGCATATTGAGTGCCAGCATCATCTTCCAGGATTTGAAATAACTCAACTGGAATACCATCACCTCCACTAGTTTGCTCATGGTAATGCTTCCTAAGGTCCACTTGACTTCACCCTCCAGGATGTCTGGCTCTAGGTGAGTGATCACACCACAGTCGTCACCTGAGTCTTTAAGATCGTTTTTGTACAGCTCTTCTGTGTATTCTTGCCACCTCTTCTTAATATCCTCTGCTTCTGTGAGGTCCATACTGTTTTTGTCCTTCATTGTGCCTAACTTGGCATGAAATATTCCCTTGGTATCTCTATTTTTCTTGAAGCGATCTCTAGTCTTTCCCATTCTATTGCTTTCCTCTTTTTTTTTTTTTGCGTTGTTCGCTTAAAAAGGCTTTCTTATCTCTCCTTGCGATTCTTGGAGCTCTGCATTCAGATGGGCACACCTTTCCTTTTCTCCTTTGTCTTTAGCTTGTCCTCTTTTCTCAGCTATTTGTAAGGCCTCCGCAGACAACCATTTTGCCGCTTTGCATTTCATTTTTGGGGGTGGCTTTGATCACCACCTCCTATACAATGCCTGGGAGAATGCCAAAACAGCGCGACAGGCCTGAGCTCAGACATGACGGGTCCTCGGGGTCTGGGAGGCCCTGGCATTGCTGGCCTTGGGGAAGGCACTGTCAGTGACAGACAGGATGCCAGGCGGTGCTTTGCCTGGCTCCCCAGGAGCCCACAGAACCCAGCTTTTCCTGTGGCCTTGGGTGCACAACAAGCAGTGGCCAGACCCACTGCACAGGTGGGAACACTGAGGTCTGGGCACCTGGGTCCACCTGGTCAGTGCTCTGGACCCTTCCTCCTGAGTCTTGGGAGGCCTGGACCAGTGTCCCGGAGCCCCGCCCCCTGGCCTGATGAAGCAGCTGGCACACTCTTTCCCAAAGCACGGGGGCCCTGCCAGCTTTCCTACTCCTCGGCATCTCACTCTGGCCCCGGGTTCCCTGGCTGGAGCCCCTCTCAGGGGCTGGCCCATGCCCACCCCAACGTCCACTCGCCGCATGCCCACCTCCAGGTGGCTCATCCTGGCAAGCGTCCGCGAGTCCCCCGAGTCCCGCTTCCACCAGGACCTCCGCCGCCTCGGCGCGTCCTCCTGCAGCGGCAACAAACAGCGGGTGACCGAGCCTGCCCCGGCCCAGGGGCCAGGAGGCACTCGGGGAGGCCCAGGCGCCCGAACCTGCCTAGACCCTGCAGGGTGCAGCCATGTGCCAGCGGAGCCAAGCTCCTCCGCGGGAAAGCGGCTCTGGGCCTCGACGCTTCCCACGGGGCCCAGCCCCCACGTCCACAGGTAGAGGGGACAGAAAAGGAGCAGCACCAGACCGAGTCCTTTTAGGGAACCCACCATTGCTGGCTTTCCGCAGTCGTGTCCAGAGGTGGCCGCAGAGACCCTGTCTGTGTCTCCTCGCCAGAGAGCCGTGTGTGTGCACATGTCCTGTGCCCCATCGCACATGGGGGCGTGAGATCCCTTCCCCACCTGCACACATGTGTGCCATCTCTACCGTGTCTTGGCTGGCTGAAGGGAGGGCCCCAGGACCAGGCCAGAGGAGTCAGCGGAGATGGCTGAGCAGACACAGCTGTCCACGGAGGGCGATCCAGAGGCGGTGTGGCCGCCTGCGCCTCTCCCGGCTGAGCCCTCCCTCCGCCCGCGCCTGTCCGTCCGGGGGGCTTACCGGGAGTCTGAAGCCGGCACCCTCAGTCACGCACTCGTAGACGGGCGAGGAGCCCTGTGGCCGGGGACGGATGAGCTCAGGCCCTGGCCCTGCAGTCACCTGGCGGGAGGAGAGAAGCTCAGGCTACCCTCAGCCACCCGGCTCTGCTCAAGTCCAGGAAGGGACTGGGGTAGGGGGCGGGGCAGGAGTGCGCACGCGCGCTCCCGGACCTCACTTACCGGGCGCTCCTCTTCGGATTCTGCATCTGGCTCTCCAGGCTGCAGCTGCCGACCGGACACTGCAAAGGGAGGGCTGAGTCAGCGGAGCCTTGCCGGCGGGTGGAGCAGATGGTGGAGCTGGGGGCAGGGGCCCAGGAGAGGCTGTGGACACACAGGTGGGCTAGCCCTGGACACTGGGCCTGGGAGCACAGGCAAAGGTCATGGGAGGACCCATAGTCACTGAGCTGGGGAGGCCGCGAGACTGGGTCTGAAAGCAGTGAGCTGGGATGGGGGTGCACGGAGCAAGTAGGCAGACCTCACAGACTTAGCCAAAGCAAGGAACTAAACAAGCACACCGATGAAACAGTAATTACAGTCCTGACCAGGAGTCAGAGGCCAGAGTCACTATTACATGGGAAGTAGAGTGTCCAGCGTTCAAGACGCAAGTGCACGGCGCGCAGTGAAGCGGGAGAGTACGGTCTTTAGTGAGGAGCAAGAGCAGTGCGTGCAGCCCGTCTTTGAATGTCCACAGATGTTGCATTTGGCACAGACTCCAAAGCGAGATTCATAAATTTGTTCAAAAAACTAAAGCGGAACATGTTTGAAGAATTAATGAAAAATATGATGACCACAGCTTGAGGAAGAAAGTCATAAAGAAACAGAATTTTTTTTTAAACTGGAAATTCTGGAGTTGAAAATTTACCGGAGAGACTCCGTAGCAGAGCTGAGATGATAGAGGAAGTGAAAAACTGGTAGATTAGTGGAATCCCCTGGTGGTCCAGTGGTCAGGACTCAGCACTCGCACTGCTAGGGCCAAGGTTCAATCCCTGGTCAGGGAACTAAGTCCTGCAAGCTCTGTGCTGCAGTCAGAAAAAACAACCACAGCAAAAACACTTGTATTTTAATAGAAATTACTCAATTTAATCACTCTAATGGCAGAAAGGGAAGAAGAACTAAAGAAGCTCATGATACAGGTGAAAAAGGAGAGTCAAAGCTGGCTTAAAACTTAAGATCATGGCATCTGGTACCATTTCATGGCAAATAAAAGGGGGAAAAGTGCAAGCAGTGACAAATTTTATTTTCTTGGGCTTCAAAATCACTGGAGATGGTGACCACATCCATGAAATAAAAGATGCTTGCTCCTTGGAAGAAGAACTATGACAACACTGAACAGTGTACTGAAAAGCAGAGACATCACTTTGCTGACAAAGGTCCGTACGGTCAAAGCTATGGCTTTCTCAGGAGTCATGTACAGACGTGTACAGATGTGAGAGTTGGACCATAAAGAAGGCTGAGCGCCAAAGAATAGATGCTTTTGAGTTGTGATGCAGGAGAAGGCTGTTAAGAGTCCCTTGGACAGCAAAGAGATCAAACCAGTCCACCCTAAAGAAAATCAACCCTGAATATTCATTGGAAGGATTAAATCCAAGGCTGAAGCGCCAATACTTTGGCCACCTGATGCGAAAAGCCAACTCATTGGAAAAGACCCTGATGCTGGGAAAGACTGAAGACAAAAAGGAGAAGGGGACGACAGAGGATGAGATGGTTAGATAGGATCAACAATTCAATGGACATGATTTTGAACAAACTCCGCGAAACAGTGGAGGACGGATTGTGGCCTGTGCACTAAATCTGTCCTGTTGCTTGTTTTGTAAGTGAAGTTCTGTTGGATCACAGCTACGCTCAGCCGTTGACATGTTGTCTACAACTGCTGCTGCGCTACAGCCACGGAGCTGCGAGGAAGAGCACACGGTCTGCAAAGCCGGTGTGCCGCTGCCCGTGGGGTCACGAGGCGCTGGGCACGACTTAGCGACCGACCAGCAAAAACCAGGGTAAATAACAAGGGGGGAGGATTGAAGGAAAACGAACAGAGCCTCAGAGACCCATGGGATGACATTAACAATGCCAATCATGTGTAGCTGAAGTCTCGGAAGGAAAAAGAGAGAGGCAGAGAAAAATTTTTGAGAGAATAATGGCTGAAAACAGTCTACAGATCTCAGAAGCTCAACAAACCCGAGCAGGATAAACACAAAGGGACAAATACCTAGACGATCATAGCAGAATGTTCACAAGAAAGAGACAATTGGAAAGCAACAAGGAAAACTGGCCCATCGTATTTAATGGTACAACAATGCAATTACTACCCAAGACCACGGAAGCCAGGAAACAGTGGAACAATAGACTCAAATCGCTAAAAGAGAAATGTTTTCAAACACGAATTGTATATCCAGTAAAGTATCCTTCAAAAATAAAGGCAAAATAAAGACATCTGCAAGAGAACAAAGACAGAGAGAATTCATTGCCAGCAAGTCTTCCTAGAAGAAATGCTAAGGGAGCTGGTATTAGACACTAACCCGTTTCTACAGAAAGAAACGCAGAATGCAGAAAATGGTCACTATGTGGGCAAATATAAAAGATGCAGGAAACATATCTTTCCAATGAGATATCTATAAATATATCTCATTCCATCTTTTAACTTCTTTAAAAGACACAAGATCATATAAAGCAGGGGTTTGCAAACTTCTCTTGTGACAGGTCAGACAGCACATATTTCAGGCTTTGCAGGCCATGTAGTCTTTCTTGCAGCCCCATGGTTGTAGCTCAGCAGTAGTTGTAGACAACATGTACATGAATGAGCACGACTGTGACCCAATGAGACTCCACCTGCAAAGTAGGCGCCATGACGGATTTGGTGCTCAGGCCACAACCCGGCGACAGCCCATATCAGTTCAGTTCAGTCACTCAGTCGTGTCCGACTCTTTGCGACCCCATGAATCTCAGCACGCCAGGCCTCCGTGTCCATCACCAACTCCCGGAGTTCACTCAGACTCACGTCCATCGAGTCAGTGATGCCATCCAGCCATCTCATCCTCGGTCGTCCCCTTCTCCTCCTGCC
>SJYR01000012.1:1167309-1198817 GCA_006410655.1 Kobus ellipsiprymnus | reverse complement strand
TCAGACAGCTCACCTTCGGTACTTCGCACTTCTCCTGACCCACAAACCTCGCTTCCGGGAAGGGCCATGTTTACCGCAGTTGGGACGGATTTCTCGGCCACTTCCCGCATGAGGGACGGCACTCACGCGTCCACGGGCGCCTGCCTTTCTCCCGGGCGTCGCTGACGAAGCTTGTGGCTGCCGAGCCGTGGCCACGCTCCCACACGCCGCAGTCTCCGCAGCACGACTGGGTGCAGCGGCTTTCAGGAGCGAGCGGCGTGTTTCAGTGGCGGCAGCGACGCCAACCCTTCGCAGGCTTCACTTGTGCCACCGTCACGCATCGGAATGAGGCGCCGTGATGTGTGTGTCTTCTGATGCTGGTCTCTCTCTCTCCTTTTTCAGCCCGTGGTCAGCTGTGAGGATGTTCTCAGGTCTGCTTTTCAGGAAGTACCCGTCCCACAGGCCGCCGAGGGCATCGCCACCTTAGACCACTTCTTAGAAACAAGGGATGAAGGAAACTCTGGCCTGGAATCTGCGCATAAGCTGTGGTAATGAACTTAAGCTGGGCTCGTGCGCCGCCGGCGGCTGAGCTGGTGGTCCTGGCGTCCTCAGGCTTTGTGCTTCTGCCGCTGTGGAGAGCACTGACCCTCCTGAGTTCCCACCACCTGAGGTCACAGGGTCGCAGGGCGGCCTCCTCTGAAGAGCCCTGTCCAGCCCCACCCTGGGGCCCCTCCAGCCGGTCCGGAGCAGAGTGGGTCTGGGTGGCAGTGCTGCGGGTCCCAGAGGGCCCGGGGGGGTCGGCATGGCAGGCTCAGGGCTCCTGGAGGACAGGAGCAGGTGATCCCCCAGACCCTGGAGAGGTGCCCAGCCCACCGCAGGGCTGCCACCCCCAGGGCCAAGTCCCCGGGGTCACAGGTCACAGAGGCACTTGTCTGCCTATGGCCATTTCGTCAGTCAGCCTTAGTGGAAAACCATACTAGCTAAAGTTCGCCAGGGCACACTGCTTCCCCAGCTTGTGGTCCAGGCCCGCAGGCGGGGGCGTGAGCCTGGGGCACCTGTCTGCACAGGTGGGCCTGGGGGTTGGGACGGGCCCGGCTCGGCACTGTGGCGACATGGAGGGGTGGCCAGGAAGCACTCAGCACTGGGCACATCTGTCGCCCTGGAGCTGTTTGAGGACCAGCCACGCCCTCGTTCCCGGAGGCTCTTGATCCTGGAGGCCGGGCCAGTCCGCCAGGTGGGGCCCCAGCACACACTCTGGCATCTGCTTCTCGGCCTGTGGGCATCTCTCTGGCACCTGGCATGGTTCCAGACACCTGAGATCATCAGGGAGCAAGATGGCAGAGTATATCTAGCCCCCTGGAGCCTCTGCCCTAGGAGGAGACACACGGTGGTGAAATCGGTCATTCAGGCCAGGGCTGAGCTCTGTGGAGACAAAGCCGGGAGGAGGGAGGGGTGTTGGGTGACTAGACACTTGAGCAAATGAACAAAGAAACAGAAGCCGGGGCTCTGCTTTCAGAATGCTGGAGGGTCAGATGCCCTCCGTGCCTCCCTTCCGAAGGCCTTGCAGGTTGCCCTGTAATTAAGGCAGCTCTTTTGCAGTTCTGAATCTAGAAAACTCTGGAGGGCTCTTCACAACACCGGGACCACAACGACCTCCCGATGCATCTGGAGCGAGTCCCACAGCCGGGAAAGCTTCCTTCCTGTTCTCGGAGTAGACGCTGCTCAGAAGGTGGGCTGGCCTGGGTAGAGGGGCTCCCGGAGGCTGGCCGCGCCACACGACGCCTTTGCCAGCCATGCTGCACAGCGCACCGCAGGGCCCGCGAGGGGCTGGGGAAGGGGTGGGTGCACCAGCAGCGGGGCACGGCCTCCTCGGGCCGCCTGGCTGGTGTGGCTCCTCGGGAGGGGCACTTTGGGGCTTGGGGGGTACCGCTGGGCCGGGGTGCGCAGAGGGCAGCCTCCCACGGAGCCCAGATCAGAGCCAGTTGCCATTTTACAGGGAGATGTGCCGGAGGCCCAGGTGGAAAGGGAAGCCGGGAGAAGACCCTCTAACCTTCTGTCCCTCTGGCTGACTCTGGTTTGCTTTCTCAGAGCCTCTTGGGGAGCCCTGGCCGCACTCCGGGAGAGCCCGGCCTCCACGAGCCCGAAGAGCTCGGCTTCCGCCTGCAGCGCTGCGGAGCCCTGATCCAGACCAAGGTGAGCGCTTTGCTGCTTCACCTGTGGCTCTGAGAGTCCGGGGGCGCTGCGGGGTCAGGGCGGCAGCTCCTCCCCACTGCACGGTGGGGCCCAGGCAGGAAGAAGGGGCTCCATCCCGCAGCCCCTCGCATGGAAAAGCCTCTCCAGGAACAGGGTCTCTGCCCACCCTTGGAGCAGGTGTTGGGACGGGGGATGCCCTGACCAGCCAGCTGATCTCCTCCAGAGCCCCGAGCTCCACCCGGAAGGGCCTGTCCACCCCCCGACCCCCACCCCGTGCTGAGCATCCTGCCCCCAGGGACAAGGCCTGACGCACAGTGGGTGAGAGGGGGTCATGTGAGTAGGGGCCTGAATGGAGCTGGGGAGGAGGGTGTGGAGTGAGCCCACAGGCGGAGGAGGGCGGGGCAGTCCAGCCCGTGGGCCGGCCCTCTGCTCTGCAGAACCGTCACAGGGCAGGAGGTGGAACCTTCCAGAGGCACGTGGCTGGGCTGTCTTAGAGCAGCAAGACCTAAGAGTCTCCAGCAGCCCCTCTCCCATGGCAGCCTGGACGGGGGTTGGAGCATGGTGGTGACCCGACAGGAATGTCCAGGGGCCGCAGCTGGGCGGGAGGAAGACCAGGAGGGCAACCTGGCCCGGCCAGAGCTGCCCTTGGGCGCCGTCCTGGCCCGTCCGCTCGCGGAGAGGCTGTGGCTTCGTCCAGAGCTCCCTCGTGTTGGCAGTGCGTGTGAGCGCCACAAGACGAGCTGGCCAGGCGCCAGTGGCCGGGGCGTCCCGGAGGGCGTGCGTGCTCCCCTGACTGGTGTCTCCTCTCTTGGCAGCTCTCGGGGACACCGGCTGGTGGACAGGGCAGCCTGATCACCTACAGCCTCTTCCTGAAGACCCCTGTACATGCAAATGGGCAGTACATCACAATTCCAAGGAAAAAGAAGATTTTCAGTCCTCGTAACCTAAAACTGACATTGTTTAACAGTGACATTTGCTAACGTGGGACAGCTTTTGTGTCTTGATGCGGGATTCCACCGTTTCCTCCGTCTGGTTTGGTAGTGGAAACCAGAACTGTTTTGTGGAGGTGGTCCACATCAGGGTGGACACTCTGGTGAAGGGGTGTGTCCCTCAGCAGGGCCAATGCCAGGACGGGTGCGCCGGGTCCCCAGGAGCCCTGCCCCAGCCTGGTGGGGAAGGAAGGTGGCTCTGGGGGCGCCTGTGAGGCCCCAGGCCCTGTGCCTGAGCCGCGCTGCCCGGGACCCCAGGCTGGCCTGTCACTGGGAGCAGCCCCCAGAGCCCTTGGAAGGCCTGCCCTGGCCCCCGGCCTGGGTGTCCGCGTGACTGGGCGCACGGCAGGGGTGGGAGCGCCGCCTCCCCGGAGCAACCGTGCTCCCTGCAGCGGCCACGCCTGCCTGCCTGCGGGCGGGCGGGCTGTCATCAGCTAAGAGATCCCTCCGATGCAAGAGCCCAGCAGGCGGCACTGACTTTTGTAAAACTTTACTAAATGGAACAGCCCGGACAGGCTGTGTTCTTGCTAAATCGCCGGCTCTGTGAGGACCCGTGCTGGACCCTGGGCGGCAGCTCCGCCCGCCCTCGGGGAGGCCTGGGGAGGGAAGGCCAGCGGGGCCCGCAGGCACAGAGACCCAGGGTCGCTGTCCCCGCAAGGCCACTCTCGAGGCAGGGAGACCACAGCCGGGGCGGCCTCAGACGCCAGCTCCATGGACGCAGGTGTCAGACCCCAACAGAGGCCCAGCGGGGACAGTGACCAGCAGCTGTCCCTTGTCACACGTCACACGGGAGACAGGGGCGGGGGAATGGTCACCTGCACCCCAGCGCCCTCACCACTCCACAGACCGCCTGCCTTATTTAGGGGTGACTGGTTCTGGGGGGCTGTGTGTGAGAAATCTGCCTCTTCTTTCTAGCCAGAAGGTGGGAATCTGGAAACAGCTTTCTGCCACGCTGCTTCCACCATAGGGAGGGGACTGTCCACGTGGGGTCTCCCAGGGCCCCACCAGCAGAGATGGCCTGGGCTGTGCCATCTCATCCTGACCTTCGATTAAAGACTTGACGACCCATGTGCCACCCTGTGCCCCCCTCTAGTCTCAGTGTCCTTGGCCTGCAGTGGGGCCTGGGCTCCCAGAGACGGAGGCTGGGTCCCGCGGGTGAGAACACCAGATCCTGGTCACTAGGCGGTGGTCAGTAACAAGGCACCCAGCCCCCGGCTCCACAGAAAAGAGTTCCCACAAAGACGGAAGCTGTGGAGCAAGTGAAGCATCTCCTGAGCGGGAAGAGACTGCCGGACGCGTATAGGCAGGTGCAGGGCAGCTCGGAGGGACAGCCCCTGGTCCCCCCGCGGCAGCTCGTCACTCCTGTGGGGCGTTTCTTCCTTCGGCCAGTCACCTTGGCATGCCTGGCTCCCAGCCCACTTCCCCTATATCTCAGGATCCTCCCATGTGCGCGCACGCATCTCAGCCAAGGTGGATTTTACCGAAAGGGCGTCTGGGTAGAGCATCCTTGACGTGACTCCCCTTTGGCCTCCAAGGAGCCTTCTCTGCACGTGGCCAGGGAGGTCTCCTGGACATGAGAATAAGCAGCGTGTGGTCTGGGTGGGGCCCCGCCTCCGCTTGGTGCTCCCACCCGCGGGGAATGTGCCCGACCACTCTACCCTAGGGGGCCCTTCTGCCTCCTGCCTCCCACCCAGACTCAAACTCAGACGCTGCCGTGTCCCCATTCCAACAGCGGCCCTCCCTGCCCCACTGGCCCAGGGTCCAGCCAGGGCTCAGGCAGCTCCTCACCGGAGTCCCGACTCTGAACTCTGTCCCCTACCCCTGCCCTGCTCTGCTCCTTCAGCAGAGCCTGGGCCCCCCACTCCCCGTCTAACCAGACTCTAGTCCGGCCCTGATTCTGCACCCTCATGAGGAGGGGGCTTCCTGAGCTGGGAGAGACCGGCAGGCTCACGGGGAAGTGCCGCCTGGCCACCCGGTTCGGAGGTCAGGGTGTGGGCGGCCAGCGCTCTCACCCGGACCAGAACAAGCCCAACCATCTACCAAAGCAGGGCTTAAATAAAGCCGCTGTAAAAACTTTAAGAATGAAAGGGGAAGTGTTACTCACTCAGTTGTGTCGGACTCTCTGTGACCCCATGGACCGTATGTAGCCCACCAGACTCCTCTGTCCATGGAATTTTCCAGGCAAAAATACTGGAGCAGGTTGTCATTTCTCTCCCCAAATTTGAAAATAAATAGAAATAAACAAGGTTCAGGTTATAAAGAATACCTAGGCAGTGGAAGAGGCCCACAGCCACTCTCCTCACCCCAGTGGCGAGTGAAGGGACTTCCAGCTCCACGCGGGGCCAAGCAGCCCCAGCAGGGGGCAGGCCTGGACCCCGCCGCCAGCCCAGGCAGGAAGATTGTAAAACAGAAGACTGCTCTGAGCAGCACTCTGGGGTTTCTGCCAAGTCTCCATCAGCCCAAGGAGCTGGGTTCGGACACACAGCCCTGCAGAGACCTCGGCAGTCGCGTGGGGAGGAGCCTGGCTTCCTTGATGCCTCCACGCTGGAGAAAGTGTGCACAGTGACCCCACAGACAGAGGCCAAGAGGGGCCCGAGGACCCAGTGCTGGAGTCTGCCAGCCTGGGAGCCAGCCACGCTGCGGGGGAAGCCACAGCCAGGACGACACGCAGTGACGTTTATTCCAAAACCGGATGACAATGAAAACACAGCATCAAAAGCTGAGGGGGCAAGGGAACCGGTGCTTTTGCTGAAAAATTCAGAAACACAAGAAGAGGAAAGGGGCTGAGACGAGTCGCTGCCTGGCACACCCCAGCACTTCAGCCTGCGCTCCTTGTGAGCGTCGAGTCACCTTCTCTTGCGGTGACAGTCTCGCATCACTCACTGTCCTTAAAGAGGACGGCGTACGCTCACTATGGACGGCTCAGAGCCTTCTCTCAACGCTGAAGCCAGTGTTCAAGATGTGTGAACCGCCCTCAGGGCTGGGCCCCTCTGGAATCTCCCCTCTCCACAGCTGGCCACCGAATCCGTCCTCCATCCACAAAACCGCACTGCCTCCCGCCATGCACTCCCTGGACCTTGGGCACCTGGGCAGCAGCAGGTGAATTCCACGTCCTTCCCGCCGAGGAGCTGGCGGAGCTCAGCTGTGCTCAGAAGCAGCTGCAAACACGCACTGGGGACCTCTCCCCGAAAACCCAGCTTCCTTATCTGGAGCCCAGAGCCAGCCTGGCCTGGGGGAGAGGGTCACGTGGTGGTGGGGTGAAGGCAGAAGCCTTAGGACTGCAGCCAACACACCTTTCTTGCAAAGTTTACAAACAGGTGATTGCGTGCACACAGGAACTTAAAGCTTCCCCCGCCCTCTCCCTAGTCCTGCTGCCGCTGCTAAGTCATTTCAGTCGTGTCCGACTCTGTGCGACCCCATAGACGGCAGCCCAACAGGCTTCCCCATCCCTGGGACTCTCCAGGCAAGAACACTGGAGTGGGTTGCCATTTCCTTCTCCAATGCATGAAAGTAAAAAGTGAAAGTGAAGTTGCTCAGTCCTGTCCGACTCTTAGCAACCCCATGGACTGCAGCCTACCAGGCTCCTCCGCCCACGGGATTTTCCAGACAAGAGTACCGGAGTGGGCTGCCATTGCCTTCTCCTCCCTAGTCCTGCACTTCCATTCAAATCCATCACCAGCAACTGACCACTGTATCTCCCTGGGGAAACTGACACTTCCGGGGGGAATTGGTGTCCAGACGGGCCCCATCTCACCCTGCCCAGGATAACTGGGCCATCAGCAGGCTCCCGGAATGCAAGTGGGCCGCTGGCAGGAGCAGAAGGAGACTGGGGCTCAGCTGCATCTGCAGACAGGGACCTAGAGCCGAAGCCCAAGGCACCGTGGAGGCTGCCGGACAAACGCTGCAGCCGCCCCCACATGGAGCCCGTGTTCTGAAGACAGAACCGCCACGAAGACACACAGCGCCGCGTGGGGTGTGCTGCTCACAAACATCCACTTCAGCTACCTTCCACAATGGAATACTTTCAAAATCTGGAGGGAGCACCCCTTGGACATCGAGAGCCACAGCCCACGTCTCACCCGTAGCTTCCCGACCCGAACCCCCAGGTGCTGTCCCCACCTGCCGCCTGCTGCAGAAGCCGGGATGGGAGCTGCCTCCGAGCCCCACGGGCCCGAGAAGGAGACGGCCCACTGCCCACCCGCCAACACACCCACGTGACGCCGCCGCCCGCCCCACAGGCCCCGCTGGGTCAGCGGACCGAGCTGAGCGAGGCCGGAGGTCCACCCAAGGACACCGGCAGGTAACTGACAACACACTCCACTCCGTTAGAGAACTTTTTAATAAAATGAGGTGTAACCGCTGATACTAAGAAAACAACTCTTCTTGGCTAAGGGCTGGAGAAGGAAGAAAAAGCAGAAATGGGAAACAAGGGGTGGAGTGGGGAGTGGGCAGACTCACTTGTAAACAAGGGATAAGGATCTAAGCGCTGCGGGCGGTCTGGGCGCCCGGGCACAGGACACAGCCCGCCCACCGCCAACAGCCCTCAAGAGGGAGGAGCCACGGTAATGACAGGTGTCCAGCTCCTTCAGCCCCAGACTTAAGCTCAAGCTCAAGATTCCGACCCAGCACATGCGGACACCCTCCCCAAACACGGCGGCTCACAGCAGCCTCTGCAAACGCGGGCCGGGTGTGTGGGGGCCCAGCAGCTGGCCAGGAGTGGGTGTTGGAGGGCGGCAACTGTAGGAGGAAGCTTGGCTGTGCTGGGAAACCTGTGCAGGAAGGGTCCCTAGACGCAGACCCTGGGAGGCACCACCCGAGACCTCGGTACGAGTGGTCTCCAGGTAGAGCGTACCCGACCTTTAGCCCAGAAGACACTTAGACATAAACAGGCATAAATAAAACCCTTCAGAACCCACAGTGCCGCCCAGCAGACACACGGTCACGCAGCAGATCTGGGAAAGGTATCAGGATCTGGGAAAGGTCCGACCTCGCTCGGACCGCAGCAGGGCCTACGGGCAAGGCTCACACCCGAGTCCAGAGTGGAAATCGTGACGCGTGGACACTGCAGGCTCAGGGCAGCGATGCTCGTTGTAAAAAGAACAGTGTTCCTTAAGCCTTAAAAAAATGAAATACACCAACTGCAACTGTTTAGGCTGTAGAAGTTTCTAATGTAGCAGCAGACCACCTTTATAGAAAAAATATACTTTTAAGAAAATAGCTAAAAAAATCTAAAGTGATCAAAGTATAAAAAGTTAAAAAATGTATCTTAAGACAAAATATTGCCTCAAACATATAGAAGTTAATTTTAGAAAATCCATCCATCTAAAGTCGGATGAGGCTGGATGCGGCTGGCATCCTCCGGTGCGGCTGCCACAGGACATGGGTCAGGGCCGAGGGCAGCACGACCGGCCTGCGGGAAACCGCCGGCCCTGGGAGGGTGGGGCCGCCGGACGCTGCTCCGGGGGTCTCTCCCGATCACAGAGAGCTGGCCCCCGGCACCCACAGCCTCGCACGCCGACTGTTTCCGCGAGCCTCATAGATGCACCGCGACGCTGCAGCTCAGGTCTCCACCAGGATCTCCACCACGTGGTCCAGCTCGCCCAGGTCCGCCTTGCAGCTGGCGCCGGGGGGCGGGGCGGCCGCAGAGGCAAAGGTCTCCAGCCCCTCTGGGCCCGACTTGGCGCCGCCCACCATGCCTGTCAGCACGGCATCCAGGCCGTAGTGTGAGCCGCTCACGTCGGAAAGCAGCTCCTCCACCACGCCGGGGCTCTCCAGTGTTTCAAACACGTGATCGAGCGACCTGGGGAAGCCCCCGTGGGGCTCTCCAGGGCCAGCCCTGCCCCAGGGGCCTCCCGGCACGGCCCCGGGAACCTGTGTTGCCGGGACGTCCTGCAGCGCAGAGGCCAGGTCTTCTGGGTTGGGGGCCGGGGCTGGCCCGGCCCCAGCCGAGCAGCACAGAATCTCCGTAGACACCAGGTGGTCACGCGGCGCCCGCCCCGCAGCCTGGGGCCCGGGCAGGCACCAGCTCCCGTCCTGGGTCATCTCCTCCTGGATCTGCCGGACCGTGTTGGCGATGAGGACCGAGCGGCACAGGTTGGGCTCCACCAGCATGTGGCACAGCTGCAGCTTGGCCAGCGACATGTCCAGGAGCGACTGGCGCTGCAGGGGGCCGGCAGGCGCCTCGTCCTCCGAGCACTTCCTCTTCAGCCCCCGGGCGAGCATCGTGCCCTGCAGAGACAAGAGAGAGGCTGCGGAGCTGCTGCAGGGGTCCCAGGGATTCTGCCACACCTTGGCCCCAACTCCGGGGTGACGCACGTTGGGGGGCAGTGGCCTGGGGCAGACAGAGCAGACACACTGCACTGCACCCGCCCCTCCTTCCAAATCCTCCCCTCCTCAGCGTCCAGAAGGCCCAGGGCTGGGGCAGGGTCCCCACCGGGGACTGGAGCAGTCTACGGCCACCTGGGAGAGCACCGCTCCGAGTGGACGCCACCCCAGCACCACTGGGCGAAAAACGCTGGTTCTTGGGCCTCACCTGGACCAAGGCTGGTTGGACACAGCCCACCTGCTGCGCCTCTGCTCTCACAGGCAGAAATACAAGGGAGCTGCCCTTCTGAACAGGCTCTAAGTTAGGAGACCCCAGGGGACGTGAAGGTGGAGCAGAAAGGGCCAGGGCCCGTGTTTCCCCACAAGCCCCTGTGGGGGGGTCCCTCCTTCCAAGAACAAAGTGAAGCTGTAATGTACAAACCCTCTCTCAAGTTCATAAGGTAACTCAACATTTTTATTTCAAGGAATCCACTCGAGTTATCCATCTAGAGAGTTAAAGCGGCCCGTGCCGCCAGCCCTACCCTTAAGCAGAAAGGTACCCTCCCCTCCGATTCTCCTTTCAATACCACACCTCTCATCTTCTGTGTATTTCAACATTTAAAGAACTCTTTTAAAGGCACGTGACTTCTTAGGTGCTTATCCCAGAGAAATGCAAGCCAACGTTCCTGTGAAAACACGCGCAAGAGTGCCCCAGCAGCTCCACTCACGACAGCCCCCGGCCGGGGAGCAGCCCCTCGGGGAGCAGGGGCTGCTGCTCAGATGCCGCCACGCGGCGGGGGAGCACTGCCCTGGAGCGGGGGCTCGGAGCCGAGGGGGTCACGCGGCAGGAGAAAGCCCAGCTCAGGCGGCCCAGGGCCGGCCTCCTCACGCAGGAACCTCGGAGGTGCTGCATGAGCCCCGACTGCTCAGAACCACACGCGGGCACACGCCACTCGGGCACACGCACGCGCGACCCCACCAGTGCCGAGGCTGCTCGAAAGCCAGGTTCCTGCAGGGGCTACCAGGCCAGGCACCGCGCGCGGATGCGGACACCGGGGGTCGGGGGCAGGGACGGGGGCCCAGGATACTTCTCTACAACTTCCTGTGGAGCTGCAACCACTCCAGAACAGAGAGGGCAGGGAGCTGATATAGACTACGCCACACTGTAGAGACACCCTGTGTTCCGGAGAAACACTCGAGCTTCAAGGGCTCCTCTCTCTGTGGCAGATGAATCACCTCGAGCGTCTTTCCACCTGATCTCAAATCCTGACTCTGCACGACCACTGACTTAACCGAGGGCCCAGGGGGTTTCCCGGTGTGTGTCCAGGGCTTAGGACTCAGCTCTCACTGCTGAGGGCCCAGGTCCCATCCCTGGCTGGGGAACTAACATCCTGCAAGCTGCACGGCGTGGACAGGAAAAAAAAAAGGTAATTTAGAGCCTAAACAAAACTCCCTCAAATAACATGATTAAGCTCAACTTCACCAAGAGGAAGTCAGGCCACCCTCCCTCGGGCCTCTCGCGGCTCGGGTCTAGGGCAGGTCAGCAGCCACTTGGTCCAGCGGGGATGGGCTGGAGACCACAGCCGGGAGGCTTCACAGGGCACCTCAGATACAACCTCCCTTTCCTTGAGGAGTCCTCAGAACGGCCAGCCCTTGAATTCCTAACCCAGGGGGAGCCCTCCACTCCAGGCGCCCAATTCAGGCCGGCTGCAGCTTGGTGTGCTCAGCACCTGGGGTGGAAGCAGCAGGAAAGAAGCCCAGAGGGCAGCCTTCCCGCTGTCTGCCCAGAGTGAACACGCAGCGAGGGCACCCAGAGGCCACCACGGGAAGCAGCCTGGACGCAGCCGCTCCCACCACCCCAGACACCCCAGCACATTCCTATCAGACAGCCCAGGACGCCCCACGGCCACCCGCCGCGGCACCGCCCTCCCCAGCCCAGGCTCCGTCAGTGACCCGCACTCCCTGGTTTCTGGTCTCACTCCCCAGAGGACCAGCTGGGGAAGCTGCGCAGGACGTGCCCCGGCCAGGACCCCAAGGCGCCCAGCTGGGAAGCACTCCCACTCCTCTGCTGCCCTCAGCCCTGCCCAGCCCGGTGACGCTCGTGGCAGCGCAGTGGCAGCTCGGAAGACAGCGCTGCGCTTGTCATGTGGGGCCCGGTTCACGTCCGTGGTCCCCGTGGGGAACGGGGAGAAGCCAAACACAGGGCAAAGATGCTTGGCAACCAGGCGTCAGGCCGCATTCCTGGCGTTGCCGGAGCACGTTCCCCCGGGCACACCTGCGTCTCGGGACGCCCTCCTTTCCACGCTCATCACGCCTTCCCTGTTACTTGGCACTTTACTGCCACTTCTGACAGCCACGTGTTTGTCACAACATGCAACACCCCGGAGGTCCTGCCGGTCTCTCCGGGGCTCCCGGTCCCCAGCCTTCCGAGGGCAGACGAGGCGCCGTCAGCTCCACTGCTGACCCACTGCTTCGCGGGGGGAGCAGCTGGGATCCTGCCAGGCTGCTCTCGAGGAGGAGAGCCCCTCCCCCTGCCGTCTCCCCGGGGCTGCCGTCAGTGGCTGCTGAGTCTCCGGGCCTCACCGACCGCCCACCCGCCCCTACCGCTGCCACCAGCCTGCCCCACCAGCGGATGGAATGTTCTGGAAGGTTCCAAGCGAGCCAGTGCATGGGGGGAGTGTGCTGTCCCCGAGGACAGGGCACCATGCGGTAACAAAACTCCGAGACAGGCGCGAGGACGTGCCACGGTGGGCTGGGAACACCCGCTGAGCAACAAGGCAAGAACAGGAACACAGGGACCGGGCCCTCTGTGCATATGAACCAGCAGGAGAGGAGAGGGAGCCCAGGCTGTTGTCACTGAGGAGCTGGGAGTGGCAGGAACTCCCTGGGATGGCGGGAACACAGCCCCTCCAGATGGGAGCAGGGGTCAGAGAGGAGGCGTTGGCAGGAATTCACGGAGCTGCACAGCCAACGTCTGTCTGACTGACTGCGCTAAATTACACCTTCAGTAGAAGCAAAAGTGCGTCAGTAAGCAAGGCGATGGGGCGGCCGCCAGGATAAACCTGGAGCCCCAGCTACTGCCTCCGGGCACCCCAGAGGGCGTGCCAGGACAGAGATGGCCTAATGACTCCTTTCAAACACTCCAAAACCTAAGCGACTGCTGATTTGTGTTACATGCGACACAAGAAGATGTCGGCGGACTCACAACCACGGAAGGGAGCAGCCCTCGGGCAGTGTCCCACCTCCCAGAGGCTGTCAGAGGGAGGGGCCAGGGTGACCCCAGAAGGTGGCCTGCAAGGGTCCCCTCCTCAGACATCTGTGTTTGGGGCCAAATCTGAACAGACGGTGGTTCTGAGGGACCCTGAGAGATACCCAGGGCAGAGGAGGGGATGCGAACCCCCGGCCAGCCTAGCGGAGCCCCTTCTCAGCCCAGACTGCGGTCGGAGGGCAGTGAGTCCCTAATACGGGGGACACGAGGCCCCAGCCTCCCAGGCCATCCTCACTGCAAAGCTTGACTCACTGGTGAGTGCTGAGCGAAAGATGTGGGGCATCACCCACCTCTGCAATCGGCAGGAAGGTCTCGCCATGGAGCTGGCTGAACCCCGAGGCCCCAGTCCTCATGTGGCACCCGAGACCCCCCAGCCTCCCCAGACAGGCACCTACCAGAGTCGCCCCCATCCCCAGCCTACAGGTCGGCCCTCAGGCCTCCTCCGGACCAGCGCTCCACCAGAGGGAAACAAGAGGGACGGGCAGGCCTTGAGTCCCAGGTGGCGGTGGGGCCGGGGGTGCCGCGCCCACCCGCTGGGTCACCCCGGCAGGCACAGGCAGGTGCCCGTGCCCGAGCAGCTCACCCCGGGAACTGGGGGGAGACGCAGATCCCTGACTCGGAGGAGGAGGGCCAGGAGCGGTCACCACGGCCCTCACGTCGGGCAAGCACTCGCCCGAGAGCTCCAGGTATTTACAGCTAATCAGCATCAGCAGTCTCAGTGCCGTCTCACTGTCAGACTGGCTTTGAAATACTCACCAAAGATGCAGCTGGTGTGGCGGGGTCACCCCCCACTACCGCCTGCCTGGAGTTTTCTTAAGTTAGCACTAAAGTCGACTGCAAGTATCTTTTTGGGGGCAGGGGGGGGCAGCATCAGGCGACCTGTGGGATCTTAGTTCCCCACCAGGGCTTGAACCCAGGCCCCTGGCAGTGAAAGCACAGAGTCTTAACCACCTGACTGCCAGGGAACTCCCTCAAGTAACTTTCGTTACTTGGAATAAAATACACAAGCTTTCTCTGCCTCGGAATATGTTCTCATAGCAAGCTTGAGGGAAACTTCCAGCCTTTTCCCAAGATAAAAGCTGCCATCTTCTCTCTCTCTCTCAAAAGAGAGTCATGACTGTTTTTTTCATTCCGAATTTCAATTTTAATTCTAAAACATGGTGAAACTTGAAAATAAAGAGCAACTGTATGTAAGGAGTTTATACAATATTTAACTTTGTAAGAGGACAGTATCTTTCCTGGCTCATTTCAGCAGAACAGTTAATCCCATGAGGCTGTCCTGTGCAAAACACATAGGGCCCCCGAGAGGAAACAGGGGAGTCTCCAGCAGAGGGAAACCGCCATTTGGACCACAGCCTCTCCCAGCAGTTACCTGGCAGACGCTTTTCCTGGTCATCCTGCTCTGGGGACAATCAGCTTTTGAAAACGTAGAGCGGTGCGCTTGCCTCTGGAAGTGAGTCTGGTACTTTTCCTAGCCCAGCGACCGAGGCAGGATGGGGCAGTTCAGGCAGCCCAGTGGACACAAGGTCTGGGAGCCCTCCCCGCACCGGCCCGTGCCCTGCTCCCCTCCCTGACGTCAGTGTCCACTGGAAGGGGCAGCTAAGGCCAGGCTGCGGGGAAGCAGACGCCACCCAAGGCTGGCATCACTCCCCTGACCAGCTTAGAGAAGCTGGGTCTCCTGCTGTACAGGGGAGAGAAACCACTGCAAGACATCCTCAGTGTTCCTTTTCAAAACAACTAAAGCTGAGACACAAAGAAAAGGAACTCAAACCGAACACTCAGAGGCACGCAGCCCGCTGCAGGGAGGCAGCCCTGACCTCAGGGGTTCCAGAGAAAGGAGCCTCGGCCTGGGCCACTTCTGGAAGGCAGGACAGTATTGCAAAACCCTAGTCCCGCTAAGATCTATGATGAAATTCAAGCTGTTCCATTGCGAACACCTATCCCCCACTGCTCACTCTAGAAGGAATGCAGATTAGGAATGAAGCCTAGAGACTGACGGGTGGGGAGGTACAAGGATGAATGGACAGGTGGGTGGGAGAAGCGCAGAGGATGCGCAGAGGAGTGCCAGAGGGGCAGTGGCTTCGGGGCACAGGGTCAGGGCTACAAACAGGGTCAGGGTCCCTACAGGACTTCCTGGAGGGTCATCGTGGGAGCTGGGGGGAGGAGGGCCTGCACTGACCTCTTCCAAGTCCAAGGCAGGAGGCGTGGGGGATTCCCCGCGGAGAGCCCGACAGACCCACCTTACGGGTTTCTCCTCCTTAAAAGACTCCCCAGTTAAGTTAAAGCTAAGGGGACGTTCCTGTGGACTGAAATGGAGCGGGACAGCCCAAGTTCAGGGTGCGGCAGCAACAACGGAGCCCCAGGCGGCCAGTCACTCGGCGGGAGAACCGGCGGCGGGCGTCGGTCTCCACGGCCGCGCCCCTCCTCCGACGCGCCCCCGGCCCCCAGGTTCTCCCCGAGCCCGACGCCTCGGGCGCCCCCCGGGTCCGCCTCAGCCTCCCGGGTCTCCAGGCTGGGGCAGCCCCCCAAGGGCCCCTCCAGGAGTCTAGCGTCCCCGCCTACGACCAAGCCCTCCCGAGGCCCGGCAGCCGCACAAAGACCCAGGAAACGCCGGCGCGCTTACCTGGCCGCCAGCGTCCGCGCCGCCCGCGCCGCCCGCGCCGCCGCCGTGGGAGGGGCTGCCGGGGGGCGGGGCCGGAGGGCGGGGCCGCGCAGCGCCCACAAAGGGTCGCCGTGGAGCCGGCCGCCCCGCCTGCTGATTGGCCGGGCGCGGGGGCGGGGCCTCAGGTTCAAACCGCGGGCGGGGCCTGGCGCGCGAGCTCCCGCGCGGCCGCGCTGGCCGTTGGGCCTTGCCTCGGGCCGCCGCGCTCCGGGCGGCTCCCAGGTCTCCGCGCGCGGCCCCAGTGCGCCTGCGCCGGCCTCCCGCGGGGCTGGGCGTGAGAGCGTGGCGTGTGGGTATTTCTTTTAAAAGCTAACTTTTTAGTGGAAAGGCCCTGAATAGGATACAAAAGCCTCGGTCCACTCAGTCAAGGAGCGTTTCTCGAGTGCAAGCCGGGGGCTCGGTGGTGACGCAGTGAAGGCCTGCAACCTCCCGTGTCCCGTGACGGGTGCCCAGCGGTAGACGCTGGGAGGCCAGCTCGCGGGCAGCGCAAGCCCACGTTGGATGGGGGCTTTGCCCACACAGGCCTCGAGGGCTGTGGTCGCCTGAGGAGGAAGGAAGGGAATGGAGAGGAGAGCGTCCGGGGCGTGAGCGGATCTGGGTCCAGGTGGGCCGGGTGCGGAGGCGGGCGCGAGACGGCCTCAGGAGCCTCGAGGCTGGGGTGGGTTGGGGGAATAAAAAGTCCAGTTAGGCCACTGCAGTGAATCACACGGGTGCTCGTCAAACTAGGAGGGAGACGAGGGGAAAGCTTGCTGCTGGCTACCTGCAGCACCAAAGACTAAGTTCCTTAACATGCAGATTACCCTATACAGCTGGGACAGAGGCAGTGGGTTGAGGGCAAAGGAAATAAGATTCTCCTAGCCAGAGGATGAGAAAGGGCATCACCAGCTCGATGGACATGAGTCTGAGCAAACGCCGGTAGACAGTGAAGGACAGGGAAGCCTGGCATGCTGCAGTCCATGCAGTGGAAAAGAGTCGGAAAATACTGAGCGACTGAACCACAGCCTGATGGAAAATGCTCAGCCTCGGAGGGAAAGCAAGGTAAATTCAATCTACACTCACTTGATGCCAATTTACACTCTCAGATTGACAAAGATCCAGAATGCTGTAAAGGAAGGTGATACCTTCCAGAGACTTCAGTCTTACCCCAAATGTCCAGCTTACAATAAAAAATTAACAGGCATACCAGGATACAAGACCAAAAATGGCAAAAAGCAAAACGACAGATAATATAAATAGACTTGTGGGTGAACCCAGGTATTGGTGCTAGCGAGCTATTAAAAAACGGCAATTGTATTCCAGAAAATTAAGGAGAACTGGAATCTGAAAAACACTCAAATGGGAGAAATAATACCAATCTTACGCAAGATAATGAGGAAGGAACTCTTTCCAACGTGATTGAAGGATGCGGTCTTCCCTAATGGACCAGTAGTTAAGACTCCTGGCTTCCACAGTAGGGGGTGATGGTTCAGTCCCTAGTGGGAAAACTAAGATCCCATCCTCACTCTGACGTGCATTGCAAGCTTATGAGTCACCAAGAATATGGGAATACCCCTGTAAGTTAATGATTATTCAAGAAAGCACGTTTGCTTAACCACAAAACCAAGAAGACTTGTTTAACAAAGATGAGATGGGAATCCAAGTTCTTTTTCGCAGAACCAAAGAATGGAATCCATGAACACTCAAACATTCACTGTAGCAAGAGAATAGGATTTATTAAAGAGGAGGAAAGTACAAAGCTCTCAGCATAGACACTGAGAAATCTATAGGCAGGTCAAAAACAAATGGTTAGAACCAGATATGGAACAACAGACTGGTTCCAAATTGGGAAAGGAGTATGTCAAGGCTGTATACTGTCACCCTGCTTATTTAACTTACATGCAGAGTACATCATGAGAAATGCTGGGCTGGATGAAGCAAAAGCTGGAAACAAGATTGCCAGGAGAAATATCAATAACCTCAGATATGCAGATGACACCAACCTTATGGCAGAAAACAGAAGAACTATAGAGCCTCTTTATGAAAGTGAAAGAGGACAATGAAAAAGTTGGCTTAAATCTCAACATACAGAAAACTAAGATCATGGCATCTGGTCCCATCACTTCGTGGTAAATAGAAGGAGAAACAGTGGAAATAGTGAGAGACTTTATTTTTTTGGCTCCAAAGTCATTGCAGATGATGACTGCAGCCATGAAATTAAAAGATGCTTGCTCCTTGGAAGAAAAGTTATGAACAACCTAGACAGCATATCCATGGACAGAGACATTACTTTGCCAACAAAGGTCAGTCTAGTCAAAGCTATGGTTTTTCCAGTAGTCGTGTATGGATGTGAGAGTTGGGCTATAGAGAAGGCTGAGCACTGAAGAATTGATGCTTTTGAAATGTAGTTTTGGAGAAGACTCTTGAGAGTTCCTTGGATTGCAAGGAGATCCAACCAGTCCATCCTAAAGGAAATCAGTCCTGAATATTTATTGGAAGAATGGATGTTAAAGCTGAAACTCCAATCCTTTGGCCACCTGATGCGAAGAACTGACTCATTTGAAAAGACCCTGATGCTGGGAATGATTGAAGGCAGGAGGAGAAGGGGACAACAGAGTGTGAGATGGTTGGGTGGCATCACCGATTTGATGGACATGAGTTTGAGCAAGCTCCGGGAGTTGGTGATGGACAGGGAGGCCTGGCATGCTGCAGTACATGGAGTTGCAAAGAGTCGGACACGACTGAGCAACTGAACTGAAACTGAACTGAGGGACCGAACAACAAAAACCTGATTAGTTTAATATTTTACAAGGTGACCAACAAATCCTTTGAGCTTTTCAAAGACCTCCTGGAAGAGCCTGGAGTTAGTTCAAGGTGAGAAAGCGTTCATTTAGAACCCAACTTTTGGAAAGTTTGTCAAAAATATCAAAAGGCTTTGGACATTGGCTTAAACTGGACCACAGCCTACTAAGAAATGATGATTAATTATCTATTTGACCAAAGTAATGATAAATGATTTCAAAGCCAAATACAAAAAGTTAGGGCTTCCCTGATGGCTCAGATGGTAAAGAATGTGCCTGTAATGCAGGAGACTTCGGTTTGATCTCTGGGTCAGGAAGATCCAATGGAGAAGAGAATGGCTACCCACTCTAGTATTCTTACCTGGAGAATTCCATGGATACAGGAGCCTGGCAAGCTACAGTCCATGGAGTTGAAAATAGTTGGACATGGCTGAGCAACTAACACACACACACACACACAGACACACACACACACAGGGCTTCCCATGTGGCTCAGTGGTAAAGAATCAACCTGTCAATGCAAAAGATGCAGGAGATATGGGTTTGGTCTCTGGGTCTGGAAGATCCCGGGGAACAGGAAATGTCAACCCAATCTAGTATTCTTACCTGCGAAATCCCATGGACAGAGGAGCCTGGTGGGCTACACTCCATGGGGTCACACAGAGTCGGACACAACTAAGTCAGTGAGTGACATAAGAAAAATGTATCACTTTTAATACCGAGAAGATTTCATTTTCTTAAGTAATCAAAGATCTGATTAAGACAACCTGAAGCACAGGAAATAATTTGGGTAAAGCACAATTTTGGTTTTTTAAGCAGATGACTAAAAGGTAAGGAAAAACCTTTCACACTTTCTTATGAGAAGCAGACAACAATTCAAGAAAACCTAGCCCTTTTAGCATTTGAAACTTGTTTTAGTTTTACAAAAGTTTTACTAATCTGAAAGCTTATTTTAAAAACCCTTGTAATAGCAATTCAATTTTAGACATCTTGACCACATATAAAGTTACTTTTATCAAATATTTCCTACAAACCTGGAGGAGCAGCTGCGCGGTGCTGGAGCAACTTTGAGGAGATATCCCACGTCCAATGGCAAAGGAGAAGCCCCAGCAAGATGGTTCAGTTCAGTTCAGTTCAGTCGCTCAGTCATGTCTGACTCTTTGCAACCCCATGAATCGCAGCACACCAGGCCTGCCTGTCCATCACCAACTCCCAGAGTTCACTCAGACTCACGCCCATCGAGTCAGTGATGCTGTTGGGACCTGACCTGAGCCATGACAGGCTCAACAGGCCACACTAGGCCTAAGCCTCAGGTTCTTGTAAGCATGAGTCATAATTCTAGGGAGCCCCACCAAGGTCCCCGATGACACCAAGGTCCCCGATGACACCAAGGTCCCCGATGACACCAAGGTCCCTGATGACCCACGGTTGAGTCAATCAAGGTTATGTCAATCCCATGATGACCCAAGGTTGAGTCAATCACCACACACCAACTAAACTATTGCTCAGACAAAAGACCACCTGTATATACGCAGCTGTAATTCAGAGCTCGGGGCTCTCGTCAAGACTCCACTGTGCTGGATGAGACGGGAGCCCTAGCTCGGGCTAGTAATAAAAACCCTTTATGCTTTTGCATTGCTGTGGACGTCTTATTCTCTCAGTTTTGGGGACTCGGACTCTGGGCATAACAATGCCATCCAGCCATCTCATCCTCTGTCGTCCCCTTCTCCTCCTGCCCTCAATCCCTCCCAGCATCAGAGTCTTTATGAATGAGTCAACTCTTCACATGAGGTGGCCAAGGTACTGGAGTTTCAGCTTTAGCATCATTCCTTCCAAAGAAATCCCAGGCTGATCTTCAGAATGGACTGGTTGGGTCTCCTTGCAGTCCAAGGGACTCTCAAGAGTCTTCTCCAACACCACAGTTCAAAAGCATCAGTTCTTTGGCGCTCAGCCCTCTTCACAGTCCAACTCTCACATCCATACATGACCACTGGAAAAACCATAGCCTTGACTAGACGGACCTTTGTTGGCAAAGTAATGTCTCTGCTTTTCAATATGCTGTCTAGGTTGTTCATAACTTTTCTTCCAAGGAGTAAGCGTCTTTTAATTTCATGGCTGCAGTCACCATCTGCAGTGATTTTGGAGCCCCCAAAAAGAAAGTCTGACACTGTTTCCACTGTTTCCGCATCTATTTCCCACGAAGTGGGCAAATTCATGTTTAGAATCAAACCCCATTCCCACCAGAGATGCTCAGAGAGCTCAAACAAACGTTGTGCCCACCAGGATCCAGAGACTGAGACAGAACTGTGTTTGACAGGCCAGCAGGGGCAGGGGCTCTGGGTGCAGCAGACCTGGGCGTGGCATGAGCCCTCTTGGAGGAGGTCGCCGTTAACCCCCCATAGAGCAACCAGAACTTACACAGGACTGGGAAGCAGACTCTTGGAGGTCACAAACAGAACCTTGTGTGAACCAGGGCCCAGGAGAAAGGAGAAGTAACACCACAAGAGACTGACCCAGACTTGCCCGGGAGTGGCCAGGAGTCTCCAGCAGAGGCGTGGGTCTGCGGTGGCCTGCTGCAGGGTTGGGGGCACCTAGTGTAGCAGCGCATGCATGGGACCGTTTGAAAGAGGTCACCAGTATCTTTGAGGTTCCCTGGTGACTCAGACAGTAAAGCCTCTGCCTACAATGCAGCAGACATGGGTTCAATCCCTGGGCCAGGAAGAGCTCCTGGAGAAGGAAATGGCAACCCACTCAATGTTCTTGCCTGGAAAATCCCATGGACGGAGGAGCCTGGTAGGCTTACAGTCCGTGGGGTCGCCAAGAGTTGGATTGACTGAGCGACTTCATGTTCACTTTCACCATTATCTTCATTACCTCCACCATAGTTTGGCCCCAGGTAAATAACAGGGAGGGAACACAGCTCCACCCATCAACAGAAAATTGGATTAAAGATTTACTGAGCATGACCCTGCGCATCAGAATAAGACTGTTTCCCCCTCAGTCAGTCTCTCCCATCAGGAAGCTCCCACAAGCCTCTTATCCTTCATCAGAGGGTGGACAGAATGAAAACCACAATCACAGAAAACTAACCAATCTGATCACATGGACCACAGCCTTGTCTAACTCAATGAAACTATGAGCCATGCCCTGTAGGGCCACTCAAGACAGATGGGTCATGGTGGAGTGTTCGGACAAAACGTGGTCCACTGGAAAACAGAATGGCAAACCACTTCTGTATTCTTGCCTTGAGAACCCCATGAACAGTACGAAAAGGCAAAAAGATAGGACACTGCAAGATGAACTCCCCAGGTCAGCAGGTGCCCAAAATGCTACTGGTGATCAGTGGAAAAATAACTCCACAGAGAATCAAGAGACAGAGCCGAAGCGAAAACAACGCCCAGCTGTGGATGTGACTGGTAATGGGACCAAGGTCTGATGCTGTAAATAGCAATATTACATAGGAACCTGGAATGTGAGGTCCATGAATCAAGGCAAATTGGAAGTGCTCAAACAGGAGATGGCAAGAGTGAACACTGACATTTTAGGAATCAAAGAACTAAAATGGACTAGAAAGGGTGAATTTAACTCAGATGACCATTATATCTACTACTGTGGGCAAGAATTCCTTAGAAGGAGCAGCCATCGTAGTCAACAAGAGTCCAAAATGGAGTACTTGGACGCAATCTCAAAAAAGACAGAATGATCTCTGTTTGTTTCCAAGGCAAACCATTCACTACCACAGTAATTGAAGTCTATGCTCCAACCAGTAATGCTGAAAAAGCAAAAGTTGAACGGTTCTATGAAGACCTACAAGACCTTCCAGAACTAACACCTAAAAAAGCTGTCCTTTTCATTACAGGGGACTGGAATGGAAAAGTAGGAAGTCAAGAAACACCTGAAGTAACAGGCAAATTTGGCCTTGGAGTACAGAATGAAGCAGGGCAAAGGCTAATAGAGTTTTGCCAAGACAACGCACTGGTCGTAGCAAACACCCTCTTCCAACAACACAAGATAATACTCTACACATGGACATCTAGCCATGCCCTGTAGGGCCACTCAAGACAGATGGGTCATGGTGGAGTGTTCGGACAAAACGTGGTCCACTGGAAAACAGAATGGCAAACCACTTCTGTATTCTTGCCTTGAGAACCCCATGAACAGTACGAAAAGGCAAAAAGATAGGACACTGCAAGATGAACTCCCCAGGTCAGCAGGTGCCCAAAATGCTACTGGTGATCAGTGGAAAAATAACTCCACAGAGAATCAAGAGACAGAGCCGAAGCGAAAACAACGCCCAGCTGTGGATGTGACTGGTAATGGGACCAAGGTCTGATGCTGTAAATAGCAATATTACATAGGAACCTGGAATGTGAGGTCCATGAATCAAGGCAAATTGGAAGTGCTCAAACAGGAGATGGCAAGAGTGAACACTGACATTTTAGGAATCAAAGAACTAAAATGGACTAGAAAGGGTGAATTTAACTCAGATGACCATTATATCTACTACTGTGGGCAAGAATTCCTTAGAAGGAGCAGCCATCGTAGTCAACAAGAGTCCAAAATGGAGTACTTGGACGCAATCTCAAAAAAGACAGAATGATCTCTGTTTGTTTCCAAGGCAAACCATTCACTACCACAGTAATTGAAGTCTATGCTCCAACCAGTAATGCTGAAAAAGCAAAAGTTGAACGGTTCTATGAAGACCTACAAGACCTTCCAGAACTAACACCTAAAAAAGCTGTCCTTTTCATTACAGGGGACTGGAATGGAAAAGTAGGAAGTCAAGAAACACCTGAAGTAACAGGCAAATTTGGCCTTGGAGTACAGAATGAAGCAGGGCAAAGGCTAATAGAGTTTTGCCAAGACAACGCACTGGTCGTAGCAAACACCCTCTTCCAACAACACAAGATAATACTCTACACATGGACATCACCAGATGGTCAATATCAAAATCAGATTGATTATATTCTTTGCAGCCAAAGATGGAGAAGCTCTATAGAGTCAGCAAAGCCAAGACTGGGAGCTGACTGTGGCTCAGATCATGAACTCCTTATTGCCAAATTCAGACTCAAATTGAAGAAAGTAAGGAAAATCACTAGACCATTCAGAAACGACCTAAATCAAATCCCTTATGATTATACAGTGGAAGTGACAAATAGATTCAAGGGATTATATCTGATAGATAGAGTGCCTGAAGAACTATGCATGGAGGTTCATGACATTGTACAGGCAGGGATGGAGACCATCCCCAAGAAAAAGAAATGCAAAAAGGCAAAATGGCTGCCTGAGAAAGCCTTACAAATAGTTGTGAAAAGAGAAGTGAAAAGCAAAGGAGAAAAGGAAAGATATATCCATTTGAATGCAGAGTTCCAAAGAATAGCAAGGGGAGATAAGAAAGCCTTCCCCAGTGACCAGTGCAAAGACATAAAGGAAAAAAAACGTGGAAGAAGGAGACGACAAATTTGAGTGACCATCACCCACCTCTTCAGCTATCAAACACTAAAGCGTTTTCATTTCCCACAGTCCTGTTTTCTTTGTGTTATCAGCCAAATACTTGTTCAGATGAGTTGCTGTTTTGCATCTTTGTGGCAAACGTGTACACAAAAGAACATTCCTCAGTAAGTATGATGATGTGGAATTCATTTACTTTTAATTATAAAATGGGGTTTTAGGCAAAAGTAAACATCCAAGATACACAGTTCAGAGAAGCATTTAGTTGCTGCTTCATGCCTTTGTTGGAGAAGGAAATGGCAACGCACTCTAGTGTTCTTGCCTGGAGAATCCCAGGGACGGTGGAGGCTGATGGGCTGCCGTCTATGGGGTCGCACAGAGTTGGACACGACTGAAGCGACTTAGCAGCAGGAAAGACTAGAGATCTCTTCAAGAAAATCAAGGATATCAAGGGAACATTTCATGCAAAGATGGGTACAAAAAAGGACAGAAATGGTATGGACCTAACAGAACAAGAAGATATTAAGAAGAGGTGGCAAGAATACACAGAAACACTATATAAAAAAGATCTTCACAACCCAGATAATCACGATGGTGTGATCACTCACCTAGAGCCAGACATCCTGGAATGCGAAGTCAAGTGGGCCTTAGGAAGCTTCACTACAAACAAAGCTAGTGGAGGTGATGGCATTCCAATTGAGCTATTTCAAATATAAAAGATGATGCTGTGCAAGCGCTGCACTCAATATGCCAGCAAATTTGGAAAACTCAGCAGTGGCCACAGGAATGGAAAAGATCAATTTTCATTCCAATTCCAAAGGCAATGCCAAAGAATGCTCAAGCTACTGAACAATTGCACTCATCTCACATGCTAGCAAAGTAATGCTCAAAATTCTCCAAGCCAGGCTTAACAGTACGTGAACCATGAACTTCCAGATGTTCAAGTTGGATTTAGAAAAGGCAGAGGAACCAGAGATCAAATTGCCAACATCCGTTGGATCATCAAAAAAGCAAGAGAGTTCCAGAAAAACATCTATTTCTGCTTTATTGACTATGCCAAGGCCTTTTACTGTGTGGATCACAACAAACTATGGAAAATTCTTAAAGAGATGGGAATACCATTTTTTTAATACCACCTGACCTTCCTCTTGAGAAATCTGTGTGCAGGTCAGGAAGCAACAGTTAGAACTGGACATGGAACAACAGACTTGTTTCAAATCAGGAAAGGAGTACGTCAAGGCTGTATATTGTCACCCTGCTTATTTAACTTACATGCAGAGTACATCATGAGAAATGCTGGGCTGGATGAAGCAAAAGCTGGAAAGAAGATTGCCAGGAGAAATATCAATAACCAATAACCTCAGATATGCAGATGACACTACCTTTATGGCAGAAAGCGAAGAGGAACTAAAGAGCCTCTTTATGAAAGTGAAAGAGGACAGTGAAAAAGTTGGCTTAAATCTCAACATACAGAAAACTAAGATCATGGCATCTGGTCCCATCACTTCATGGCAAATAGATGGGGAAGCAGTGAAAGCCTTTATTTTTTTGGCTTCAAAATCACTGCAGATGGTGACTGCAGCCATGAAATTAAAAAAAAAAAAAACTTGTTCCTTGGAAGAAAAGCTGTGACCAACCTAGCTGCTGCTGCTGCTGCTGCTAAGTCGCTTCAGTCGTGTCCGACTCTGTGCGACCCCATAGACAGAAGCCCACCAGGCTCCCGAGTCCCTGGGATTCTCCAGGCGAGAGTGCTGGAGCGGGCTCCACTGCCTTCTCCAATGCATGAACGTGAAAAGGGAAAGTGAAGTCACTCAGTCGTGTCTGACTCAGCGACCCCACGGACGGCAGCCCACCCGGCTCCCCCGTCCCTGGGCTTCTCCAGGCGAGAGCGCCTGAGCGGGCGCCATCGCCTTCTCCAACAGGGCCCTTACAGCCCTGAACGCTCATTGAGAGAGTGGCTGCTGAAGCTGAGGCTCCAACCACTTGCCCACCTGATGTGAAGAACTGACTCATCTGAAAAGACTCTGATGCTGGGAAAGACTGAAGGCGGGAGGAGAAGGGGACGACAGAGGATGAGATGGTGGGATGACACCACTGATTTGATGGACATGAGTTTGAGCAAGCTCCTGGAGTTGGTGATGGATAGGGAAGCCTGGCATGCTGCAGTCCATGGGGTTGCAAAGAGTCAGACACGACTGAGCGACTGAACTGAACTGAACTACTTCCCTGGGGGCTCAGATGGTAAAGAATACACCTGCAATGCAGGACACCCAGGTTTGATACCTGGGTGGGGAAGATCCCCTGGAGAAGGAAACGGTAGCCCACTCCAGTATTCTTGCCTGGAAAATCCCATGGACAGACGAGCCTAGCCCGTTACAGCTCATGGGGTGGCACAGAGTCCGATGCGACTAACAGTTCATTTGTTTAGTGGATGAGAGAGCTCCCCCTACAGGCTAGTCCCGCCTCTTACTTTAGTCTCTTTAATTCCACAGTACTAAGTTTGCCACTTTTCTGTAAATTGGAAATTCTTTCAAAACATAAAGCTGGATAAAAGTATATACACAAAATAATTCTATATGATTTCCATGGGTACCTATGCTGCTGCTGCTAAGTCGCTTCAGTTGTGTCCTACTCTGTGCGACCCCATAGACGGCAGCCCACCAGGCTCCCCAGTCCCTGGGATTCTCCAGGCAAGAACACTGGAGTGGGTTGCCATTTCCTTCTCCAATGCATGAAAGTGAAAAGTGAAAAAAGTGAAGTAACTTAGTTGTGTCCGACTCGTAGCGACTCCATGAACTGCAGCCCACCCGGCTCCTCCGTCCCTGGGATTCTCCAGGCGAGAGTACTGGAGTGGGGTGCCATATATAGGCAAGTAAATGTTTAGGAAAAGTACAACTTCTTTAGGTATACATGGGTGTAATAATAAACGAGATGGCATCTCCAACTCAATGGATATAAGTTTGAGCAAGCTCCAGGAGTTGGTGATGGACAGGAAAGCCTGGTGTGCTGTAGTCCATGGGGATGCAAAGAGTCGGACACGACTGAGCAACTGAACTGAACTGAATAATAAAGGAAAGAAAGCGATGTACTTATGACACTGAACAGACACAGCAGGGGTTGCAGTGTGAGAGCTGAAGGAAGCGAATGGGGTTGATCAGGGCGTGTGGCCAGCACCCCTTCTGATGTGGAGCAGGCCCTGGGCACAAGAGCTGTGGTGCGCTGGAGGCAAATGCCACTAGCCCTTAAAAGGTCAAAGACTGGGTTGGGCAGGTCCAGGGCACAGAGGCCTTCCCCTGTGTGTGGGCTTCCTGCTCAGATGGCTTTGCCCACAGAGACTCAGAGTGGAAGCAGTAGCTCCAGGTCTTGCATTCAGTTTCACAGGAGGTCCAGGGAAACAGAGAGCCTTTCCTCCAGGAGGCAAACTGAGGTCCTGGCCCCCCTCTCACTGGCCATTCCAATGGTGTTTGGCTCAGGGCGGAAGTTCTCAAGTTGTGGGCCTGTACCCCCAGCAGCAGTATCTCCTGGGAAGTCATTATGAATGAAAAGTTGCTGACTCAGAAATTCTGGGGCTGGGCCCTGTCTGGCTGTGTTTCACCAGGCCCACCAGGGGATTCTGGTGCAGGCTGAAACTTGAGAATCAATCAGAGACCAGTTCAGTTTAGTTCAGTCGCTCAGTCATGTCCCTTCAGTTGCTCTTTGCGACCCCAAGGACTGCAGCACGCCAGGCCTCCCCGTCCATCACCAGCTCCCGGAGCTTGCTCAAACTCACGTCCACTGAGTCAGTGGAGCCATCCAACCGTCTCGTCCTCTGTTGTCCCCTTCTCCTCCTGACTTTAATCTTTCCCAGCATCAGAGTCTTTTCCAAACAGTCAGTTCTTCACATCAGGTGGCCAAAGGATTGGAGTTTCAGCTTCACCATCCGTCCTTTCAATGAATATTTAGGGTTGATTTCCTTTATGATGGACTGGTTGGGTCTCCTTGCTGTCCAAGGGACTCTCAAGAGTCTTCTCCAGCACCACAGTTCAAAAGCATCAATTCTTCGGTGCTCACCTTTCTTTATAATCCAACTCTCATATCCATACCTGACTACTGGATAAACCATAGCTTTGACTAGATGGACCTTTGTTGGTAAAGTAATGTCTCTGCTTTTTAATATGCTGTCTAGGTTGTTCATAGCTTTTCTTCCAAGGAGCAAGTGTCTTTTAATTTCATGGCTGCAGTCACCATCTGCAGCGATTTTGGAGCCCCCAAAAATAAAGTCTGTCATTGTTTCCATTGTTTAACCATCTATTTGCTATGAATATTGAAACCATATGTTATGACCTTAGTTTTCTGAATGTTGACTTTTAAACCAGCTTTTTCACTCTCCTCTTTCACTTTCATCAAGCAATCTTGATTCCACTTTGTGCTTCATCCAACCTGTCTGGTTCTTTTGCCTTTTCTAAATCCAGCTTGAACAACTCAAAGTTTACTTTTCACATACTGTTGAAGCCTGGCTTGGAGAATTTTGACCAATACTTTGCTAGCATGTGAAATGAGTGCAATTGTTCAGTAGTTTGAACATTCTTTGGCATTGCCTTCCTTTGGGATTGGAATAAAAGCTGACCTTTTCCAGTCCTGTGGCCACTGCTGAGTTTTCCAAATTCACTGGCATATTGAGTGTAGCACTTTCACAGCATCATCTGTTATTATTTGAAATAAGTCAGCTGGAATTCCAGCACTTCCACTAGCTTTGTTTGTAGTGATGCTTCCTAAGGCCCACTTGACTTCACATTCCAGGATGTCTGACTCTAGGTGAGTGATCACATCATCGTGGCTATCTGTGTCATGAAGATTTTTTTATATAGTTCTTCTGTGTATTCTTGCCACCTCTTCTTAATATCTTCTTTTTCTGTTAGGTCCATACCATTTCTGTCCTCTATTGCACCCATCTTTGCATGAAATGTTCCCTTGGTATCTCTAATTTTCTTGAAGAGATCTCTAGTCCTTCCCATTCTATTGTTTTCCTCTATTTCTTTGCACTGGTCACTGGGGAAGGCTTTCTTGTCTCTCCTTGCTATTCTTTGGAATCCTGCATTCGGCTGAGTATATCTATCCTTTTCTCCTTTGTCTTTAGCTTCTCTTCTTTCCTCAGCTATTTGTAAGGTCTCTTCAGACAACTACTTTGCCTTTTTGCTTTTCTTTTTCTTGGGGATTGTCTCCCTCCCTGCTTCCTGTACAATTTCATGAACCTCCGTGCATAGTTCTTCAGGCACTCTATCTATCAGATATAATCCCTTGAATCTATTTCTCACTTCCACTGTATAATCATAAGGGATTTGATTTAGGTCATACCTGAATGGTCTAGTGGTTTTCCCTACTTTCTTCAATTTGAGTCTGAATTTGGCAATAAGGAGTCCATGATCTGAGCCACAGTCAGCCACTGGTCTTGGTTTTGCTGACTGTATAGAGCTTCTCCATCTTTGGCTGCAAAGAATATAATCAATCTGATTTTGGTATTGGCCAGCTGGTGATGCCGTGTATAGAGTATTCTCTTGTGTTATTGGAAGAGGGTGTTTGTTCTAACCAGTGCGTTGTCTTGGCAAAACTCTATTAGCCTTTGCCCTGCTTCATTCTGTACTCCAAGGCCAAATTTGCCTGTTACCTCAGGTGTTTCTTGATTTTCTACTTTTGCATTCCATTCCCCTATAATGAAAAGGACAGCTTTTTTAGGTGTTAGTTCTGGAAGGTCTTGTAGGTCTTCATAGAACCGTTCAACTTTTGCTTTTTCAGCATTACTGGTTGGGGTATAGACTTAGATTACTGTAATATTGAATGGTTTGCCTTGGAAACAAACAGAGATCATTCTGTCATTTTTGAGATTGCACCCGAGTGTTGCATTTTGGACTCTTTCATTGACTGTGAGGGCTATTCCATTTCTCCTAAGGGACTTTTGCCTGCAGTCGTAGATATCATGGTCATCTGAGTTAAATTCACCCATTCCAGCCCATTTATTTCATTGATTCCTAAAATGTTGATGTTCACTCTTGCCATCTGTTTGACCGCATCCAATTTACCTTGATTCATGGACCTAACATTCCAGGTTCCTATGCAATATTGCTCTTTATGGCATCAGACTTTACTTCTATCACCAGTCACATCCACAACTGGATGGATGCCCCCAGACAAAATAAAGTTTGTCACTGTTTCCATTTTTTCCCTATCTATTTGCCATGGAGTGATGGGACCAGATGCCATGATCTTTGTTTTCTGAATGTTGAGTTTTACGCAGACTTTTTCACTCTCGTTTCTCACTTTCATCAAGAGGTTCTTTAGTTCCTCTTCTCTTTCTGCCATAACGGTGGTGAAATCTGCATATCTGAGGTTATTGGTATTTCTCCTGGCAATCTTGATTCCAGTTTGAACTTCATCCAGCCTGGCATTTCTCCTGATGTACTCTGCATATAATTTAAATAAGCAGGGTGACAATACACAGCACTGTGGTACTCCTTTCCCAATCTGGAACCAGTTTGTTTTTCCATATCCGGTTCTAACTGTTGCTTAACCTACATACAGATTTCTCAGGAGGCAGGTAACGTGGTCTGGTACTCCCATCTGTTGAAGAATTTTCCACAGTTTGTTGTCATCCACACAGTCAAAGGCTCCAGCTTAGTCAATTAAGCAGATGTAGATGTTTTTCTGGAATTCCCTTGCTTTTTTCCTATGATCCAAAGGATGTTGCCAATCTGATCTCTGGTTCCTCTATCTTTTCTAAATCTCACTTGTACATCCAGAGGCTTTAGGTTTACACACTGTTGAATCATAGGTTGAAGGATTCTAAGCATAACCTTGCTAGCATGTGAAACGAGTGCAATTGGGCCACAGTTTGAAGAACTCTTTGGCATTGTCTTTCTTTGGGATTGGAATGAAAAGTCTCCTTTTCCAGTCCTGTGACCACTGCTGAGTTTTCCAAATTTGCTAGCATATTGAGGGCAGCACTTTCACAGCATCATCTAGTTCCCCTACCCAGGATCCAACCTGGGCCCCCTGCATTGGGAGCTTGGAGTCGTCGACACTGGACCAAACGACAGTCCTCTCACTTCGCACGTTGTGAGGCTCATCCTCCCGGTAGCAGGTGTCAGAAGTGAGCGACAGTCGCTCTCATCATAGACCACCTTTTGCTTTTGGAATGATGCTGCCCCCAACATCCGTCCACACGGAAGCTCTCCGTGCATTTGGCCAGGCCCTCGGAGTGGCACTGCGGGGTCCCGTCCAAATCCGAGGCCTCGGCAGGCCGGGGACAGGGCCTCCGCCGGCCCTGCGCCCTCCCCGCAGCCCGGCCCGCTGCCCCCTGCGCCTGCGGTTTCTCCGGACTCGCACGAGGCCGGGCGCCGGCCTGATGTCCCCGTCAGCCTCTGCTGATCACCGGACACAGGGCCGCTCTCGGCTCCTCGTCTCCGGAGACCCGGCCCCGCACGCCCTGCCCGCGCACAGGCGCGGTTTCCGGGCGTACACCGCCTCCCGGGGTCCGCCCGGCCGGAAGGGGGCCGCCGCGCCCGCAGTCGCCCGCTCGGGAGGTGCTGCCCCCTGGCGGCCGCGGGCCGGACGCGCTGGGCGCTCGGCCGCGCGCGCCCTCTAGGGGTCGCCGCCGGCACGGACGCGCCTCCGTCGAGGAGGGTCCTCGCAGGCCCGGGGGAGCCCCGGCAGCGGGCCGAGGCTCTGCGTGTTGAGCGCGCTCCCTGTCAGGCGCAGGTTCCCGGGGGCACTCCCGATGCCGATGAGCACCCCCAGGAGCGCTGCGGGCAGGTCCTGCGGCCGTTCCCGAAGCCCAGGGGAAGACCCCGAGGCGGGCGGCGCGCGGGCCGGGCTGGGGCCTCGCCGAGACGGGCAGCGGCGCGCCTGCGGGA
>SJYR01000012.1:1147378-1166793 GCA_006410655.1 Kobus ellipsiprymnus | reverse complement strand
GGCCCTGCCCCATCCCTGCAGGCACCTCTGAGACTCCTGGGTGGAGGCCCTCAGGGCAGCCCTCCTGGCAAACTCCTGGTGGCTCCTTGCTGAGCCAGGGGCTCCCGTCCCCACACCCCCTGGCTCAGTGGTGAGCCGGTGGACCAGACAGTGGCAAATGGACCTGCTCTGGGAGAAAGGGGGTGCTTACTGGTGGCGAGACGTCAGCAGAAGACAGAGCAGGGGACTCCCAGCCTGGCTGTGAAGATGTGGTCGTGCATTCCCCGGGAAGCCCCTTTGCTGGGAGCTGGGCTGCGTCCAAGGTCACGTGGCATGCACACACACACACATGCACAAACCAGGCGGTGCTCTGAGCAGGTGAGAGGACGGACGGGCGCAGGAGGCACGGAGTGGACAGGACAGGCCCACTCCTGAGGCTTGCACACCCCCGCACTCCAGGCTGAGGGCAGGTGAAGGCCCCTCGGGCCAAGGGTGGAGCCTGCTGCCCCGGCGGGGCACAGGACACACCCCGCCTCCGTCTGATGCCTCTGCTCCTTGGGCAGCCTGGTCACCCTGGTACCAGCGAGGCAGGCTCTGGCTCCACAGGGAGAAAGGACAGGACGCGGTGCCCTGGTGTGGGGCCACTGGGCCAGGGAGACTGCGGACCCAGGACTGCAGCACCAGGGGGCTGGACGGACTCTGGGGCTCGGCACATGGCCTTGAGACAGAAGGGGCACCCCAGAGGGACACACGAGGGCACAGCAAGCCACAGGCAGCAGCGATTGGGGTGAGGTGACCACCGGGGCCCCTGGCGCCGCCAGAGGCTGGCGGAGCAGAAGGACCCTCTTTTGGGGGCTTCTGACACCTTGATTCTGGACTTGGGGCCTGGGAGCTGTGAGAGGGTCGGTTCCTGTTGTTCTAAGACGTATCATCCTGGTTTGTGGTCATTTGTTTCGGCCACTCCAGGACACCTACAGCGGGGAGTTGGAGACCCTGAGCCCCAGAGGGCCCCCCTCAGTGGGAGCACAAGTGTTATGTCCATGATTGAAAACTGAGGCATAAAATGTCGACAGATGAAAGTGTCAGTCGCTCAGCCCTGTCCAACTCTTCGTGACCCCATGGACTGTAGCCTGCCAGGCTCTATCCTTGGAACTTTCCAGGCAGGAACACTGGAGTGTTTCCTTCTCCAGGTATCTTCCCAACCCAGGGATTACACCCCAGGTCTCCTGTATTGTAGGCAGATTCTTTATCATTTGAGCCACCAGGGAAGCCCTGTGGTGAAACCCTGGGGCAAGTGACACCAAGAGGCCAGGGTGCAGACAGTCCTGGGAGAAGGGTTGCCTGGGAAGGCCTGGGATTGCAGACACCAGGAACTTTCCCCAAACTGCCAAGGAAGTGGCATGAGGCTGTGAAGAAAAGGTATTAATGAAAACGATACACAACCGTCGTTCACTTTTTTAAAGTGACTGGGAAGCCAGCGCACAGTCGTGGGGTGCTCTCACGGGAACCGCATTTGTCACGGGTGCCACCACGCAGATGGTGACAGGTGCAGAGCAGGTGAGGGGTGAGTGGTGAGTCCAGGGGCCGCTCCTCCCCTGGGACACGGAGGCCTGGTGTGCCACAGTCCGTGGGGTCGCAAAGAGTCAGACGCAACTGAGCAACTGAATTGAACTGAACTGAACCTCCCCCGGGAGCCATACAGCATGGCTGTTGCTCCCTGTTGCCATCTGTGGGGGGTGGGCTTGTTGCCCCCAGAAGGATATGTCTCATCCTGTGCCCTGGAGTCTGAGGGCAGGACCTTGCTGGAAAATAGGTTCTGTCTAAGGGTGTAGCAATGAGCTCACCCTGGGTTATCCAGGGGAGCCCCAGGTCCAAAGAGACAGATGAGAGACAGGGGGATGGCCTGGGGTGATGTGGCCACACCCAGGAAGCCAAGGATTCGTGAGCTCCAGAGGCCAAGGATGAGGTCTGGAGCCCAGGCCCCCAGGGCCCCCCCACACCTCGATCCAGACCTCCAGCCTGAAGGCTGGGAGATCCTGCGGTGATTAATTACAGCAACCCCAGGAACTCCTGTGTCAGCCTTGAGGGATAGCCCCGTGAACACTCCAGACTTTTCTAGAACCTGCCCATCACCTGGAGAGCCGGGCATGCTCCCCTCCCCCAGCCTGGCCCTCCCGCTGAGCCTGAGAAGTAAAATGACATTTCTGCACACAAGGAAGTTGGCACTGATGTGTACTGTTGTGTTTTTATTCCCAGATGTGAAATCACATGTCTTAGGGTCTTTCACAGTAAAGCTCATCCACGACGTGGCCTTAGAGAAGCAGGAGTGGAATTTTGACCCTGACACCACCTCAGAGCTGTGTGCAGTCAGCCCCCGCCGCTGACCCGCTGAGGCTGGGGTCATGGGCGCTGCTACCAATGAGGACACGGAGGCAGCACTGTGCCTCGCCTGGCCCTCGGCAGCTCTGCCCCAACAGGGGAGCCAGGAAGCCTCCGTGCTGACCACTTGCCGGGTCCTTGGAGCCCTTGGTCATGTCCCCTGCCTGGGGTGCCCCTCGGCCCTCCCAGCCCACAGGCGTGCCTGCCATGCACATACAAGGCTTCCTCTGAAGGCCACGTGGACTGCACCCTACCTTGCGGTTCCCCCCCGACCCCGCGGCTCCCTTCAGGGCCACAGTGCCGAGCTGTCCCGGCCAAGGGCCTGTGACCAGGGGTACAGTTTGCATGGACTACCCAGGGCAGAAGCAGAGATGCCCAGCCATGTACTCACATCCAAGCAACGCTTGCAGAAAAGCTCAGGAAATAAAGTCATCACGCGGAGGCTGATAGGCAGCTCCCACACACGGCCTGTGCCAGCTGCCAGAGCACCAGGCGGGCACACGGCCTGTGCCAGCTGCCCTGCTGTGCGCTCACGGCAGACAGCGCCTGCCCGAGCGAGCTCTCCCACTCGCTGCATGCTTTTCCCGCGGCCAGCAGGCTTGCCCTCGCCTTGCGCACGCTGTCACCGTCCCTGGGGTTTCTGCTCAGCCGGGAGCCCTGGCGGCAGAGACTCCAGGGACCAGAAATTGGGGGTGAGTCATTAAGAGGGAGCTCCCCAGCCGGCACTGTGGACACTGGCTAGCGGGCCCCAAGCAGCACCGGGTGGCCAGCCCTGGACTCCTGCGCTGGGCTCAGCAGGCCCCTTCGGCCAGCCCTTCTGGGGTGCCTGGCGATGGCCCTGGGGGGTGGACAGGCTCCGGGAAGGCGTAGCTGTTTGTGAGGGACATGGGCGAGTGCACCTCCTCTGAGTCCTTCGAGCACGTGAGCTTGGTGTCGTCTGCCTTCGTGGACCACTTTTTCCACCCCTTGTGGATCCTGCACACCTCGTGGCGTGTCACTTCCACGGCCAGCACGTAGATGATGGGGTCAGCCACGCTGTTCACAGTGGCCAGGCTCAGGAACGCCACGGAGACCGTGTACAGGTGGATTTCAAACTCGCACACTTTGTGTTCGTCCCCTCCGTAGTAGGAAAAGGTGGCGGCTTTGATCAGGAGCACCAGGTGATAGGGGGCGAAGCAGACCAGGAAGACGGCCACGACCGCGATGGCCAGGAGCCTCACCCTGGCCTTCTGGGCGGCACTCAGGCTGGTGCTCAGCTGGACGGCCCTGAAGATGCGCTGGTTGGTGACGGCGATGATGGACAGCGGGACAGCAAAGCCTGCCACGAAGCGCGCGTAGTAGTACCCGGCCACCCTGCGGTCCATCGGCAGCGTCTCAAAGCAGGTGTCTTTGTGCTCCATCTTGAACACCGGGGAGTGGACAAGCCCGACGAGAAGGAAGACCGCTGCGGAGATGAAGATGGCGGTCTTCTGGTGGCGGCGGCCCCGCATCTCCAGCGCGTACACCACCGCCAGGAAGCGGTCGCAGGAGACGCAGCACAGGAAGAGGATGCTGACGTAGAGGTTGCAGAAGAAGACGTAGGCGGCCACCTTGCAGGCCCAGGGGCTGAGCGGCCAGCGGTGCCCGTGCTGGATGTAGACGACCCAGAGCGGCAGGGTGCTGATGTAGAGCAGCTCGCAGAGCGCCAGGCAGAAGAGGTAGACGGCCAGCACGTGGCCCTGGCGTGCCTGCAGCAGCGTAAGCCATGCCGTCAGGCAGTTGGCCGGCAGGCCCAGCGCGCACACGCTGCTGTACACCGTCACCAGCAACGTCCTGCTGTTGTTGAAGGGCACGTCGCATGTGTGGGGAGACACGGCCGTCGACAGGGCCCCTGGTGCAGGGCCGGTCCCCAGCGTGGCGTTTCCTGCGGGGCACAGACAAGCGTGAGGGCGGGTATGGCTGGGGACCCCGTGGATCAGATCACCTGGAGCGACCCTCCGAGCACGTGGAGGCTTGCAGGGAGGGCCCGCTCCCGCAGCGCAGGGCCCGCAGACCCTCCCACAGACCGGCTTTCTCTCCTGTCTCGTGGTCATTGTGCGCTTATATCTAGTGGGGCATCACCCAGGGGCATTTCCTGAGTGGAGGGGGGCCGTCCTCCCAGGGGGAGGCGCTGACCTTTGGAGTCCCTGGGCAGCTGTCCTGACTCAAAACCCACACCCACCCTCCGTGGGTGGGTCCACGTCCCCTCGGGAAACAGACGGGCAGAATCAGTCTCGGAATATAAAACCAGCCCCGACAGCTTGGGCCTGGCCGTGTCCTCTGTTGACACAGGCACGCGGGGCAGTCGCCACTGTCCGTCATCGCATGATGCCCCAGCCCACAGCACGCGCAGGGACCTGGAGACGCCAGGACGCCCAGCGCCCACACCCACCCCCCGCTTTCCTCCACCCCCTTGGCTCAGCCGCGCTCTCACACCGTCCTTTGGAGGTGTCCCCCGGGATCTGCGGGGCTCGCGCTGGGACCATGCCGAGGATGGCGGGTGGGCACAGGGAGCGGACGCCCCCCGGGCTTTGGGGTTCCTGTTGGGAGCAGGAAGAACCTGAGCCTGGCCTCTGGAGGCGCTGTCCACATAGAGGCCTGCTTCTCCAGGAGTGGGCGGCAGAGACGGAGCAGCCCCTTGAGGTCGGCGGGAGCCTCTGGCAACGGTGGCCCTGGCTCCCAGCCAAGGGACTGCACAGTGGGCCGCGCGGGGAGGGGCGGCCCCAGGGACGGTGCGGAACGTGGCTCTTGCTTCTGTAGCCTGGTGACCCCCGAGGCATGAAGACTCTTTGGTTACTTACAGTTGAGGTTGAAGACCCCTGGGCCCTTCCACAGGCCTTTCCAATGGCCAAAGAAACCTCAGCGCATCCCAAAGCCGGCATGACTATGGACGTCTCGCCATGGCCAGCTGTGAAGGCGGGAGGAGAGCCATGCTTCCCCGTGGCTCAGCAGCAGAGAACCTGCCCGCAGTGCAGGAGAGGCAGGAGACCCAGGTTCGATCCCTGGGTCGGGAAGATCCCCCGGAGGCGAAAATGGCAACGCTCTCCAGTACTCTTGCCTGGAGAATCCCAAGGACAGAGGGGCCTGGCGGGCTACAGTTCATGGGGTCGCAAAGAGTCGGGCACGCCTGTGTGACTGGGCAGGGGTGCATGGTGAGGGTGGGCGGCGGGCAGTGAAGCGGTGGAGGAGGCTGAAGGCCCATCGAGAAGGGCCACACGGCTAGCCCGGGGCAGTGGAGGCGACGGCCCCACAGTGTGACCCCAGAGTCCAACTGCGCCCTCATCCGTTTTCTCCTGTTCTTAAAATTCTAGCAAAATATACATAAGATAGAAGTGACGACCTTAACACTCCACGCGTCCACTTCTGTGACACGAAGCGCCTTCACACTGTTGTACGGCCTTCACCACGTCCATCTCCAGAACCTTCTCATCTTGCAAAACTGAAACTCTGTCCTCATTTAACCCCCAGCCCCTCCTAGGAGTGCATGGTCAAGAATGTGGCCTTGGACGTCCCCGGTGGTCCAGTGGTTGAGAGTCCGCCGGCCCATGCAGGGGACACGGCCTCGGTCCCGGGTCTGGGAAGATGGCATGTGCGGCTGAGCAGCGAGGCCCGGGGGCCACGCCTACTGGGCCCACTCTGGAGCCTGTGCCCCGCAACCAGAGGAGCCCACGCATGGCAACGAAGACCCAGCAGTCAAAGGCAAACAAGTGAGATTACAGAGGGATCGTGTCCTGGGGCTGGGCACTGCACCCTCAGAGCCCCGGGTCAGAGCGCCCTTCCTTCTCAGGGCAGCTCAGAGTCGCTGTGCGGCTGGGCCACGGGCGCGTCTCCACTCCCCTGGCCAGGGACACAGCTGCTGTGACCGCGGGTGTGCGATGCCTTCTCCACACCCGCGTTCACTTCCTTTGAGCGCGTACTGCCGGCTCGTGTGATGAGCCCCTCGGTAGCTTTCTGAGGACCCTCCAGACGGTTTCCATGGCAGCTGCTCCATTTTCCATCTCCGCATCCTCAGCCACGCTTGGTCTTTCGGTTTTGGCAGTGGCCATCCGGACGGGTGTGACTCGGTGCCTTCTCTGGGGTCCCACCCCCTGCCCTAACCCCCCGGGATGTGGGTTTCATTCCATGTGCAGACGGAGGGTGTGGCCAGGTCACCGGACCCAGACGTCAGTTCCCCACACGAGAGCTGGCAGCACCCAGCATGGGAGCTGGAGGTGCGTGGGGAGCAGCCGGCGGGAGGGCACTTCTCAGGCGGGAAGCAGCTGACGCCTGTCTCGGCCCAGCCTGGCCCAGCCTGGCCCGACTGGCCCCTCCGGTCGGACAAGTCCTCCATGAGCCGGCAGCCCGCCACCTAGACCGCAGCATCGCGCTGGGCCCATCCCAGTGCCAACCCTGTCTTCCCACCCCTTGCGGGGCAGGGTGCGAGGGGTCCCAAAGCCCAGGTGGAGGCTCAGGTGAGGCCTGTGGGCTCCTTCCTGCTCCCGGGTCCCCCACCAACCACCTGCCCTCGAGGGTGCCCCCTGGACTCAGCGTAGTTCAGTCAACACGCCGCCTGCTGGGCCCCGTAGGCAGCATGCGGGGCCCCGTCTTCACCCGCCCACGCCACATCCCTGCCCCCAGCCAACTGGCGACCACACCTGGGCACGCGGGCGAGAGCGCGCCCCTGCCCCGGGCTCACTCCCAGGACCTGAACTCCTGGGAAAGGAGCCTTCTGGGCTGGGGCGGACGAGCCCCGGGAGACAGAGAGGCAGGCTCAGCGGGGCCCAGGCCCCTCACAGGATGGTGCCTCTGGCTTTACTGCCTCCTGGTTAGTTTTTATTTTGAGAAGGCTCCTTTTGCTAATTTTTGAAGCAATTATTGCTGTTATGAGACCAGGTACACTGTAGAAAAATTCCCACGGGCTCCCTCCTAAAGGTTCCGAGTCACAGGAGGCCCGAGTGGGGCGCTCACCTGGCATGTCTGCAGGCTCTGGGCTCAGGGCTGGGCGGCAGTGCCCGTCACTCGGCAGAGGTGGGGCTGTGGAGACGTTCGCGCCCAGAGTGTAAAGTGACCTGGAGCAAGAGTGGGCAGAAATTGCTTTAGGGAAATCAGATTAAATCATAAATCAAGCCGTTTGACAAATGGTTAGTGAGCATTTGTTACATGCCAAGTCTTGTATTTCGGCCTTCCCTAGTAGCTCAGAGGGTAAAGCATCTGCCTGGAATGCAAGAGACCTGGGTTCAACCCCTGGGTGGGAAAGATTCCCTGGAGAAGGAAATGGCAACCCACTCCAGTGTTCTTGCCTGGAGAATCCCATGGACAGAGGAGCCCGGTGGGTCACAGTCCATGGGGTAGCAATGAGTCGGACACGACTGAGCAACGAAACGCACAAGTCTTGTGTTTATCCTGTGGGTTACAACAGCAGAGTCTTAATATAGAAGGAACTCCCACAAATCAACAAAAATAAGCATCAAAGCTGATCATTCACAAAAGTGAAAACACCTCAACAGGAAGAACATTCGACTCCGCTCAAACGGTCAAAAAAAGGTGAATGTAAAACAACCAAACGTCAATCTTTTCTTGCCCGTGAGACTGGCACAGATAGAGAACTTCAACTCTCAGTGTTGGTGAGCGAGCGTGGAAGTGGGCTCCCCCACTAGGGACGGGGGCATAAACGGGCCCAGAGGCTGTCCAGCGCGATCCAGCAACGCGCCTCCAAAGTCCTCCATGCGCTTAACTTTTGACAGGGCGAAGTCCTTTCCCGGAGTTCTCCTGATGAAACGGCTACCTGAGAGTCAAAGTGCATGGGCTGCACCCCTGTGAAAGGGACTGGGAGCCCAGCCCAGGGCAGGCTCCATTCAGGGTGCTGGCCGAAGGGGCGGCATCCCGGCCCCCACCCCTGCTTCCTTCCTGAACCAGAGAGCCCCTAGCACGGACCCCATCCTAGCAGCCAGAGAGGGTCCGAGGGAGGGTCCTCCCCGCTGGCCTGGAGCCCAGCCCCCACCCCCAGGAGCCGGCAGCTGAAGGCGCCCCCTCCACCCTGCGCCGGGAGGGGTTGTCTGTGATGCCAGCAGGCGAGCTAACCAGAAATAACAGGAAACCAAGCTGTTTCCCTGAAACTGCATAAAGTTCATCAGCTTAGAAAGAGTTTATAAGCAAGACCTCGAAAATACAGACAAAGGTGAGATGCAGGAAAAAGTCGAGAAACACCGTTAGCATTCTGAAACGGACCTGACCCACTGGTGGCTGTGGGTCTCGGGGCCCCTGGGGCTCCCCGTCCATCCCTCACTCACCACCGTGCTCAGCCAATGAACGGGGCTGAGCCCAACAAAGGGGGCTCCGGGAAGGTGGGTGTCCACTGAGGGTGGCCCACCTGCAGTTGTGTGTGGGGGGTGCCAACCCACTTAGGAGCCGTCAGGACGCCCCTGGACCACATGAGCCCGGGAGGAGACCCCCAGCCCCGCCCTGGGTGAGGGGCCAGTCCCTTTGCAAGAATAGAGATTTGGGAAAGCTAGGGGGGGTGGTCCTTCCCCAAGGGCAGCCCCGCCAGCTCCTCCCTGAATGGCTGGGAGCAGAGGTGGACCATTGTCTCCAGAAGTCACTTCTGCAAAAGCCACCTCTGCAAAAGCCAGAGGAAGTGGCCCAACTGATGGTGTGCGTCCCCCAGTGGGGGCGAAGCCTGCAGGCAGAGGTCTGTACTGAGAGCACAGGCTGGCCAAGGCCGGGGGCGTCCGGGCCCTGCCGGGGCCGCCTTGCCCTCCCGTGCAGGCAGCGCTGACTCTGGGTCTGGGGCGGCTGTGGCCGTCAGCTGCCCTGGTCTGCCTGGACGGGCGGGTGGGGGTTGCACAAGGCCCGGGCCAGGGCGGCCAGGGCTGGGACGGCCCTACCCCCACGGCGCAGTCCTGCCCTGCCCAGGCCCGGGGGGTTCCTGCCTCTCCACCCACCTCCGGGCCGTTTGCCCCGCAGAGCCTGGCCCGTCCCTTGGCTCATCCAGGCCGTTCCACACCCCCATGCACAGTTGGCTTCAGGTGTCCACCCCTGGCTTCTCCGGGGTCTCTGGACCTGGTGGCGTGGCCACCTCCTGCTTCCTCTCCTGTCCTCGGTCCTGTGCGTCTGCCCCACCCCATGAGCTGAGCGACCTGGGAGGAGGCCGTGTGTCTGCTCCACCTCAGCATGTCCCAGGTGGTCCCTGGTTGGCAGCCAGGACACTGCCCAGCCCACCCAGGGTGGGCAGTGGACTGTCCCCGCACCAGCATCCGATCCCCGCCAGCCCCAGAGGGCCCTGGCCCCTCCCCACCCGTGGCTGGGGCTCTTGAGGGCGGGGATCGGGAGGCCTGGGTCTCCCCTTGTTCTCCCAGAGTCGCGTGCTTAGAGGGACACATCCACCCCCCCGCCAGGCCCAGCTGCCTGCTCTTCCCTGCCCTCACCAGCATCCTGTCCACCTTGGGAGACCCACGGGTGGTCCCAGCTGCGGGGGACATGGAGTGACAGACCCCACAGGAAGCTCTAGGAAGATAAGCCCAGCTTACCGCAATGCCGGCCTGGGCCTGGTGGGCTTGGGTCCCTGGTCTGCACTCTTAGGAGGGGTGGGGCCACGGTAGCCACAGCCGTGGGGTGGGTGGCCTGGGTCAGCCTGAGGCTCCTGCTCTCGGGTCCCGGCAGCCGTGGACGCTGGCCCCATCCCTGCCAGCCCTGGGCACCACCCCGGCAGCTGCACAGCCTGGAAGGGCCCACAGAAGCCCCGGGAGGGAGAGACATGACCGGGAGTGGCCTGGCCCGCAGAGCTGTCCCCGGACGCGCCGCGGCCTGTGGGTGCCACGCGTCGCTCCCTTTACTGGGACACACGTTGCAAGGTTTGACTCTGGAGCTTTCTAAACAGGCACCACCAGAATGCCGAGGACCGGCCTGCCCGTTCCTGTCACACATTGTGGAGCCCGGTCGCGTCGGCAGCGCCTTTGCCCAGTTGGCACCTTCACCCCTCTTGCCTCGGCTGGAACTTTCAGGTCATTTCCACCTCCTGCCCCCGCCTCATCACGCCAGCGCACTGACTTCATTTCTGTCTGCCCGCAGCTTACACTTCGGGGCGGGACCTCCTGACCTGGGCCCCGAGCTCGGCGAGCTCACCACTCTCAGCAAGTGGCCCGGCCTCTCCAGCCCCGGGTGTCCATCTTCACCGCTCCCCTTTAGGAAGGCTTGCACCTGCATCTCCCCGACAGCTAGTGAGGTTGGACAGCCCCTCCTTGTTCCATGGTCCTCGGAGGCGTCTATGTCCCCCTACTCTGCCTGGAGGGTCCCCTAAAATGTCACTCTGTCGCCGCCCAGGCAGGGATGGCGGGAAGCACCCGGTCCTCAGCAGCCAAAGCCCCGGCCCTCCACTCCCGGCAGACACCCCGGGACCCCACAACTGTGCCCAGCGCTGGACCCCGTCCCAAGGGGCCAGCCAGCAGCCCGGCCAGCAGGGCCCCCTGTCTTGTGGTCCCTCCTCACACCCACACGCCCGCGGCCCCACCAGCCCCACGAGGCCAGGGCGGCAGTGCCTTATTCCCACCCGCCAGCACCCCCAGAGCAGCAGCAAGCACATCCTCTGGGGGGCAGGGAGCCTCCCCACAGCAGAGCCAGGCCCCCGCACCTGCTTCCCTCTGCCGGGCCTGGAACTCCCAGGCTCCCTCCCAGGCCCCCTGGTGCCCTGGGGTCTCTCTCAGTGAAGGACCCCGGTTAAGACCCTCCACCGAGCCCACACGTTCATGCCGAGGAGCCACTTCTGCTTTCAGCCCCCCACCCCGACGCTCCCGCGGGAGCCCAGGACTCACCCGGGCCCACAGCCTCGCGCTCCTCTCCGCAGGCGTGGCTGAGCGCTTTCAGGAAGTAGCAGCAGTGTCTCTAAACTCCCCGAAACCGCAAACAGAGCAAGACCGGGGGTGGGCCAACCGGCCTGGGCATCTTCCCGCTGGCGGTGAGACAGTGGCCCCGTCACTTTCCTGAGAGCGGATCCGGGGCCGCTTTTGCGTGCGCTTCTGGCAACACCAGAGCTGCTTTCACTCAGGACTTCCCGGGCGACTGGGCCAGACGCGGGGCCAGCTGGCGCGAGCTGCAGGGGCCTACTGAGCCCAGACAGCGCCAGCGCACCCCCGGGCGGGACCCCCAGGAGCCCCTGCGCTCGGGCCTCGCGGGCCTCCTGGGCTGGTGGGCGCGGAGCAGGGCTGCCAGGAGGCCTCGCCCCCGGGTGATCGAGGGGCTCAGGGAGCCGAGCTGCCTCCAGGCACCGCCCCACGGGCCCAGGACAGCACCCAGCCCCCTGCCTGGCCCCATCCTGGGGAGGGCCCTGCGGGAAAGGCCAGCGTGCCCTGTGCTGGGCCCTGGGCCTCGGCGCTGCCCCTGAGCACTGTCCCTGAGCCCCCGGACCCTCTGGAGCTGAGCCCAGCCAGGCCGGGGGCGACTGCGGGTGAGTTTCTCTTGAGGGGTCCACGGGATCTCTCCAGGAAGCCAGGGTCCACTTGGGAAGGCAGGGCTTGCAGGACCCCAGCCTAACACACACGCCAGTGTCCTCAGAAGATGGCGAGCTGCAGGTGACCCACCCCCTCGCTTGGTCACCCTGGGCCGGATCTGGGCTTTATGGCGAGGCACTGGGGGCCCTCCCTGCACCGCCCCGCCCACTGCGGTCCCAGCTCTCCAGCCCAACTCAAGGCTGGGCCCCCTAACCTTTGTGGGCCACCTGTCCCCAGCAGCAAGGTGGCAGTGGAACCAAGGCCCCTGCCCAGCATGTCCAGGGCTGGGGGCCCCAGGAGGGCAGGAGCCCACTTGGCACTTTTCCTCAGACGTTGCCTTGCAGTTGGAGGCTGGCTACCTCTCAGCAACCTCCCCACCCAGAGTGGTCTCTCAGGGGGGTCCCAGAGTGCCTGGGGAGCTGGGTGTGGGGAGCCTGCGAATCTGGGCAGAGGACTCACCTCAGCCCCCCGACACCTGCCCAGGGGCGATGGCGTCGACCACAGGCCACTGCCAAGGGCGCCAGCCACCACCCAGGGGCACAGGCCCAGACGAGCAGTCTGCAGCGGGGCCAAGGCTTGGCGGTCCGGGGCGCCTCCTCGGGGTCTGAGGACCTCGGGCCTCAGCGGGAGCAGAGCCCACTCCAGGGCCGTGGCCAGTGTCCTCGGGGACGCCGGGGGACAGCTGTCATCACGGGGCAGCCTGGGCCCTCCTGGGCCTGCTGCGTCTGCGGCCCCCTGGGGGCACTGCCTGTTCCTAGCTGCTGCGCCCCCAGCGGACGGGCTCGGGCCCCCGCCCCCCGGGCTGTGGCCGTGGGGTCAAAGAGGGCAGCCTAGCTCTCCCTTGGGTTCCTCAGGGGGCCTGGGAAGGGAGCTGGGCCCCAGGGAGCTGGGGGCTGCGAGCCGGGGGTAGCAGCTGCGCCGGAGCAACTCCCTGCCAGCGAGGCAGGCGTGGGCAACGGCGTTTCGGGGGAGCCAGGGGCCGGGTGCGTTTCCTGAAGGCTGAGTGTCTTGCAGGCAGGATAAAGGGGCACGCTGCAACCCATTTTCTCAACATGCCCAGGGGCCGCTCAAGTAGAGGCTGCTAGCTCCTGGGGTCCCCCCTTCCACCAGGCAGGCACCCCGATTCCGTCTGCAGCATCACGCCACCTCCTCATGACAGGGGGACGCTAGTCACTGCTTTAAGTGGGTCATACAGTCACAGATTCGAACCTGAAAGACAGAGCGGGGCAGGTGGTGGCGACCCCCTGGGGCACCGTCTGGACGCCTGCCGGACAGCGCGCTCCTCCAGGCCACGGGTCTCCGCTCCCCTCACAGCCTCGGAAGGCTTTATAGGGAAAGCAGGGGAGTCCGGCCCGGGTGACCACCACCCACACCAGCGCCCAGACTTCTAGGCGAGCTTCGGGCCTGTGAGCGGAATCTGACCCCCGGCTCAGCGCCGCGTTCCCCTGCAGAGCCTCCGCACACCCTGCCCACCCTCCTCGGCCCCGACAGCCGGCCGGTGATGCCAGGTGGCTCACGGCGGGCACAGCACGCCCGGCACGCGTGCCTGGTTGAAGTCGGGCGTCTCGGTGGCCCCGCTCGGAAGCAGCGCTCCCCGACATCCACCTCCTGAGGCGGCCTGGCCGGCTGTCCCCTGATACGTTGCACAGCCTAGATCTGCTTGACTGGGCGCTCCCCGTGTCGTTTGCCGTGCTCCCCCACTGCGGGTTTCCCGGGTCTGGGAAATGGGTCTGAAGCCCCGGCTGGTTGAGTCAGCGTTTCTGGCGCTGGGACCCCCGTCATGAAGGCATGCCTGGCGTCTCGTCCCCCACCCTGCAGCTGAGCCTCCCACTGCCCACCCCAGGGCGGCCTCCGCACTGGGTCTTTCCAGTGGTGACTTTCCCATCTCGTGGTGTCTCCATCCGTGACGGTAGCAGCAGGCCTGGGGGCAGGGTGTGGTTAGGGAGCTGGGCCCTCCCTGCTCCCCCAGCCAAAGGGCAGCAAGCCACCTCCTGCCGCAGCTGAGATGTCAGACTCTTTCTCACTGTCTCTCCCTGAGTATCACTAGGGACTCAGATTTTTACTGCGGCAATTATAGAGAGCAAAATCTACCGTCATAACCACTTTCAAGGGAACACTGCTGTGACCAGCATCCTCACGCTGCTGTGTGACCGTCCACGTCATCTATCTCCAGGACGCTCGTCTCCCCAAACAGAAACCCTGTCCCCACTAAGCCTCGGCTCCCCAGCCCTCCGCTGGCCTCCCCCACCATCCTGCTCTCTGTCTCTGTGGGTCTGACTGCTCCAGGGACCCCCGGCGGGTGGACTCTCCCAGGAGCACCGTTTTGTGACGGGCCTGTTCACTCGGCATGAGGTCCTCAAGGCCTGCCCACGCTGGAGCAGGTGTCGGACGTCACTGCCCGTGTGGCTGAGTCCTGTGCCGCTGCGTGGCTGGACCGCGTCTGTTTATCCGTCGCCCAGCCGTGGCTGCGCGGGCTGCCTTGTAACCCTGTTGGGAACGCGAGTGTGCAGGACTCAGAGTCTTCACGTCTTCGGTGTGTCTCCTCCGTCGACTTTAGTTGTTGCCCTCGAGGACCCTCAAGTTGTGCCAGACTCGCTGGGCCGTCTGCCCCGCCTCTGTGGGGGCGGCCACGTGCCCCGTCTCTTCAGCCTCGTTCTTGCGCTATGTCCTGCCCCTCCATCTCCTCGCAGCCCCTGCCTGGCGCGGGCCCTGCTGCCTCGTGGGAGTCAGTCTATCTGTGACACCCCTGACCCACTGCTGAGATGACTGCTTTTCCTTCTTCCAGAAAGTCTGCCAGGCCGTCCTGCTTGCTGGCCGCTGCCACTCCCCCCTCTTCAGCCTCACTGATGCTGCGTCACTGAATCGGGGGCTGGGCAGGGGAAGCGGGGGCTCTGGGGTTTCCTCGGGACTTGGTGCTTTCACAAGGGCCCAGGAGTTCCCCAGCACCCCCCAGAGAAGGGGCTTTCAGGGTGGTTTCAGAGAGAGCTTCCTCAGGAGAGAAGAGGCTGTGAACGAAAAGGGGCTTTACAGAAGTTGTCATTCCAGGAGCTTGGTGATTCTGAAACTCATCACCAGCCCGTCTTCCCCTGACGGGGCGCACTCTGAATGTGAATCATGGGTCGTGGACTCAACAGAGTTAAAGTGCGCTCTGGATCAGCCCAGAACAGGCTACCCATCACCTCAGAAACCCCAGACACGCGGAGCATGTGGAGCTCGCTCTCTCTCTCTCTCCCTCCCCCTCAGCTGGCCCAGCCGCTTCCACGGCCTTGGGAAACCAGGTGCCTTGTCTCTTGGTCAAAAATGGCTCCTTGAGCTCCAGCCTTCACATCTGCATTCCAGGTGTCGGGAAGGAAGGAAGTAGAGGAGATGCACCAGAATCCCCAAACAGGGCTTCTGGTCCCACCTCCTTAAGAATGCAGAGCTGTGGCCATGCCTGGCTGGGGGGATGGCTGGGAAATGTGGTCTTTGATTTCATGGTGCCCACTGACCCTGGGTGCTATTACTAAACAAGAAGAGCTTCAGGGTATGGGGGGCACATGCTGCCTCAGGCACACATGCTCACCAGCTTCTCTTCCATTTGGCGAAGGCAGGTCCCAGACAGGTGGGCGGGATGCATGCTGGCCAGGCCCAGGGACGGAACTGCCCCCAGATGAGAAGAGGGTCCGGAGTGGGGTTCATCTGGGAGGAAGAGGGAGGAGCTTGGAGCAGAAGCTGGGAGAGGGAGCCTGGGGGACCGATGAGGAGGGGAGACGGAGGGAGTGGGGCCCGCAGGGCAGCTCCTCCTAAGGAAGCTTCCTTCCCCAGAAGCCCAGGAGACCCACTGCCCAGAGCCTGCGAAGCAGGGTCCTCGTGGAGAACCCAAACCTTTAGTCCCCATGGCTCTGGCCCAGCAGCTGAACAGGCCTTGCTAGACTCCGTCTCCACCGACAGAATGTTGCTCCTCCCAGGGAAGCTAAAGATGGCAAACAACGTTCCTGTTCTCTCCAGAATTTCCGGAACGACCCATCCACTTGTCAGAAGAGAGCATCAAGCATGCTTTGCCTGGCATGCTTGGGAACCCAGGATCACCAGTGTCTGTGGGGGCACCAGAGGGCTCCGGACACGGGTCAGGGTCACCGGCCACAGACTCCTGCTCTGTGACAGGCTCTCCCCCTCTGTCTGTCTGTCCTCTAGCCCACAAGCGCTGGGGGCCATGGGTCTGCACCCCACGCTCTTTGGTCCCTGAGTCCACCCATCCCTTGTGCATATGCCCCACGAGAGGAAACCATTCTCCAAAGACTACGCTCGAGACTTCCCTGGTAGTCAGTGGCTAAGACTGCGCTCCCAAGACAGGGGGCCCGGGTTCGATCCCTGGTCAGGGAACTGATCCCACATGCCGCAACTAAAACCCCACATGCCTTGAGGAAGAGCAGAAATCCTGACTTGAGTGCAGGATCCAGACCTGGAACAACCAAAGGGAGAAAGGATTTTTGTTTTTCTTGAAAAGACTGAACTCACTTCCAGCCTCTGGACAGGAAGAGCTGTTCTCGGGAGGGCGAGAGGGGAAACTGAACTTGGAGGACCGGAGGCTTGGGAAGCAGCAAGACTTTCTCCTTTATGCAGAAACAGACAAACAGACAAACAGCTTTGGGGGAGGACACAGCTACTAGGACACAGAACAGCAAGGCTTCAGAAGAAAGCGGGTGGCTGTCCCCCAGCCCTGGAGCAAGGCAGGTGGGGACTGCAGGCCACGGCCCCAGGGTAGACAGACTTGGCTCTAAACAGAACCCCAGTGAGAGAGTCTGCAAGGCCATGAAGTTAAGAGAAGAATGTGCAGGAGGGTGCCTTGGCAGCCTGGCCAGAGAAGGACATTAAAAATGTGTCCAAAAGCACTACATGAGGGAAAAAAAGGGAAGAGTCTGGCAATATCAACAGTGAGGCTTTCTGTGCAGCCAGGGATGCTGGCCCGAGTTCACACGTGAGGCCAGAACAGGAGAGCATGGGCGCTGAGAGGAACAAGAGCTCACGCTGAAGGCGCACGAGGCCTCCTGCAGGTGGGGACAGGCATGCGAGGGGCATGGGCGCCGCTCGGACGTGGCTCTGGCCACTCCCGCCCAGGCCATGGTGTGTCCACGAGCCCCGAGCATGGTCCCTGGCGTGTCCATGTGCCCCGAGCGTGGTCCCTGGCGTGTCCACATGCCCCGAGCATGGTCCCTGGCGTGTCCACGTGCCCCGAGCATGGTCCCTGGCGTGTCCACGTGCCCGAGCGTGGTCCCTGGCATGTCCACGTGCCCCAAGGGTGGTCCTTGGTGTGTCCACGTGCCCTGAGTGTGGTCTCTGGCCTCCCCAGGGAGGGAGCCTCAGCAGGCAGAGCCCTGATGGACAGTGCTCAGTGTGGCCAGCTGGGGACCCCCAGCCAGCCCAGCTGGCGAGTGGTCACCCGGCCAGGGCTGCCTCCCCAGGACTTGGAGCGGTGAGTGGTCAGTGAGTCGGTCGCACGGCAGCAGGAGCAGGCCGTTCGCTTCATCAGCAGCTGTTTAATCAAGTGCCTACTGTGCGCTAGGCCCAGGCAGGGGCACAACAGACCCCGTCCACCGTCAGGGACCCCACTGTCCCTCAGGGCCACCCCTCCCTGAGCACGGCCCAGACCCGGCTGCAGCCCTGCGGCCCCGCACCCCCCAGGACTGCGGCCCTCGGGCCCTGACCCACCCTCAGCAGCCCTTGGGGACCGCCCGCTTTGCCTCAGGGTCCCAGGACCCAGGGAGGGTCTCAGAGGTCAGGGCCTCCTCAGGGGGCACAGCGGGACGGCCTCTGCCCAGCAGCAGCACACGTGTGTGCGGCCAGTTGCCTCCCCCGGGGCGGGGGAGCTAGGCAGAAGCCGAGAGGCGGCCTGGAGCCCCTCGCCAGACAGGGGGCGCAGTGGCCGGGAGTCCGCCTCCTTTCCTGGACGCTAGTCCCAGGCTCACTTGCTGTCAAAGGTCAGCCGAGATGGCAGGTCTCCAGTGAGATCAGGAGCCTCCCCCTGCCCGGACCCCTGCCTTGAGGACCCCGTGAGCCTCAGTTCCTTGCAGCCCAGGGTCCCCAACCCGGAGGACACTGAGCCTCCCTGGAGACGGTGTTGGGTTTCCTCCCTGGGCCGGGGCTGCTGCTGGAGGCTAGGGATGGCGCCAAGCACCCCTAACGCCCAGGAAGGACAGCGCCCTTCAGCACAGAGAAGCTTCCAGCCCCAAATGTCAGCAGGGCCGCCGGGGGGGACCCCGATGCCACCGCGTGACAGAGGCTGCCCGGCAGCCCTGCCCAGAGGGGACCCCCTGACCCACTGCCGCCCCAGGCTCTGGGGAGGCCCTCAGAGGTGCCGGGAGGGTGAGCAGGCGGGAACACACGGTGAGCCCTGCGCTGCCCCGCAGGCTCCCCACCCGTGACCCTCTCTACTAAGTGAGAAGCCAAAGTGATCTGGGAGGGGAGCAGCTGGGGCTGAGAGGTCAGGGCGCTGGACCCAGGCTCTCACCCTTCCCCCACGGACGCAGCAGAGACAGTGGCCCCGCGTGGAAAACACCCCGGCTGGCGTGCGAGCCACTGCTTGCGCCGGAAGCAATCAGGTTTCCTCTGCAGGAGGCTGGGGCTCCAGCCGACCACAGCTTACAGCACTGGGGTTACAGCCCATGAGGCTGCCGGGCTGGGGGGACCAGGGTGGCCGGAACTCACAGTCTGCCGGGTTAGCGAGCGTTTGCCGTGCGCTGGGCGACAGGAGTCACGGCCCTCGCAAGGCGCCCACAATCCTGGCAGGTGGCCAGCTGCAGTCAGGAGGGCATGGATGGGGTGGCGGGGGGCAGTGCCAGGCTGGGGAGGAGCCAGGCCTGCAGCTGGGGTGACCAGGCTGGGGTGCAGCCAGCCCACAGTCGGGGCTCTGCTCAGGGCGGGGCAGAGGGGTGTGCGTGCGCACGTTTATGTGTGAAGCCTGGCTCCACTCCCAGCACGTGGGTTCCCCCACCTCAGAAGCACCAGGACAGGGTGGAGCGGTCCCCACTTCCTGCCCCTCCCTGCAGGCTCACTCCGTGGGCCTGGTACCTGCCTGACCCAGGGAGCCCACCCCCGCCCGGACGCCCCGCTGGCGCGGCCTCTCCGGCTGTGACACCAAGGCCTGCTTGTTTCCTCACACAGGAGAGCCCAGTGCACACAGCTGCGCTCACACACGTGGCCACGGAGGCACTCACCAGCATGCACGGACACACACACACAGACAGACACAGACACAGACACACACACAGAGACACACCCCCCCCCACACACACCCCCAAACACAGACACAGACACACACACACACACACACACCCCCTACACACACAGACACACACACACACACACACACACCCAAACACAGACACACACAGAGACACACACCCCACACACACAGACACATACACACACACCCCCCACACACACCCCAGACACACACAGACACACACACACCCCCCACACACACACCCCCTACACACACAGACACACACACACATACACACACACCCCCACACACACAGACACAGACACACACAGAGACACACACCCCCACACACACACCCCAGACACACACAGACACAC
>SJYR01000012.1:1090742-1144052 GCA_006410655.1 Kobus ellipsiprymnus | reverse complement strand
GTTTGGGGGGGCGTTTCTATGTCCCTGAGGCCCCTGTGGCGTTTGGGGGGATGTTTCTATGTCCCTGAGGCCCGTGTGGTGTTTGGGGGGGCGTTTCTATGTCCCTGAGGCCCCCTGTGGCGTTCGGGCGGCGTTTCTATGTCCCTGAGGCCCCGTGTGGCGTTCGGGGGGACGTTTCTATGTCCCTGAGGCCCCGTGTGGCGTTGGGGGGGCGTTTCTATGTCCCTGAGCTCCTGTGGCGTTTGGGGGCGTTTCCACTTCTGGGGGCCTCGCAGGCGCCGCAGTGGTGAAAGGACCCGTCTGCCAGTGCAGGAGCGCAAGAGGCGCGCTGCACCCCTGGGCCGGGAAGATCTCCTGGGCTCCCGTATTCTTGCCTGGAGGATCCCACAGGCAGGGGAGCCTGGCGGGCTGCAGTCCGTGGGGTCTTGGGGAGTTGGACACGACCGAGCGTCTGAGCACTTCTGAGCATTTCTATTTCTGCAGACAGAACAAAACAAAACCAGTCACGTCACAGGGACTGGGGCAGGGGTTGCGGTGACCGCAGGCCCGCTTCGTGACAGCAGGGCGCCCTCCGGTCTGAGCGGGGTGCGGGCCTTCCCTGCCTGTCTTCACTTTCTCCTGCAGCAGTCTGTGGTTTCCACAGCGCAGCCTTCTCTCTTCCCCAGGTCAGGTAGTTCCCAAGTATTTTACTATTTTTCATGCTGCTGAAAATGGGACTGATTTCCACGCCCAGCCACCCACAGCACATCCCTGGGAACTTGGCAGGAGTGCAAATGCTTCGGACTCACAGTGCAGAAAAAAAAAAGAGAGACAGAATGGAACTGACTTCCGAATTTCCTCCTCAGTTTCTCTGCTGTTAGTCAGTAGAAATGCAGTTAATTTCCTTGTTCGCTTTGTATCCTGCCACTCAGCTGGACTCCTCAGGATTTCCTACATGTCAGATCACACCATCTGCCAACGGAGGTCATTTCACTTCTTCCGTTCCCCTTGGTCCCGTTTGCATCGCTGTGGCCCTGCAGAGAAAATGTGGTCGTGTCCGACTCTCCGCAACCCCAGGGGCTGCAGCCCGCCAGGCTCCTCTGTCCATGAAATTCCCCAGGCCAGAATACTGGAGTGAGTAGCTGTTCCCTTCTCCAGGGGATCTTCCCGGCCCGGGGCTTGAACCCATGTCTCCTGCACGGCAGGCAGATTCTTTACCACTGAGCCACCTGGGAAGCCCAGGAAACTTGTATCCTAACTGGAATAGGACCCAGCTCCCCTGTGAACTTCCCATTACTGTTGGCAGCTCCGTGTCACTCCCTCGCAGGGACCCAGCACTGGGCTGGGCAGCCCCAAGGCAGGGGACAGGGCCTTTCTACAAGCGTGAGTGCTATGGCCACGTGTCCACATGTCAGATCTCACCTTCAGGTGCCACAGTGGGGTCTGGGGTCCCAGGCTGAGCCCCAAAGCCTGACCAACGTCAGGGAGACAGTGGACAGGCTTCCGTCCCCTGCTGCAGCCACGGGCTGCCGCTTCTGCCTGCATGCCATGCTCTCGGCCCCCTCCCTGTTCTTCCCTGCCCCTTGGAGCCGAGAGTCGCCAAGCTTGTCAGAGAGCTGACCCTGGCTTTGGGTCACTATCCGTGTCTGTGTCTGCATTTCCAGCTCCAGGTGTCTGTGTGGGACGACTTCTGAGCATCGCTTCATTCAAGGTTTTCGTTTCCTCTAGCCCATTCCAGCTCTCTAATCGTGGGTTCATGTCACTTATGTTTTTAGAAACAACACATGGTAGTCTGCAGTGCCTTCTTTTTATCTGCCTTCTGAAACGGGTGTTTTGTGCTTTAAAAAATCTTCATGCACACGCAGTCAAGTTCCCTGTGCAGCGCTCGGCTCTGCAGGTTTCCTTTGAAATGCGCACGTGTTGACTGGCGGCCGTGCTGGGTTTCGTGGCCGCGCGCAGGCGCGCTCTGGCTGTGGCGCGGGGGCTTCTCCGAGCCGCAGGGCACGCAGGGTCAGTGGCTGTGGCTCACAGGCTTGGCCGGCCTGCGGCAGCTGGGAGCTCCCTGGACCAGGGACCAAACCCACGCCTCCTGCACTGGCAGGCGATTCTTAACCACTGGGGCGCCAGGGAAGCCCCAGCTCCGCGGGTGCTGACAACTGCTCCTGGCTGTGTGCCCACCAGAGTCGTGCGGGGGCAGCTCCATCACCCCGCGCTCCCCTCTGCGGCCCCTGAGAGGCAACCCTTCCCCGACCCCGACCCCTAGCAACCACTCGTCTGTCATCGCCCTCTTATTGTGCCTCTTCCAGAACGTCACGTGAACGGACCTGTACAGCCTTCGGGGTCCGGAGTCTTTCCTACAGACAAGGCACCGGAGGCTCATGCCCACCGGGCACACGGACAGCCCCTTCCCTGGTGGCATCTCGTGGACAGACCACAGGGGCCACCACCGCACCAGCTGGATGGCACCTGTTTTGTTTCTGGTTTTGGGCGACCGTAAATAAAGCTGTTGCAAAGATTCATGCACAGGCGTGTGCAAGGACATGAGCTTTCACTTCTCTCGAGTAGACACTAGGAGTGGAAGCCCGGGGCCACCGGCTGCTGAGACGTGACCCCGCTCTTCCTCCAGGCTCTGCTCTGCCTTCTCACCGGTGATGCGTCGGAAGTTCTGTTCACAATTTTGTCACAGTGTCTCATGTGGTATTTATCTGTGTTACTGGTTTCTGCTTTCTCTCACAGGTGGTATTGCACTGTGGTCTAATTTGCGTTTGCCTAGTGACACAGGGAGGAAGCGTCTTTTCAGGCGCTTATTTGCCGTTAGCAGGACACCTTCCTCCCTGCCATGCTCATATCTTCCGTTGCTGTTCACTCGCTCAGTCGTGTCCAGCTCTTTGCGACCCCATGACTGCAGCACGCCACCGTCTCCCGGAGTCTGCACAAACTCATGTCCATTGAGTCGGTGATGCCATCCATCCATCTCACCCTCTGTCATCCCCTTCTCCTGCCTTCAGTCTTTCTCAGCATCAGGGTCTTTTCCAATGAGTCACTTCTTCGCATCAAGTGGCCAAAGTATTGGAGCTTCAGCTTCAGCATCAGTCCTTCCAGTGAATATTCAGGGTTGATTTCCTTTAGGATTGCCTGGTTTGAGCTCCTCGCTGTCCAAGGGACTCTCAAGAGTCTTCTCCAGCACTACAGTTCAAAAGCATCGATTCTTTGGTGCTCAGCCTTCTTTATGGTCCAGCTCTCACATCCGTGCATGACGACTGGAAAAGCCACAGCTTGGACTATGTGGATCTTTGTCTTTGGCCCATTTTCAAATCAGGCTGTTTGTTCCTTTACTGTTGAATTCTGGACGTTCTCCTCTTATTCTGAAAACAAATGCTTTATCTGATACACGTTTTGCAACCATTTTCTGTCAGTCTGTGGCTTCTCAGTTCCTTTTAAGTCTGACGTTGCATCTTCTTTTCGATTTATCTTGTTACCTTCCCTTTTTTAAAAAGACGGATTCATTTACTTGGCGGTGCCAGGTCTTGGTTGTGGCACGTCGCCCTCTGCTTGGCGTGCAAGCTCTTAGCTGGGACACGTGAGATCTAGGTCCCTGAGCAGGGATGGAGCCTGGGCCCCCTGCCTTGGGACAGTGGAGTCTCATCCATTGGGCCCCCGGGGAAGCCCTTCTTTCCTTTTTCCTTTTTCTCACAAGATGGTCTGTTTCGTTGGTTGATTCTCTTCAAAGAACAAACTTTGTCTTTGCAGACCTACTCCTTCGCATTTGCTTCCTGCTTCGTCCTTTCCCAAGCTTGGTTTTATCTCTATTTTCAAGCTTTCTCCAGGGTTATTCTGGCCCCCCCATCAATGCCTTCTTTTCTTCCCCCAACGTTTTCATTTGACTTGCAGACGCAGGGAGAAGCTGCATTCCGTGTAGTCCCTCTCAGGTGTGGTGTCTGATTTTGGCCAGTGCTCAGCTCAGCGGCTACTGGTGCAGAAGTGTGAACTCCCCCAGCCCCTCTGCAGCCCTTCTACTGCCCTTCCCCCGAGAGATGGGGATGCAGCTGACAAAGCCGGGGCTTCCCTCTTTCCCACCCTCGTTTCTGGAAGCACCACCGTTGCTGCCCAGCCCCCTACAAGTCCGGATACACAGTGTTTTTATTACCATTCAGCTCTAGGTATTTAAAAACTTCTATTATGATCTCTTCTTTAGCTCATGATGTTTTTAAAATTTTTGTTGATTAATTCATTTATCTGTTTTCAACTGCACAAGGTCTTCAATGCTGTGCGCGGGCTTTCCTTCCATTGTGGCGAGCAGGGGCTTCTCCCGCTGCCGAGCACGGGCCCTGGGCACGTGGGCTGCAGCGCTCGGCCTCTGCGGTCGTGGCCCATGGGCTTAGTTACCCCACAGCACGTGGGATCTTCCCGCGTCAGGGATCTAACCCGTGTACGCTGCATTTAACCCCTGGGCCACCAGGGAAGTCCCAGCCCATGAGTTTTCAGCAGTGTGCGTACATGTGTGTTACAGGGCTTATCTACAAACATTTCCCCAACATCGTGTTATATTTTCAAACACACAGCACAGCTAAGAGTCGTACAGTGAAACCTCACATACCCCTCGCCTGTGTTCCACAATGAACAACGCACCGCACTTCTCTTTCATGCATCCCGCCATCCATCCGTCCACCCCCCTATTCCTCCCTTCCTGGATCCACGTATCCACCCGCCCAGCTCTCTATCCATCCACAAGGCCCCTCTCTTTTCCCTACAAGTCCCGCTTTCTCACTTGGAGGCCTGCCTACAACCAGGCGCGCTGCTTTCAGCCCCTGTGCCCCAGTAAATGGGAAACCAAGGACAGAGCCCAATGGCTGGCACCTTGGGGCAGCTGCCCGCCCACGACTCAGCCAAGGGCCAACTGTGTGCTCAGGAGAGGCCATCTCAGACACTCCAGGGGCTCGGAGGATGCCTCTTAGGAGCCAGGCAAGGGCTAAACCTTTCTCTGGACTGTGCAGCGGGTGGACACCCCAGCCCGCTGGGTGAATCTTTCTCTGCCCAGGCCCAGAAGAGGGTTCTCTGAGGGTGACACAGAAGCCAGTCCTCGGGGTGAGTGCATGGAGGGGCTCAGGAAAGGCTGCACCTTTGATGGCTGGGGCACCAGGTTGGGGGTGGGGTAGGCAGGGGAGGGGCAGGTGGGCAGGCCCCAGGCACCAGAGCGAGTGCTGGCGGGGTGCAGGCAATGCCGCAGCTGGAAGAGGGGTGTCCAGCTGACCTGCTCCTCCCTCCATGGGGTTGGACACTGGGAGGCCAGGGTCTGGGGAGGAGTCCCGGGCTGGAGGCCTGCTGTGAGCACGGTGCCCTCAGGCTGGTGCCACAGCCGAGCTCTGACTGGCGTGGGGCGCTGCTGTAGGCTGGGTTGGCCCACCTCCTCCATCCCATTCCCCACAGGCCCTGCGGACAGGCGGGCCCCCCCGGGGCGTCCAGCCCCAGGCCCAGCCCCACAGGGCCCTCGGGCTCAGGGCAGGGGCTTCTGTCCCAAGGAGCCTCTCCTGGCTCAGCCACACCCAGAGCGGAGAGGGGCGCCGCCCCACCTCCAGTGGGCCTGCCGTCAGCCCTCTCCCCCCGGACACCCCAGCTGCCCAGCTTCTCGAAGGCCCGTGTCTCCTCGGGGCGAGGCCGGCCAGCAGCGGGGAATTCTCTTCCCGCCCCCACCCGCTATTTTCACAGGGGAAGTGAAGGGAGAGCCTGGGCCGTGTTCAGGGTCACCTCCTAGTGACACAGCTGGGCTCCGCAAGTTTCATGCACCTAACGCCCCAAGAAGCCGCCTTCCTGCCCCTCTGTTGCACGCAAACTTCAAGATGAGGCGAGGGCTCGGGGGCCTGGGTCCCGGTCTGCGATCCCGGTGGGGGCTCCAGGACGGGGCGGCCCGGCCTAGGGAAGCGGGTCGGCGGGGCTCCGCGCCGCGCCGCCTGCTGGCCGACGTCAGCCCTGGGTCCGCGGGCCTCGCTCGGGGCTCCCCCGATCGCGGACGCCTCCCGGCCCGGAGCCCTGCCCCGAGGGGCCGGTGAGGGCAGAGGGAGGCGGAGGCGCGGCCCAAGACCGCCGGCTGGCTTGACCCGCCCCGCTTCGTGCTGTCTGCGTTACCACGAGCTACCCGGGGTACCGCGAGTGGGTTACCACGAGCAACCCGCTCAGCACGCCGGGCGCTGGGGCACAAACCCCGACCCCCCTCTCGCGGGTGCGCGGGACCCACCGCTTCCCCCGCGGAGAAACGGGCGAGCGGCGCCCAGGGGCACGCGGGGGGGCGGGGCGCCGCGGGCGGGTCCCGAGACGCCCGGCTCCCCGCGCCCTCCCCTCACCCGGTCTAGACTCCGAGCCGGCCCCGCCGTGCCGAACTCCCCAGCCCGCTCCGCCCCGGGCCCTGCCGCAGCCCCTCGCCGCCGCCACCCGCTCCCGCCGCCTAGAGCCGCCCCTGCCCGCTCCGACCTGCCTCTGCGGTCGTGGCCCATGGGCTTAGTTACCCCACAGCACGTGGGATCTTCCCGCGTCAGGGATCTAACCCGTGTACGCTGCATTTAACCCCTGGGCCACCAGGGAAGTCCCAGCCCATGAGTTTTCAGCAGTGTGCGTACATGTGTGTTACAGGGCTTATCTACAAACATTTCCCCAACATCGTGTTATATTTTCAAACACACAGCACAGCTAAGAGTCGTACAGTGAAACCTCACATACCCCTCGCCTGTGTTCCACAATGAACAACGCACCGCACTTCTCTTTCATGCATCCCGCCATCCATCCGTCCACCCCCCTATTCCTCCCTTCCTGGATCCACGTATCCACCCGCCCAGCTCTCTATCCATCCACAAGGCCCCTCTCTTTTCCCTACAAGTCCCGCTTTCTCACTTGGAGGCCTGCCTACAACCAGGCGCGCTGCTTTCAGCCCCTGTGCCCCAGTAAATGGGAAACCAAGGACAGAGCCCAATGGCTGGCACCTTGGGGCAGCTGCCCGCCCACGACTCAGCCAAGGGCCAACTGTGTGCTCAGGAGAGGCCATCTCAGACACTCCAGGGGCTCGGAGGATGCCTCTTAGGAGCCAGGCAAGGGCTAAACCTTTCTCTGGACTGTGCAGCGGGTGGACACCCCAGCCCGCTGGGTGAATCTTTCTCTGCCCAGGCCCAGAAGAGGGTTCTCTGAGGGTGACACAGAAGCCAGTCCTCGGGGTGAGTGCATGGAGGGGCTCAGGAAAGGCTGCACCTTTGATGGCTGGGGCACCAGGTTGGGGGTGGGGTAGGCAGGGGAGGGGCAGGTGGGCAGGCCCCAGGCACCAGAGCGAGTGCTGGCGGGGTGCAGGCAATGCCGCAGCTGGAAGAGGGGTGTCCAGCTGACCTGCTCCTCCCTCCATGGGGTTGGACACTGGGAGGCCAGGGTCTGGGGAGGAGTCCCGGGCTGGAGGCCTGCTGTGAGCACGGTGCCCTCAGGCTGGTGCCACAGCCGAGCTCTGACTGGCGTGGGGCGCTGCTGTAGGCTGGGTTGGCCCACCTCCTCCATCCCATTCCCCACAGGCCCTGCGGACAGGCGGGCCCCCCCGGGGCGTCCAGCCCCAGGCCCAGCCCCACAGGGCCCTCGGGCTCAGGGCAGGGGCTTCTGTCCCAAGGAGCCTCTCCTGGCTCAGCCACACCCAGAGCGGAGAGGGGCGCCGCCCCACCTCCAGTGGGCCTGCCGTCAGCCCTCTCCCCCCGGACACCCCAGCTGCCCAGCTTCTCGAAGGCCCGTGTCTCCTCGGGGCGAGGCCGGCCAGCAGCGGGGAATTCTCTTCCCGCCCCCACCCGCTATTTTCACAGGGGAAGTGAAGGGAGAGCCTGGGCCGTGTTCAGGGTCACCTCCTAGTGACACAGCTGGGCTCCGCAAGTTTCATGCACCTAACGCCCCAAGAAGCCGCCTTCCTGCCCCTCTGTTGCACGCAAACTTCAAGATGAGGCGAGGGCTCGGGGGCCTGGGTCCCGGTCTGCGATCCCGGTGGGGGCTCCAGGACGGGGCGGCCCGGCCTAGGGAAGCGGGTCGGCGGGGCTCCGCGCCGCGCCGCCTGCTGGCCGACGTCAGCCCTGGGTCCGCGGGCCTCGCTCGGGGCTCCCCCGATCGCGGACGCCTCCCGGCCCGGAGCCCTGCCCCGAGGGGCCGGTGAGGGCAGAGGGAGGCGGAGGCGCGGCCCAAGACCGCCGGCTGGCTTGACCCGCCCCGCTTCGTGCTGTCTGCGTTACCACGAGCTACCCGGGGTACCGCGAGTGGGTTACCACGAGCAACCCGCTCAGCACGCCGGGCGCTGGGGCACAAACCCCGACCCCCCTCTCGCGGGTGCGCGGGACCCACCGCTTCCCCCGCGGAGAAACGGGCGAGCGGCGCCCAGGGGCACGCGGGGGGGCGGGGCGCCGCGGGCGGGTCCCGAGACGCCCGGCTCCCCGCGCCCTCCCCTCACCCGGTCTAGACTCCGAGCCGGCCCCGCCGTGCCGAACTCCCCAGCCCGCTCCGCCCCGGGCCCTGCCGCAGCCCCTCGCCGCCGCCACCCGCTCCCGCCGCCTAGAGCCGCCCCTGCCCGCTCCGACCCCAGCGCGCCCCGGCCGGGGCAGGCGCGCACCCACCCTCGCCCCGCGGGCCTGAGCGCGCCGGGGCCTGTCGAGGCCGCTGGCAGAGCAGCGCCGGGGCGGGCCGGGGGCGGGGAGAGACTTCGGTGTGTGCGGCCCGGAGAGGGCTCCAGGCAGCCCCAGGGCGAGCCCGGGGGGGCAGGGTGGGTGTCCTGGGTCCCCGTACCGCGGGCTCGCGGGCAGCGCCGCATCCCGGGCACGGGCGGCGCTCGCCGTGGCGGCTTCTATTTGCGCGATACTGTGCGAGGCAGGCGCTGCCCTGCTTCCCCTTTTCCAGGTGCGAAAATCAAAGCCGAACTGGGATTCGCACCCAAGATCCAGACGCCGCCCCCAGCTCACGCAGAGGTCTGCACAGAAACAGCGGACGGCCGTGGCCTAGGAGGTCGGTCTCATCGGTCTGTCGGGCAGGGCTGAGCCCGCTCCCTCAAGGGGATGAAAATTCCCGGCGCGCGCGGGCGCCCAGGGCCGGGGGCGTCCCTCCCCCGGTCCGAGTCCTCTTGTGCCGGCCCTCTCCGCTCCTTCCCCGGGGAGCTGCGACCCTTGGGGCGCAGAAAGTAAGAGGGAGTAGAGGGAGACCCGCTCCTGCCGGGCCGCTCTGGGGGTGCGGGGTGGGCCCCGCCCGGTGGGCCCCGCCCCGCCCCCTGCGGAACCCAGCTATCCGCCAAACCGCCGAGCCGGCCGAGGGGGCCGAGGGGCGGCGAGGCCGAGCGCGCTGACACACGTGCCTGGAATTCCCGGGGAGCCGGCGCCCTCGGCCACCCCTCCGCCCTGGGCCGGCCCCAACCCGCGGGGGCGAGAAGAGCCCGGCTCCCCGACCGGGCGGGCCTCACCCAGCCGCCCAGCCGGGTTCCTCCACGCGCTGCGGCCCGGCCGCCCTGAGGGTCTGGGCACCCCCGACCACGGGTCTGAGTCCCAGCTGCCTCGATCTGCCCCTCTGCCTGGCGCGTTTCTTCCATCGCAGGAGGGTTGGTCAGGGCTCTCTGCATCCGCGTGTGGTACAAGTACCCTGCAGGAGACACAGGGACCCAGTCAGGAGCCCCCTCCCCACTGCTTGGGGTCCGCTCACACGTGCGTGCCTGGGGCTGGTCACCAAGTGTGTGTGGTCTGTGCTCCTTGCTGTGTGAGGGTCTGGGCCTGTGAGTGCGCGCTGGTGTGACGGCTCAGCCGGTGCGCACCTGTGTCCCTGTGCCCACAGCACACACACACACACACACACACACACACACACACACACACACACGCACACGCTGGCCACTTCCATGGGGAGTTCTGCAAATGCACAGGGCAGTCACAGGTGCCAGCCCCTGGGGACGCTGGGCCCCAGGTTTGCACAGCCCCCCTTCTCGCCCTCACTGAGGAGCGCTTTGCCACCTGGGGGTCCCGGCTTGTGTGGTGGGCCCCGCTCCTGGGTAGGGCAGGCTTGTGCCCTGGGCATAGACATCCAGCCCAGCTCAACCTCCAGGCTGAGGTGACAACAGAGCCCAGGGAGGGGAGCCAGGCGCAGGGGCCCCATCTCCTGATACCCTGGCCTCAGGCACCGAGGACGGTGGGGGCGGGCCTCACTGAAGGTCCCAGAGAGGACGGCTCCTCTGGGCAGATATGCTGGGTGCTGGTGGCCTGCGGGGGACTGTCACCACCAGAAACGTAAGTCCTAGGGTGCATGGGGCCCGAGGTGGCTTCCCAGGCCTGTGTCTGCCCCGCCATGCACCCCTCCGCCCCCCAGGGCTGGCAGCGGAAGGAGCAGCGGCCACAGGCTACAAGCCAAAACGTGTCCCTGCACCCCGTGCCCAGAGGCCAGGTGAGTGCCCTGGAGCCTCAGCCCAGCCCTTTACCCAGAGGCCAGTGGGCTCCCTTGGACCGCCCGGGCCCCTCTTGTGCCCGTGACCCTTGCCCCTCACGGCTCCTCTCTGCACTCCCCCACCAGGGCGGGGCCCAGAGGATGACCCTGAGTTCCGTCCACCCCAGCCCCATCCCTCCTGCCCCGGCCATCACCGCCTGCCAGCTCTGACCGGGGAGGTGGCATGGTGCCCATGACCAGACCCCAGGCCAGAGCGCAGGGCACGCAGGGAGCCAGGGGGGACAAGGGCCCCGTGCCCGCTCACTCACCGGAGTCCTGAGCCACAAGGCGCTCTCGGGCCAGCGTGCTGGCTTCCCGGGGACAAGTTAGGGTCAGGATGGGCCTCTGAGGACGGAGGAGCAGAGGGGACCTCGCTGGGGTCTGAAAGGGGGCGGGTGCCCCGGTCTCCTGGAGCCCTCGGACGCCTGGCCAGCTCCTCTCCCAGCCCAGACCTGCAGAGGCCTCAGGCCAACCACACCCCAGGACTGAGCACCCCCGGGGCCTCTGTGCCCCCAGAGTTGGGCTGCTGTCCCCTCACGTGTGAACCCTGCCCCAGGCCCTGCCTCCCCTGCGGTCAGCTTCCAGGGGACACTGTCCCGTAGCCTGCAGCTACCCGCAGGATTCGTCCAAGGTTCTTTCGGGCGGCATTCGCAGCCTCCCCTGCATGGACCCCCATGGACACTCCAACACAGCAGCCCCTGCCCTGTGCCCCCCAGGGCCTGCCCTCTGCCCCCTACCCTCTTCAGGGCCTTTCTCACCCACGTGGCCAAGGCTCTTCCATCACTCAAGGGCAGAGGACAGGTGGCCTCATGCCACCAGTGGCCACCAGGGGGCCCCTTGTTATGGATGTGGGGTCCGGGTGCGTCAGAGCCCTTTGTCTGGGTGCTGGGAGTGGGGAGTGGGGCAGAAGAGCCTGACTGTCGGCGGCGCCTTCCTGACTTCGCGAGGGCTCTGCCATGTGGCTACTGTGAGCCCACTCCCCAGGTGAGGAAACTGAGGCCAGAGACAGGGATGCCACCCACCGGGGCTCTCAGGAAAGTAAGGTTCAGGTCTCCAAGGGCTCCCCAAGTCCACCGTGAATCCTCTGTGCTTCCTCCACCTTGCTGTGTGCCTTTGGAAAAGTCCCCTGACCTCTCTGGGCCTCAGTTTCTCCATCTGGAAAGTGGGGGTGGGAAGGCATTGCTTTGGCTGGGCGGGGCCAACTACTGGACAGGGCCCAGCCCCAGCCTCCAGCCCACGCCCGGCTGGACTCTGCCCCCTCCTCGGAGCAGGGCTCCACCCCCACCCCCCAGCACAGGCGCGTCTGGAAACCGCCACACCTGCAGCCCAATGGCCCTGCACCCAGGGGGTCTGCAGCCTGGCTCTGTGCCAGCCAGCAGGGAGCAGACCCTTCTGGGGAACTTCTGGGTTTGCAACCAGGACAAGCGGGCCCGCCTTCCTGCCAGGGAGCAAGTTGCCGCAGGCTGGGTGCGGATGTGTGTGAGCACATCCGAGTGGGCCAGGACCCTATCAGTCAGCATGACCTCTACGGGCCAGCCCACCACTGCCCTCTCCCTTCCAAGGCCCCTGCTGGCCCAGGTGGGGCAGGGCCTGCCCACGCAGAGCACCTGGGGCGGGGGCGGGGGGGTGTGTGGTCAGGGCTGCGCCTCCCCCAGTGGTGAGGGTGACCCGGTCTCAAGTAGAAGACATCCAGGCCCCACCACCCCCTCCTCCCACCGTGGAGGAGGCCCTCGAGGGCTGACAGAGGGGTACCGACCACAGCCAGGCTGGCAAAGAGGGCCGCCAGCCCGGGTGCTGGCAGCACGGGGTTCCCACGCTCCCCGGTGCCAGCCTTGGCGCCCCGGCCCTGCCCCACCCTTGCCTGGTGGCGACCAGGGCACACGGAATGTGGCTGCGGATTCCGTCCCCCGGGGCCACAGATTCCTGTCTCAGTGGGCGAGGGCGGAGGACGGCTTTCCGCCCTTTGGTCCCTGCCAACTCCAGAGAGCTGGGCGCGCCCAGGCCTTGCCAGCCAGGCCACAGGAGAGGCTGGGAGGGGGGCAGGGCGAAATCTCACTCCCCAGCTCCCCCAGGCTCTGAACCCCAGCTCCCAGGGCCTAGCCCTGCTCCCAGCAGAACCCCAGGGAGCTCCTGCCAGCCGGTGGTCCCAACCTCTCCCCTGGGGGCCTGGGTCTGCTCCCCACCTTCAGCCTGTGAATATCCAACACCAGCCCAGCCCTTCCCCTGCCCCAGGCTGGGGGCCCAGAGGCCTGCTCCTCCTCCAGCTGGGCCTTCCAGCCTTACTTCACCCCCACCATCACCCCTGCCGCAGCTGATTCACCCAGAGACCACAGGACGTCCTGGCCTCAACCCTGACCCCAAGGAGAGAGGGGAGTGGGAGCGGGTGGGCGCTCGGGTCCGCCACCTCCGCCGCTCTCGGTGGGCTTCCCCACCCGCTGGTGTCAATTACAGTAATCAGCACCCGCCTGCTGGGCCGCTGCGGGGTCTGCGCCTTCCGCCTCCACCATGTGCGCCAGCGGCGGGGATAGAGGAGGGCTCCTGGGGAGGGGAGGAGCCACGCCCTGGGCTCCCAGGAAACCGTGGGCGCCGGTCCGGTCCCGCTCAGGGTCTGCTCTCCTGCCCATCTGCTGTGTGCCCATCCACCCACCGGTCAGGCCTCGCCCCCGACCCCTGCCCGGCCACGGGACTGCCAGAGACTCGAGTGTCCCTGGGGATACGGAGAGGAGCGGGGCTTCAGGGTCAGCGCTCGGGCTGAGCAGGAGGCACCTGCGACCTGACCAGAACCGCCAGGGACGCTTCCTGGAGGAGGGGCAGGCGCGGCCGTGGGCGCAGGAACGCATTCTTGAGCCAACCCCCGCCCGAGAGGGAAAGATGGGTGGCGGGGAGAGCCCGCGGCCTTCCACGCAGCCGCATCCCGCACCCCGCACCGCGGCAGGGCGGCCCACCGTCGCGCACGTGGCCCGCGCGGAGGGGGGCGGGCGAATCTCCGGACAGGCCCGGATCTCCGCTCACACCTGGGGGCTCAGGGGCGCCAGCCCGACGGGACGGTCCGTACTGCAGGGGCGGCGCGGGTGCCTTTGTGCGGCGTCCCCAGCAGGTCGCTCCGGCGCCTGCCCTCGGCCAGCGCCCCGGCCCCGTGCGCATTCCTGGCAAGGCCGGGCGGCGGGAGGGCACGCCGCCCCGGAAGAGGTGAATTCCCCCTCCGGCAGCGGTGACCCGAGGCCGTGGCCACCTCCGGCCCAGGCCCCGGGCACGTGGGGGCTGGGACCTCCTGGTCCCAGGAGACGGCGGGCAGGGAGCCGGTCCGCGGAGGGGCTGGGGCGAGGGGCGGGCGCTGCTGAGCCCCTGCCTGTCCCAGCGCCTCCCAACTCGCGGGGGCGGCCTGTGTGGTGTCGCGGGGACTGGCTGAGTGGGAGGTCTGAGCCAGGGCCGCGGGCCAGGGGGCCGGGGAGGCGTGATGCGGGGTGTCGCCTCCGCGCCTCCGTTCACTCACTCCACACGCTGAGCCGAAACACCTACCACGAGGGACCAGGGAGGGTGCACACCCTCCCTGCCTCACAGGGGACGGGATCTCCGGGAGGTGCAAAGGGGCTGCCAGGGGCCAGTGTGGAGGAGTGCGAGGAGCCCCTGAGCCCTGGGGTAAGCCGAGCCCAGGGAGGGCTGGGCCTTGGGGAACAGCTGGAGGCTGACTGGGCTGCAAGCCCGCCTCCCCCAGGCGCCCAGGTCTCTCCTTGCTCCCCTGTGCTCAGCCCACCTGCCCTGACTCCCCCACACCCAGGCTGGACACGGGACACATCCAGGGGGTCCAGAGGGCGGGGGTGACAGAGGAGGAGCTGGGGGAGGAGAGAGGGCAGGGGAGTCCTGAGAAGTGCAGGCGAGGCCCCGAGGAAGTGGAGCTGGACCCACGAGAAAGGCCTGCTGTTCACCGCGCAGAGGGGTGGGCCCAGCAGGTGCGGCGGCGGAAGAGGCGGGGCTGCAGCGCGTCGCGAGGGAGTGCGGCGGGGGCGCTGGAGCCGGGAGCGCGCGACCAGACGCCACCCACGGACAGACCGCGCCTGCAGACACCTTGAAAGCTCGGTGTCCGCGGCTGTAGGATCATCCGTCTCGGGCGGGACCAGCGTTTATTTAATAAACCCCCTAAAGCTGGAAATTAATTAAGTGGTTTCCAGATTTCTGGCCGGAGACAGCTCTGTTGGAGCGTCACTGTCCATTCATCACCGCTGCGTTTTGAATCTTGAAGCCAAGGTTGTAGAACAAGGACTCCTGGCGGTTGTGCCGCTGCCCAGCCTCCAGCAGCGCCCGCAGGGCTTCCGCTGCCTCCCTGCCCGTGGCGCCGCGACCTCCCCCCACCCCGCCTCACCCTGGCACCTGGCAGTCCCTCCTGGGCGGCCCTCAGGAGCCCCTCGTGCTGATGACCCCGCCCTCAGCCCGCAGACCAGACTCCGGAGCAGCAGCAGGGGGCCACTGGCCTCGGGGCCTCTCTGACCCCTCCCCTCCTTCAGAGACACCCCTCCCTGGCTGCTCGGGCTGGAACCTGGGGAGAGGCATCCCTTCCTGTCCCTCCCTCCTCAGCCCAGGCTCCTAAGCCTCTGTCCCCTCCAGCGCCCTCGGGCAGTCCGCCCTCACCTGCCCCAGTCCTGCCCTGGCTCAGCCGCCAGCTGCTCTCTCAAGCACACATCTGGGGGGCCCACCCTTGCCGTAAAGCCTGCTGTAGCTCACAGCAACAAACCCATGTCCCCGGGCAAGCCCCTGCTCAGCTGTTTGCCTATGCCCGCATCCCCCGTGCTGAGGGACTCGGGGGTGCACCCAGACTCAGGGCAGGATGTGAAGATGTCAGGGTCCAATCGGAGAAGCTCGGAGAGGCGAGCCCTCGAATGTGGCCAGTTCTGCAGACCCTGTCCTGCTGTGCCCCTCCCCGCCCAGGCTCACACGGCCTGGCAAGCTTTGCCCACAGCCCCCCACCTCTTCCCTGCCCCCAGTCCTAGCCTCTCTGGCCTTGCGGGGCCCCACACCTCTTCATATCTCACCCCTGAGCCCCAGTCAGGCCCCGTGTTCCCAACTGCGGCAGAGAAAGCCCTCACTAAAGGGTCTGCAGAGTGAGACTCCCAGCCGAGACCAGCGCCCCTGGCTGGACTCACATCCCAGGGAGGTCGGGTGAGTGGCTCGGGGTCACACAGCCAGCTCAGGGTCCACGTGGCTGAGCAGCGGGGACATCCCCTGGCCTGCCCCCTCCAATACTCCCTGGAAGCTCCAGGCTTGGGGAGGAGCTGACTCCAGATCTCATCAGGGTCCAGGCCCGGGCCCCCACGCCCACCACACACGCGTGCACACACGCAAACATGAAGCAGGTCAGCTGCGCCAGACGGCGGATGGGCATGCACCGGCACGCCCTGACATTCCCGGCTGACGGTCTGGGAAGAGCCAGGCAGGCCCGGTCACCACCCCGACGTCTCTCCCAGGAGCTCAGGCCGTGGAGGGCCGAGCAGAGAACACCAACACGGCCCGCTGACCGGTGACCGGCTGCGGGGGGCGGAAGGCCAGGGCATCCTGTCCCAGGAGCTGCAGAGCCCAGCATGGGGGGGGGTGGGCACGATGCCTTCCGAGTGGAGGCCCACCCTACTGCTCAGAGCCTCCTGCGGGTCTCCAAACCCGCAGAAATCTGGGCACCAGAACTGGCAGCCTGGGTGTATCAGTGTGGCCCACAGCCTGGCCCCGACCCGCAAGCAGGCAGAAAGGCGCCATCGTTTCCAGCTCTCTGTTGAGGCTGGGAAGTGATTCCAGGGTTTCCCCCACCCCCACCCCAATAAAGAGCTTGTGGATTCCAAGATTAATTCCTGAACATTTGTTCTTTTTTTTAAAATAACATCTGTCCAGTCATCTATGTATTTTTTAGTGACTTAAAGGAATGCTGTTAACTTTTGTTTGGGGCGGCCCTGTTAAACTCTAATTAGTTCTGATAGTTAATCCGTTGATTATTTTGGCATTTCAATGAATGTTAACATGTTATTTGAAAAGACGTTATGATATTGAGTTGGCCGAGAAGTTTGTTCGAATTTTTCTGAAGACGTTATGGAAAAACCTGAACGAACTTTTTGGCCAAACCAATACATCTGCCTTCATCTATTAATCATTGCTAAACTAATGATTTCTTTTTCTTGTCTTATGCATTGGCCAGGGCTTCCAGAATAATATTGAACAGAAGCTGTGAGAATGAACATTTTTATATTATTCCCAGCCCAAAGGGAATGCATGCAAATGGTCTCTGTTAAACTCGCCACAGATTTGAGGGAAATAGCCATTATTAGTTGGGAAAAGTCTCTTTAAGCTTCTGTTTCCTAAGGATTTTTTTTCTTTAAATCATGTCAATTTTTATCAAACTGTCAAATGGTTCACTCTGCATCAATGTAATGATTATCGTTCTTTTCTTCTTTAACCTGGGAAATTGCTGTGTTAAAATCTCTGATTTGAACTGTCCTTCTATTACTGAGAGAAACCTTATGTGAATGGAGCTTGTGATTGGATTTTAGTTAGCTGATACTTTACGACTTAAAAAATTCATGAGTATAGATAAAGCTGGTTTAGAACTTACTTATCCTGTGCTTTTTAAAAATCCCTGTATTGCTGTTGTTGCTTAATCGCTCAGTCAAGTCCGACTCTTTGTGACCCGCCAGGCTCCTCTGTCCGTGGGAGCCTCCAGGCAAGAATTCTGGGGGGGTTGCCGTTTCCTTCTCCAGGAGATAGTCTCGACCCAGGGATCGAACCCACGTCTCCTGCATGGCAGGCAGACTCCTTACCACTGAGCCTCCAGGGAAGCCTCAGTCTCTGAACTAGCTTCATAAACTGGGGTGGACCGCTTTTCCTCTATTTCTCTTTTTCTGGAACAACTTATACATCACATGGGTTATCTGCTTGTTCTCTGAAGGTTTGTTAGATCTGTTTGTGGTAACAGCTGGGTTAGAAGCTTCAGGAAGTGTGTGTGTGTGTGTGTGTGTGTGTGTGTGTGTGTGTGGGCAGTGTGTGTGTGTGTGCTGGGAGAGAGGTTTGGTTACTACTTTAATTTTTTAAACAATTGTTAATCTCCTGTGGTTTTCTCTTCTTCCTTGTTTGCGTTTCAGTATTTTCAATTCTCTATGCATCTGTGCATTTTACCTAGATTTTCAAACTTTTTGAAAGTGAAAGTCGCTCAGTCGTGTCCAGCTCTTTGTGACCCCCTGGAGTCCATGGAATTCTCTGGGCCAGAATACTGGAGTGGGTAGCCTTTCTCTTCTCCAGGGGATCTTCCCAACCCAGGGATCGAGCCCAGGTCTCCTGCATTGCAGGCGGATTCTTTACCAGCTGGGCCTCCAGGGTAGACCTCAAACTTCTTGGTGTATACTTAAAAAGAAAAAAAAAGTCTCCTATATTTAGAATATAGCAAGGGTTTTTACCCCCTTTGTCTTCTATCTTATTATACCTCTTTCCCCCCCTTAATCTCTCTTGAAATAGACTATCTAGAGAGTCAGCTTGGGGACTTCCCCAGCGGCCCAGGGGCTAGGGCCCTGCGCTCCCAGCACAGGGGGCCTGGGCTCTATCCCTGGCGGGGGACTGGACCCTGCGTGGCCCAACTAGGGGTCTGCGTGTTGCAGCTGAAGATTCTGCGTGTTGTGGCAAAGATCGAGGATCCTGCGTGGATCCTGCGTGGAACGACCAAGGCCTGGTGCAGCCAAATAAATGTATAAAGAAACATTTGGGTTTTTTTTTTCTTTTTTTGAAGAAAGAAATTTGGTGACGTTTATTATAAAGTTAGTACGTGCTTATCCTAATTTTAACCATGGAGAGTAGGTTCAAAGAAGAAAGCTCCCTTGTCATCTTAGATCTTCCACCAAGAAACAGCCATTGTTATCAGGGAAACGCCAAAACATGTGCTTTTTAAATAGAGGGGCAGCCTTGATTTTGCCATCATTTCTGCTTTTTGTCGGTGTTCTCTCTTGGTTTATGTTTTTATTATTTCTTTCCTTCTTTATTTCTTTGGACTTATTCTGTGCCATTTTTATAGATCCTTGACTTGATTGTTTTCAGTCTTTCTTATTTTCAGGTAAACATAGTCAAAGGTATACAGCTGTCTCTAATACTGTTTTCAATGTGTCTCACAAATTTTAACATGCAGAGGTTCCATTACTGTTAAATTCTAAGTATTTTGTACTTTAACCTTATGAATTTCTCTTTAATATAAATGTTATTTTAAAACATTTTTTAAAGTTTCTGAATATGGCATTTCTAAAGCTGTACTTTTGCTATTGGTGACTTTTGAAAAGTGTATTTCATCTGTTTATTTTGTAGGTAGTGAATGCACAGAGCATCAAACTCACAGAAGAGAATAAAGCCCTCCCTCTGCACGCACACCGTCCAGACACCCTACACCCTTTCCAGAGTCTACCAGAATTTCCAGTTTTTTGTGTGTCCTTTTGAAGACATTCTAAGTATGGCCAGTGTAGTGGATGACGCAGGCCACCCTCGTTCTTGGCTTTTGTCCTTCCCCCTTCTCTGTCGTCGGGGCCTCACAGTTGGTTAAATACGTAATCTCCCTGCCTCCCTTGCAGCCAGGAGCAGCCATGGACTCAGTTCTGACCCACGAGGCACAAGCCACGCCTGCTGGGAGGAATGCTGAGATAAACACGGGCTTCCCGTTTAAACAGCTCATTTTTTAAATAAAGAGGTTTAGTTGCAGCAGGAGGGCTCTCCTCGCTGAGACATGTGAAGTCTCTAGCTGCCTCACACAGACTCTTGCCGCAGCCCGCGGGGTCCAGTTCCCTGGCCGGGGGCTGAACCCGCGCCCCTGGGCCGGGAGCTCAGAGTCTCAGCCGCTGGCCCGTCAGAGAAGCCCCAACATGTGCTCTTCCGAGAGAACGCGGGGCCCGTGGGGCCCTGGGCGCCCCTTCCCCGCCTCCTCTCTTCCCGACTTGGGCACTGCTGTGTGGGCTGCAGACGAGGCGGCCGTCTTTGACTGCGAGCCACCAAGGCCGAGGGGGAGCCAGCCTGCTCCAGAGAGCGGGGGACAGAGGAGGCCTGCGCTGGGCAGCGAGCCAGGGTGGGGACCACTTCTCAGGGCCTTGAGAGAAAGAAATGCCTGCCCGCTGGCATCATGCTGTTAGGCTTGATTTTCCTGGAGCCGAGCCACCCCTAGTGTGCAAACCACACGCACGTCTCCCAGTGGCCGAGCGCCACACCCTCAACGCCGTGATTCTTTCCCGCAGCCGTCAGCCTCGGAGATTGTCCTTCCTCTGGGCCTGGAGAGCTGGCAGCGGGACGTCACCCTGCTGCACGCACACCACGGTGTGTTTAAGCAGCCCCAGTGGCCTTTGGAGACGCTCCCAGGCTCTCCCTACCACAGGCAGCGCTGTGACAGAGAGCCCTGCGTGTGCCTCATCTCACGCGTGACATGCCTCATCTCACACGAGTGCATGCTTCATCTCCACATGTGACATGCTTCATCTCCACGTGTGACATGCTTCATCTCACACGCGTGACATGCTTCATCTCACACGCGTGACATGCTTCATCTCACACGCGTGACATGCTTCATCTCCACATGTGACATGCTTCATCTCACACGTGTGACATGCTTCATCTCACACGTGTGACATGCTTCATCTCCCACGCGTGACATGCTTCATCTCCACGTGTGACATGCTTCATCTCACACGCGTGACATGCTTCATCTCACACGCGTGACATGCTTCATCTCACACGCGTGACATGCTTCATCTTCACACGTGTGACATGCTTCATCTTCACATATATGACATGCTTCATCTTCACATATATGACATGCTTCATTTCACATATGTGACGTGCTTCATCTCCCATACGTGACACGCTTCATGTCACACTGCTTCATCTCACACATGTGAGATCAAGTCTATAGGACATATTGCTAGGAGCAGAGATTGTCCTCTTTATGACCGTGCGTCTAGGGATCCTAAGACAAGGCCTGCCTCGCCTCCATTCAAGTCTCTGTCTGTGTCCCTCAGTGGGGTTTCTGTTTTCTTCCTTTGGATCTTACGTGTTTCTCATTAGCTTTACTCCTGGGTACTTTAGCTTCTGGTGTGATGGTCAAAGGATCTTTTCTTTTTTTAACTCTTGCTAACAAGCTGCTTTTTGTATGCCGTGTGCTTAGTCGTTCAGTCTTGTCTGACTCTTTGTGACCCCATGGACTGTAGCCCGCCAGGATCCTCTGTCCGTGGGGATTCTCCTGGCAAGTGCGTTGCCATGCTCTCCTCCAGGGGATCTTCCCCACCCAGGGATCGAACCCAGGTCTTCCGCTTTGGAGGCAGACTCTGCCGTCTGAGCCACCAGGGAAGCCCTTTTCCATATAGACGAAGGCCAATGACGACAGCATGCTCTTTCTGTCCCAGACAGTCCTGAAATACTGTTTGAAATAGAATTTAAATTGATCCGCTTGGATTTTTCCAGAGATTTAATCATATCAGCTGCAAAAACCTGACATGACATTACTCCTATTGTCATCACATCTCCTCCTACTGACTGAATAGGAATTCCTCCTAATAACATCGCTATTGCTATGTCTCATTTTTCTCTTCTCTGGTGCAAAAATATTAAGTAACAGTGATATCAGAAGACAACCTTCCTGAGTTTTTACTTTAATAGGTATGCTTCTGGTATCTCCCCCATTTGACATGGGGATAGCTTGGGGGCTTGTATAAATTTATGGCATTTATTCAAGAAAATCTGACCAAGAATGCATGCTGAGGGACTTCCCTGTGGCCCAGTGGTTAAGACTCCGAGCTTTCGATGCAGAAGGCTCAGGTCCAGCCCCTGGTCAGGGAACCAAGATCCCACGTGCCGCGCGGTGCAGCCAGAGGAAAAACAAAGAAGAATGCATGTCAGTTCCAGGCAGGACATTAGAGCCAGTTACACTTACCTCCTGCCACAAATAACTATAATATCAGGCAAATGTATGAGGCAACTATGAGCAACAGGTGATGCAGGACTGAAACTCCTGAGAGGAGGAAAAGAGCCATGAGATGAGCCCCGTGTTTGCCCTGGTTTTACCTCAGGTTTCCCTTCCAAGGTCGTGAGAGCTGAAGCCGAAGCAGAGGTCTTACTGGCCAAGGAGGCAGAGATGAGGGTTAGGGGCTCCGGGAGGGCTGGAGGGGCTGCAGCTGGCAGGGGTCAGTGCCAAGCAGGAGGGAACTGTGTGTCCTGAGTGTGCAGAAGCGCGGGTCTGACACCCATCCCCACGTGGGGGAGTTTCCCACACCAGCTGCGGGGAGGTCTCACGATTCAACTCAATTCCAACATTATTGACCTGGACAGAGCATCAGAGCCACATGCTGAGGCCTCAGCCCCACAGGACTGCCCCCACTTCAGACCCCGGCTCCTGTCCAGGTTGTCACCTGTGCTTCTGGCCGGCTGTGTATAGACTGGAGGCTCCAAGGACCCCCCACCCCGACTTCGATCAGTATGCAAGGACAGCCCACAGAACTCAGAAAACCAGTTTACTCATAGATCACCAGTTTATTACAAAGGATATTTAAAGACGCAATCGAAAGGCAGATGAAGAAACACTAGGGAGAGGTCCCATACACAGAAGCTTCTGTCCCGGCGGAGTTTGGGGCCTCACCCAGCGGCAAACGTATGCATCTGGTTCACCAGTCCGGAAGCTCCCCAAACCCTGTCCACTGGGATCTGACGGCGGCTTCACTACGCAGGTGTGATGGGGAAATCACTGGCCACTGATCACGGATTCAGCCTCTCTCCCCTCCTCAGACTTCGGGTGGTGGGACTGACAGTTCCGACCCTCTAATCACAGGGTTGGCTCCTCTGGCAACCAGATACCATCCTGAAGTAGTTTCGAACGTCATCCCTTAATATAACAAAAGACACACGCGCTGCTGGCATCTCCGAGATGCCAGCGGCCTCAGGGGCTCTGTGTCTGCAACCGGGACAAGCATTAAGCACACGTTTCTTACTCCATGTCACAAAGTCACAGTGAGCCTGCGTGTGGGCTCCCATCAGACCCCAGCCGGGGCCAGGCTGCACGCGAGCAGGGAGGGCTCCCACAAAGACCAGCAGGAGTGGCTACTGCGGGGCGGAGGTGGAGAAACCAGGCATGCTGCAGTGACGGGTGACACTGCAGGTCCCCCCAGCTCGAGCGGAGAAGCCTCAGTGGGCACCTCGGGTGACCAGGCAAAACCCCAGAAAGGCCATGGTTCAGGAATACAAACCACACTCCAGAATAACGGCCAAAACCTACGACTAAGAACAGGCCTGAAATAGACCCAGCCTTCCAAAGCATCCAACACGACCACGTAATCTGCTAGGATTTTAGCAGCATTCCAGAACAAAGCAATCTCTTTTAAAAGAAGATATCATTTATACTCTTTTCATACAACAATCACAATGTCTAGCATATAACAATTACTACGTATGAGAAGCTTGAAAACATGACCCATAATTAAGGGGGTGGAAGTCCCTAGAGCCAGATCCTCAAGTGACCAAATTTTGCAGAGCAGAACATTGGCAAAACAGTCTAGAAATGTGCCCAAAGATTTAAAGGCGGAAATGAATGCATGAGGAAACAGAAGGAAAATCTAAACTGAGAAATAAAAACTATAAAAACAGGACTGATAAAAAGAAAAACAGACACACATAGAAAAAAAAAGGACTGAATGCAATTTCTAACCATAAGACAATATCTGAAATAAAAAAAAAAAAAAATCACTGGATATGCTGACCAGCAGAATGGCTACTGTCTGAGCAAACTCCAGGAGATGGTGAAGGACGGGGAAGGCTGGCGTGCTGCAGTCCGTGAGGTCACAAAGAGCTGGACCTGGTGAGCAGCTGAGCAGCAAGAATGGATACTGCAAAGGAGGCTCGGTGAGCACAAAGACAAGAAAGCCGGGAGAAGAGAAGGTCTGTGTGCAGACAGGTCAGCCTCGTCAGAGACCAGGGACATGGTCACGGGACGACATCAGGAGGCGGAATGCATGCGCAATTAGGGTTCTACGTGAGGAGGAAAGACAAATGGGGCAGAAAAAAATGTTTTCGAAGAAATAACGGCTGAAAATTCCTTAAATTTGGTAAAAAGCATAAATGTACAGATGCAAAAAGTTTAGTGTACCCAGACTCAAGAGAACCACATCTAGACTCTCCACAGTCAACACCTGGAAGCCAGACCTGGGGAAGCGGCAAGTTAAGCCCCAGGGAGACGCCACTTAGACGCGCTTACCTGAGACGGGGGCACCCGCTGCTGTGGAACCACAGGGCGGGCAGAGCTCCCACGTGGCCGCCAAGAGTGTAAAAGGGCGCGCCTTCGTGAAGCAGTGTTGCAGCTGTGTGCCTGCCCCTGGTGCTGCTGCTGAGTTGCGTCAGCTGTGTCCAACTCTGTGCGACCCCAGAGATGGCAGCCCCCAGGCTCCCCCGTCCCTGGGATTCTCCAGGCAAGAACACTGGACTGGGTTGCCATTTCCTTCTCCAGTGCATGAAAGTGAAAAGTGAAAGTACCTACCCCAGGACCCAGCAATTCCACTCTTACACTTTTCCAAGAGAAAAGAGGACCTCTGACCTCGAGCAACTTGTACAAGAGTCATTACCGTAACTTCGTTCACTGCAGCCACAGTCTGGAAAGAATCTCTTTGCTGATCAGCTGGGGACCTGATGAACACGTTGTGAGAGTCCGACCAGGAAGTGCTCCTCGGCACCAGGGAGAGCGGACGGCTGACCTGTGCGGCGACACGGTGAGTCTACAGCATGTTAGATCAAATGGGAAAAACACCAGGCAAAAATGTGCACACTTGATCATTCCATTCAAATGAAGAACAAGCAAAGTGACAGAAATAAGAACAGCGGCTGCCGGGGAGGTGGGAGGAGGCTTCAGGGGCAGAGTAACTTCATGGGCGATTGAGAGGCCTGACACCCCTTTCAGAACTCTTTCTTTATTAGACTGAGCCTGGTCCTGCGATGGTCCACTTCTGTTGAGACGCGCAGGGCCTTTAGTTGCGGAATCTGAGCTCTTAGCTGCCAAACGCAGGATCTGGTTCCAGGGATCGGCCCTGAGCCCCCTGCACGGGAAGCATGGAGTCTCGGGCACAGGACCACCAGGGAAGCCCCCCAGAGCCTGACCCTCTGACAGGGACTGGTTACAGGATACATGCATTTGTCAGAACTCACTGATCCGTTTGCCTCAGATCTGTGCACTGACTCGTCCTTCGACACTGAAAGGAACCAAGGATTCTTCTAGAAATGGCTGATTCCTGGGTCAGTCCAGGAAAGTGTGAGACGGGTCTGGGACACCGTCTTTGCCAGGGGATGGGGGAAGCACTCAAAGCATGGAGGGGACGGAGTCTGAGGACGAGACGCAGGGACACGCCGTGCGGGCTTGCTGACCACCGCTGCGCTCTGGTTGTGTGGAAGAGCGTCCTTCCTTGTGGGAACTACACGGCGAAGCGTGCGGGGACGCTGGGGCACCAGCGTGGCCACCCACTCCCGAGCGGTGCAGGCGGAGTGGTGGAAGCCTCTCCGCAGGCTTACACTGGCTTTTGCTGGTTTGTTTTGTCCCTGGGCCCTGCCGCTCAGCAGGCGGGATCCTAGGTCCCCGACAGGGGTCAAACCTGCGGCCCTTGCGGTGCGCGTGCTGAGTCTTACCCACCGGCCTCTAGGGAAGCCCCTCAGGTTTAAGATTCTTCAAAATGTGTTAAAGACCTGTCTACCCGAATGAATGGAAATTTTACCTCAACAAAAGAAAACCTATGACGAATCCTATCAAATACCTCTATGAAATGAACCCAGTTTCTCTCTTCTGCTTCATTAATATGATGAATTGTATTAAACATTTTCTGTTAACAAGTCATCCACAAGCAAACCTCACTTGGCTTTAGAGTAGGAGCCTTTTAATGTGCTTTTGATTCTGTATACTAATATTAATATTTTAACATTGATACTCATGAGCGCAGTCTGTAATTTTACACTCTTGTGCTATATTTTTAGAGTTTTGATATCCATATTATTGAAGGAATATTTTTAAACGGGAAAAATTCATCAGTTTCCTATATCCTGGAATACATTATAGTATGGCTTTTTAAAAAAAATACTAGTCTTTTTTAAATTTGCATTTCTTTATTTCCTTATGGCTGTGCTGGGTCTTCACGGCTGCGTGGCTTTCCTCCAGCTGTGGAAAGAGAGGCTGCGCTCGTCTCGGAGCACGGGCTCCAGAGCCCAGGCTCGCCGGCTTAGCTGCTCCGCAGGGTGTGGGTCCTTCCTGGGCCAGCGACTGAGCCCGCGTCCCCTGCACTGCGGGCAGTTCCCTCTTCCCTTAGGGGCCTGTCTTGGCCTGATGACTTTTCCAGGGACAGCTCTGCGTCACTTGCTGTGCTTAGGGCTTTAAGTCTCTTCAGGGATCTGCTTCAATAAATCTATTATTAATTATAATACTTCCTTAGGAAAACCACCTGTTTCGGCCAGGTTTTAGTTACTTGCTGGCGTGCATCAGAGTATTGCATCTTGTATTTATAAACAATTTTCTGCATCTGTGCTGATCTCTCTCATTTGCTCTTCTGTCTATGTAACATTTCTCCCTTCTTGATTTGGCTTTCTAATTCTCTATTTTTTGTGATTTTTGTCCCTCCAAAATTAGCTCTTGGAATTATTCTTCTGTCCTAACCATCTTCTGGTTTCCAGATCCATTTATTTTTGCCTGGATCTTCACCCTGACCCTTTAGAAAAGTTGGCCCGTCAGCCTCACTGCAGTCAAGGCACACGTTTCATCAGCAGCATCCTCCTGTCTCCTCCCCACAAAGAGGACAGCCCCTGGGTGGTCCACGGTCCCAGGACGCCAGCACGTTCCTCCTCTGTATTCCTCAGGGCAGTGGTGATGCGGGCGGGTCTTCCTGGGACCGCGGTCAGGAGACAAGAAGTTCTTGGTTCTTATTTTGGAATCCTTCCTCCCCATCATACCACAGCCTTCCCAGCATTTCAGCCTCCACCGAGCCCCAGTTTCAGTCAACCAACCAAGAAAAAAGTGAGGGGCGCTTCCAGCTTCTTGAGTTGAAAAATCGTTGTTGTTTAACCGCTAAGTTGTGTCCAACTCTTTGCGACCCCATGGACGGCAGCACGCCAGGCTTCCCTGTCCTTCCTGGACCTTGCTCAAACTCATGTCCATTGAGTCAGTGATGCCATCCAACCACCTCATCCTCTGTTGTCCCCTTCTCCTCCCACCTTCAATCTTTCCCAGCATCAGGGTCTTTTCCAATGAGTCAGCTCTTCCCATCAGGTAGCCGAAGGATTGGAGCTTCAGCTTCAGCATCAGTCATTCCAATGAGAATTCAGGGTTGGTCTCCTTTAGGATTGACTGGTTGCCCTCTTTGCTGTCCAAGGGGTTCTCAAGAGTCTTCTCCAACACCAGAGTCCAAAATAAATCCTTCAGTGCTAGCCTTTTTTATGGTGCAACTCTCACATCCGTACGTGACTATCAGAAAAACCATAGCTCTACTGTAAGGACCTTTGTCGGCAGATTGGTGTCTCTGCTTTTTAATGCGCTGTCTAGGCTTGTCATAGCTTTCCTTCCAAGGAGCAAGTGTCTTAATTTCATGGCTGCAGTCACCATCCACAGTGACTTTTGAGCCCAGGAAAATAAAATGTGCCATTTTTTCCACTTTTTCCCCATCTATTTGCCATGAAGTGATGGGACCGGATGCCAGGATCTTAGTTTTTTCAATGTTGAGTTTTTAGCCAGCTTTCTCATTCTCCTCTTTCACCCTCATCAAGAGGCTCTTTAATTCCTCTTCTCTTTCTGCCATAGGTGTGGTGTCATCTGCGTATCGGGGTTTATTGATATTTCTCCCAGTAATCTGGATTCCAGCTTGAGGATGATCCAGCCCGGCATTTTGCATGATGTACTCTGCATAGAAGTGAACTAAGTAGGGTGAAAATATACAACCTGTCATACTCCATTCCCAATTTTGAACCAGTCTGTTGTTCCATGTCTGGTTCTAACTGTTGCTTCTTAACCTACATACAGGTCTCTCAGGAGGCAGGTAAGGTGGTCTGGTATTCCCGTCGCTTTAAGAATCTTCCAGTTTGTTGTGATCCACACAGTCGGAGGCTCAAGCATAGTCAATGAAGCAGAAGTAAATGTTTTTCCGGACCCTCTTGCTTCTTGATGACCGACAGACGCTGGCAACTCGATCTCTAGTTGCTCTGCTCTTTTTCGTCCTCTGCTCCCCACATCCTCTGTCTTTTCTAAATCCAGCTTGAATATCTGAAAGCTCTCGGTTCAGGTACTACTGAACCCTAACTGGAAGGGTTTTGAGCATAACCTTCCTAGCATGAAAACCAGGGCGACTGTGCAGTAGTTGGAGCTTTCTTTGGCTTTGGGATTGGAATGAAAACTGACCTTTTCCAGTCCTGTGGCCACTGCTGAGTTTGTCCAATGTGCTGGCATATTGAGTGCCAGCACGTTAAGAGCATCATCTTTTAGGATTTGAAATGCCTCAGCTGGAATTCGGCCACTTCCACTAGCGTTGTTTGTAGTAATGCTTCCTAAGGCCCACTTGACTTCACACTTCAGGATGTCTGGCTCTAGGGGCGTGATCACACCATGGTGGTAATCCAAGTCATTCAGGTCTTCTCGGTACAGGTCTTCTGTGTATTCCTTTTTTTTTTTTTTTGGCTGTCAAATAAACCTTTATTTTTCTCTTCCTTTTTCAGTTCTTAACTAGCTGGTCACTCCACCGGAACACTGTTGATGTCATCTATGATGTCACAAGGGTGGCGGCCATCAGCACTGCGGCCCACAGATGGGGAACTTCCTAGGACCTTTCCAGTGGTGCCAGCGAGTTCTCTGGGCTAGAGCGTTCTCCAGCTAGAGATCGGTGCTGCCCCTGCCAGGCAACGTCGACAATCTCATCAAAAGTGATGTTTCCACTGTGCTTAATTTTTTCTGCTTCTTTCTATCTCTTGGTGGCTCCTTGAGGACTTTGATGATGAGGGCAGAAGCAGAAGATACCACCTCAATCCAGGCCTGTCTGTTCTGATCAGTTTCACTGTAATCCTCAGACTCTTGCAATCACCAATTGCCCTGGTGATGTTATCACCTACCTTTTTTGGAGACAGACCCAGGGGGCCAGTCTTGGGGATCAGGGCAGACGTGGCACCAACTTCCCCACTAGCGCCCCTCAGGTATCCGACTTTGATCTCACTGGGGTCGAACTTAGGTGGCGTGTTGGAGCCGGCTGGTGTCGGAAGAACCCGGATTCGGGATGACAAAGGAAGTTGTACTTTTGCCTCCTCTGAGCCGAAAGCTCTTCTGTGTATTCTTGCCACCTCTTAATCTCTTCTGCTTCTGTTAGGTCCAAACATTTTCTGTCCTTTATTGTGCCCATCCTTGCATGAAACGTTCCCGAGATATCTTCAATTTTTTTGAAGAGATCTCTAGCCTTTCCCATTCTATTGTTTTCCTCTACTTCTTTGCACTGATCACTGAAGAAGGCCTTCTCTCTCCCCACTGTTCTCTGGAACTCTGCATTCAGTTGGGTATATCCACTTCTCCTGGCTTTTCAATGTTCTTCTTTCCTTAGCTGTTTGTAAAGGCTCCCCAGACAACCACTTTGCCTTCTAGCATTTCTTTTTCTCTGGGACGGTTTTTGTCACTGACTCCTGTACAGTGTTACAAACCTCTTTCCATAGTTCTTCAGGCCCTCTGCCCACCAGATCCAATCCCCTGACTCTATTCATCACTTCCACTATATAATCATAAGGGATTTGATTTAGGTCATACCTGAATGGTCTAGTGATTTTCCTTACTTTCTTCAGTTTAAGTCTGAATTTTGCAATAAGGGGTTCCTGATCTGACCCACAGACCGTGTTTTTGCTGACTGTATAGAGGTTCTCCATGTTCGGCTGCAAACAATCATCACGCTGATTTCGATTTTGATTGTTAGTGATGTCCATGTGCAGAGTCGTCTCTTCTGTTGCTGCAAGACGGTGTTTGCTATGCCCAGTGCCCTCTCTTGGCAAAACTCTGTTAAGCTTTGCCCTGGTTCATTCTGTACTCCAAGGCCAGACTTGCCTGTTGCTCCAGGTAACTCTTGACTTCCTACTTTCGCTTTCCACTCCCCTTTAATGAAAGGGACATCTTTTTTGGGTGCTAGTTCTAGAAAGTATTGAATGTCTTCATAGAACTGTTCAACTTCAGCTTCTTCAGCATTACTGTTCGGGGCATAGGCTTGGATCACTGTGATGTTGAATGGTTTGCCTCGGAAATGAACAGAGATCATTCTGTCGTTTTTGAGATTGCACCCAAGTACTGCATTTTGGACTCTTTTGTTGACAGTGAGGGCTACTCCATTTCTTCTAAGGGATTCTTGCCCACAGTAGTAGATATAATGGTCATCTGAGTTAAATTCACCCATTCCGGTCCACTTTAGTTCACTGATTCCTAAGATGTCAGTGTTCACTCTTGCCATCCCCTTCTTGACCACGTCCAGTTTATCTTGATTCGTGGACATGACATTCCAGGTTCCTGTGCAACACTGATATTGCAGCCTCAGACTTTAAGTCACACTTCTGTACACATCTGCAGCGGAGCGTCGCTTCTGCTTGGGCCAGCCTCTTCCTTCCCCACTCTTCTCCAGAAGCGTGTTGGGCACCTGCTGCCCTGGGGAGCTCATCTTTCAGTGTCCTATCGTTTTGCCTTTTCATACTGTTCATGGGGTTCTCCAGGCAGGAATACCAGAATGATTTGCCGTCCCCCCCCTCCAGTGGACCATGTTCTCTCAGAACTCTCCGTTGTGCCTACGGGTGACCCTGCACCGCATGGCTCACAGCTACACTGAGTTACGCAAGCCTCTTTGCCTCAACAAGGCTATGGTCCACGAAGAGAGCCCTGAAAATATCAAATCCCGAATCCCTTGGAAGATTTAATCCCATCCACAATATGCTCTTCCCTCCCTCACTAGGACTTGCAGACACCAACCCACACCCGCCAGGCTCCTGACAGTATAAATGACGAATCCGGCAGAGCTTTTGATGTGTAAACCCTCTTTTCCCAAATTAGGCTTGTGCTTAACCTCCTTGGACATGCTGGGATCTGACGCTAATTGTAGGTTTGGGGCGGTGAGGGGCGGTGGGAGTAGAGCGCGGTGGAAACGGCACCTGCTTGCAAAGTAACCACATCAGAAGAGGCCACTGCTGGGCCCGCAGAGGAGGCGGGACCGGCGGGAGGGGGAGGGGGAGGGCGAGGGCCCGCGCCCGCTCAGCGCGGTCACTGGCTACCGTGGGATTCCGGCATCTAGATATGCCCCAAATCCGGTGTCCAGCTCTGTCCCCATCAGAGTCCTGCTGTTCACGGGGACCTTCGAAGGGAGGTCAGCTCAGTCTGTCTTGGGATTCTGAACCCTCTGGATCTTGCTGGGGCCACCTTGGGAGTCCATCCGGTCGGCAGACTTGGGGGAGCAGAGACCCTTTCAGTGATGGAAGGAACACTGTTGCCCTCTGACCTGCCTTGAGCGCAGGACTCAGCCCCCATCATGTCGCTTTATTTCCTTAGAGGCTGGTGCAGCTCCTCTAGCGGCCCCTCCCACTGTCCTGAGCTGCACCCGCCCTCCACCCCCATCGCTGGTTGCGCCAGTAACTGCCGCGCCACAGTGCGCCACGCAATGGTGCGGCTCAGTCCTGCAGTCAAGGCCGACTCTCTGCGACCCAGTGGGCTGCAGCACGCCAGGCTTCCCTGTCCTTCACCATCTCCCAGAGTTTGCTCAGACTGATGTCCACTGAGTCAGTGATGCCATCCAACCATCTCACACTCTGTCGTCCCCTTCTTCTCTTGCCTTCAGTCTTTCCCAGCATTGGGGTCTTTTCCAATGAGTCAGTTCTGCATCAGGTGGCCAAAGTATTGGGGCTTCAGCTTCAGCACCAGTCCTTCCAATGAATATTCAGGGTTGATCTCCTCTAGGATGGACTGGTTGGATCTCCTTGCAGTCCAAGGGACTCTCAAGAGTCTTCTCCAGCACCACAGCTCAAAAGCAGCAATTCTTTGGCACTCTGTCTTCTTCATGGTCCAAATCAAACATCTGTACACGACTACAGGAAAAACCATAACTTTGACTGTATCGACCTTTGTCAGCAAAGTGACGTCTTTGCTTTTTAATATGCTGTCTAGGTTTCTCATAGCTTTTCTTCCAAGGAGCAGGCATCTTTTAATTTCATGGCTGCAGTCACTGTCTGCAGTGATTTTGGAGCTCAGGAAAATAAAATCTGTCACTGTTTCCATTTTTTCCCTTTTTATTTGCTATGAAGTGACAGGACCATGACCTTAGTTTTTTGAATGTTGAATTTTAAGGCAGCTTTTTCACTCTCCTCTTTCACCCTCATCAAAAAGCTCTCTAGTTCCTCTTCAATTTCGGCCATCAGAGTGGTATCGCCTGCGCATCTGAGGCTGTTGATGTTTCTCCGGTTACCATGGCTCCAAATGTCCCACGGTCCCATCACTGGATCCTCACAGCCTCCGCCCTGGTGGGGCGCGTGAACTATCTGCCGTGTCCCCCGGCAGGCCTGTGGTCTGCAGCGGCTGTGGGTGCCCGCACGGTGGGAGACAGGATTCGGCTACGGAGAACAAGCAGGAGCCCAGGTTGACCACAGGCCCTCGAGGCTTCTGCAGGACGGAGGGGGATACGATCTGTGTCTCGCTGATGGGAGCCCAGGCTACAACTAGCTCTGACCAGAAAGGAGCATCTGCAGGCCAGGTTCTGTGCCGAGGAGGCAGGCAGCCCCGCCCAGAGCTGCAGAAGAGGCGCCGGCGGGTCCCGCCGCCCAGCCTGCCGCTGGCCCTGAGCCCTGGAGCAGCTGCGGTCTTGAGAAGCCGCGCTCTGCGGCGACCAGTGCACACGCACCTCTCAGGGGGGTCGCTGCCCCTGCTGCGGCTGAGAGGCTGAGGGAGTCAGAAGCCGTGGCCCTGCAGTCGTCCCGGACCTCACTGAGGGTGGTGGCCTGTGGCAGGACGTCCCGCTGTAGTCCGGCTGGGCTAACCGGCAGACAGATGGAAACAGCAGCAGCGGGTCACCTGGCTTTCCCCCAGCTCTCTCCCAGGGGGCAGTCGCCGGAGCTTCCAGGGAGCCCACTGGGGCTTATCTGACCCACATCCTTGTCCCGCCTAGACCAGACTGAACCCACACCGTCATTTCCACCAGGTTGACTTGTGGGTCACATTCAGTTCAAACTTTGGAGGAAAAAAAGGACATTATTTGCAGGACTTCCCAAGCCCCCCAAACTCAGAAGTCACAAAGAGAAACACTGACAAGATTCAACTACACGTGAATTTAAAACGTCTGATCGTTTGCTGTATGGCTCAGGAAACTCAAACAGGGGCTCTGTCTCAGCCTAGAGGGGTGGGATGGGGCAGGAGATGGGAGGGAGTTCAAAAGGGAGGGGATATATGTATATCTACAGCTGATTTGTGTTGAGGGTTGACAGAAAACAACAGAATTACGTAAAGCAGTTATCCTTCAATAAAAAATTAATTAAAAAAAAACTTCTGGTCAGCACAGGAAGCACAAGCTGGGACAGACCTTCTGCAACCGCGCTCTCATGGCGGGCAGGTTGGACCACGTGGTTTAAAGGTCCTATTTGGCAGAAGAGACCACAGTTGCCCCTGAACTGGGGGGGGAACTCAAATCAATGAATATTCAGGGTTGATCTCCTCTAGGATGGACTGGTTGGATCTCCTTGCAGTCCAAGGGACTCTCAAGAGTCTTCTCCAGCACCACAGCTCAAAAGCAGCAATTCTTTGGCACTCTGTCTTCTTCATGGTCCAAATCAAACATCTGTACACGACTACAGGAAAAACCATAACTTTGACTGTATCGACCTTTGTCAGCAAAGTGACGTCTTTGCTTTTTAATATGCTGTCTAGGTTTCTCATAGCTTTTCTTCCAAGGAGCAGGCATCTTTTAATTTCATGGCTGCAGTCACTGTCTGCAGTGATTTTGGAGCTCAGGAAAATAAAATCTGTCACTGTTTCCATTTTTTCCCTTTTTATTTGCTATGAAGTGACAGGACCATGACCTTAGTTTTTTGAATGTTGAATTTTAAGGCAGCTTTTTCACTCTCCTCTTTCACCCTCATCAAAAAGCTCTCTAGTTCCTCTTCAATTTCGGCCATCAGAGTGGTATCGCCTGCGCATCTGAGGCTGTTGATGTTTCTCCGGTTACCATGGCTCCAAATGTCCCACGGTCCCATCACTGGATCCTCACAGCCTCCGCCCTGGTGGGGCGCGTGAACTATCTGCCGTGTCCCCCGGCAGGCCTGTGGTCTGCAGCGGCTGTGGGTGCCCGCACGGTGGGAGACAGGATTCGGCTACGGAGAACAAGCAGGAGCCCAGGTTGACCACAGGCCCTCGAGGCTTCTGCAGGACGGAGGGGGATACGATCTGTGTCTCGCTGATGGGAGCCCAGGCTACAACTAGCTCTGACCAGAAAGGAGCATCTGCAGGCCAGGTTCTGTGCCGAGGAGGCAGGCAGCCCCGCCCAGAGCTGCAGAAGAGGCGCCGGCGGGTCCCGCCGCCCAGCCTGCCGCTGGCCCTGAGCCCTGGAGCAGCTGCGGTCTTGAGAAGCCGCGCTCTGCGGCGACCAGTGCACACGCACCTCTCAGGGGGGTCGCTGCCCCTGCTGCGGCTGAGAGGCTGAGGGAGTCAGAAGCCGTGGCCCTGCAGTCGTCCCGGACCTCACTGAGGGTGGTGGCCTGTGGCAGGACGTCCCGCTGTAGTCCGGCTGGGCTAACCGGCAGACAGATGGAAACAGCAGCAGCGGGTCACCTGGCTTTCCCCCAGCTCTCTCCCAGGGGGCAGTCGCCGGAGCTTCCAGGGAGCCCACTGGGGCTTATCTGACCCACATCCTTGTCCCGCCTAGACCAGACTGAACCCACACCGTCATTTCCACCAGGTTGACTTGTGGGTCACATTCAGTTCAAACTTTGGAGGAAAAAAAGGACATTATTTGCAGGACTTCCCAAGCCCCCCAAACTCAGAAGTCACAAAGAGAAACACTGACAAGATTCAACTACACGTGAATTTAAAACGTCTGATCGTTTGCTGTATGGCTCAGGAAACTCAAACAGGGGCTCTGTCTCAGCCTAGAGGGGTGGGATGGGGCAGGAGATGGGAGGGAGTTCAAAAGGGAGGGGATATATGTATATCTACAGCTGATTTGTGTTGAGGGTTGACAGAAAACAACAGAATTACGTAAAGCAGTTATCCTTCAATAAAAAATTAATTAAAAAAAAACTTCTGGTCAGCACAGGAAGCACAAGCTGGGACAGACCTTCTGCAACCGCGCTCTCATGGCGGGCAGGTTGGACCACGTGGTTTAAAGGTCCTATTTGGCAGAAGAGACCACAGTTGCCCCTGAACTGGGGGGGGGGGGGCGGGACTTGCAACCTACATAATGGAAAAACTGACAGATATAACCATGTAAAAATTAAAAATATCTCAGAGCAAAAGATACCATAGGCAGACATAGCTGGTCCAAGCTGCTTCCCCAGCTCAGGGTACAAATAAGGCCACATATTTCTGTTCTTTGTGGCACCCCACCAGCTCACACGGCCGGATGCTTTCCATGGCAGCTCAGCCCCCCATCCCCTCAGGTGTGTTTGCTCTTGACACGGGTGCACCCCTCCCCCGGTGACACACCACCCCTGGGGCACCTGTGTGCAGCCGGTTCCCATGGCGGCACAGGGGCTCCGGTCCCTGGGGTGCCATCGACGTGCTCCCGCCCGGGATGCTGCCCACCTCAGGACTGGCGTGAACTCTAGGATGACAAACAGAGGCTGCTTCCTCCTAAGCAAGTGGCGTGGGGGCTCTGTCCACATCGCTAGCACAGAGAGGCATTGGACGTTAAAAATGATTATGAAGTGCGTGGCGCAGTTGAAAAGCCAGGAGGGACAAGGCGAGAGAGGATGGGGAGGTGTTGAACCCTCGGGGGCAGGGCAGTGGCACCCAGCGCGTCTGGGAGGTGCTGGGGCTGCGGTGACCCCCATAGCCGACCCTGAGGGTCTGCCCCTCCGGAGGGCTGGAGGGAAGGCAGAGGTGCGTGGGGTCCTCACCGGCGCAGCACGGCGTCCCCGGGGCGCCGCCTGCTCTGGGGTGCCTCCGGGTGCAGAAGGCAGGCCCGGGGCCTAGGGACGCCTGGTCAGTGCTGCAAGGGCCATAGGCCCTTGGGCACTTCTGCAACCTCCCAGCACCTGCAGGAGCGAAAACTGCACCCTCAGCCCAGCCCTCCCATGAGCTGGGCCCAGGCCGCAGGAGTTACTTCTGTGAAGTGGCGAGGCCTCGAGTACATGGAACGCCGTGAAGCATTTGCGAACAGGGCTCTGGGCCAGACCTCGCCAGGGGCAGGGGACTGAGTCCAGCCCACGAGGCGCCGGGTACAGGAGAGGCCAAGGCGGGTCTTCACTCCATTCGCTCCCCGCTGGCGTCTCTCGTCCGCACGGAGATGCTCCGGGGCCGTGCCGGCTGCCAGGGGCTCCAGCTTCTGTCTCGTCACCACGCAGAGCCGCCCCGCCTGGCGGGAGCCTCTGACCAGGAGCCTGCCGCTGACCCACGTGACTGACCGGCACGTGTCTTCTTTCTTGGCAACCACCCTGAGCAGCCGTCCCCGAGCGCTAGGCTCTGAGTCCAGTCCCGGGTCTGGGGGACAGGGGGCCGGGGCCGTGAGCAGGTAGCGGCTTCCCACCTTTGCAAACCACTGCCCGGGAGAGGCCCTCCCGAGGCAGTCACGACGGCAGGGGCACAGTCCACAGCCCCCACACTGCTGACTCCCACTGGGAGCCCGGGGCCCCCAAGGCCAGCTTCCACGCGCGCGTTCACCAGAACCCACTGAGGGCGCTTGTGCCCCCAGCTGTGGTCGCAACCCCGACAGGGCGCAGATGAAAGTCTCAAGGGGGGAGGGCCTGGGCAGGGCTCAGGAGGGCTGGGCACCAGCCTCCAGACATCTTCCCACCCTGGAGTCCTAATGTGTGACCTGCCCGTGGGGTGTTGCCACTTGGGGTCCAGGGTCCTCGCTGGAGCGCCACACCCGCCACCTCTCTGGGGGGCAGGCTGACCCGTGGCCCACTCTACGTCACATTGACCGACAGGCCCCCAGACGCTAGAGACCCTTTCACCAGGCAGGACACCTGAGAGGCCTAGAGATCACCTCTCAGGAGCTGAGGGCAAGGTGGTCTCTAAAGTCCACGCCTTCCAAGCAGAAGAAGAGCCCAGCCTGCACAGGCTGGGGAGGGGCTCCTCCCAGGACCAGCCGGCCTAGGGGCCGGGCGCTCAGGGCCATCAGATGTGTCAGAGCCCAGCTCACGCCCCCACCCCATCCTCTGCGGCAACGCTGACCATCACAGAAACCCCCTGCAAAGGCGCTGAGCTCAGCCTGGCTTTGAACTAAGTCAACGGTGAGGCTTTGGCAAGTGTTTAGTGCTATTGTAGAAGCTGACCACGTCATAAGCGAAGAAATAAAGCCCAAGCTCTCACTGACCATGGCTAACCACCCCCGCCCGCACCCTGGGCGGGTATAAGCAGCCAGCCCACCCTCGGTCGCAGCACCACAGGGGGCATCCGGGCTCCTGACAGCGCAGCTTGGCAAGTCTTCCCACCCCCAGCGGAGTCCTCTCCCACTTCCGGAATCCAGGGGCTGGACCTCAGGGCTTCCTGGGTCCAACAGGAAGTGCCACATGCTAGTTCCATGCCTTGCCTTCGAGACACCTTGGGCAAGGGGAAACGTACGCGCCAAAGATTACAAACACTGCTGGAAGAGATGAGAGCTCTAAAGAACAGGTATCACTGTTCACGGACTGAACGGCTCCGTACCTCTGTGATGGCCGCCCTCCCTGAATTCACCCACGGACCCATGGCAACCCCTATCAAAACCCAAGCTGGCTTCTTAGTTTTTGCAGAAATTGGTACACTGATCTCAAAATTCACATGTAAATGTAAAGTCCCCGGAAGAGCCAAAATAGTCCAAAAAAGAACAAAGTTGGAGAACTCAACATTTCCTGACTTCAAAACTTACTCCAAAGCTGTCGTAATCAAGATAGTAGCATATGAGCAAGAGGACAGACATCCAAACCGATGGAGTAGAGCCGAGAGTCCGAGAACAATCCAGTACATTTATAGCCAACTGATTTTCAACAGGGCTGCCAATCCCAGAACGGGAGGAGGTACACGTCACATCCTTGATCGAGGACTTGTATCCAGACTGTGTCTTATCACTCAAGAGTATGACAAATAATCCAAGTTTTAAGTGACCAAAAATTTTAGATGGTTGACCAAAGGACACAGACGGCCTGTAAGAACTTGAAGAAACACTTGGCAACATTAGTAAGTAGAGAAATACAAATTAAAACCACAGTAAGACACACGAGGCTAGCTATAGATAACAGTTGTCCTTCTGATGATAGTTCCGGGGATGGAGAGGTTTGAGAAACTGGTTGTTGTCTAGTTGCTAAGTCACGTCCAGCTCTTTCGCAACTCTGTGGACTGCAGCCCCTCAGGACCCTCTCTCTGGGATTTCCTGGGCCAGAATGCCGGAGCGGGTGCCATTTCCTCCTCCAGGGAGAAACTGGAACCTTCGTATAGTAACAGTAGAAATGTGACGGGCGCCACCGTTTGGAAAGCAGCTCAGCTGTTTCTTAAAATGCTAAACATAAATTTACCATATGGCCCAGCAATTCCACTCCTCCCATCTACCCAAGAGAAATGGAAACCTGTGCCCACACGGAAACCTGTGCATGAATGCTCACGTGAGCTTCACTTCTACAGACCGGGACTGGAAGCAGCCCGAACGCTATCGACGGCGCATGGAAGCAAGACAGGCTGGATGCCTACAGAGGCGCATCGGCCGGCACCAAGAAAGAGCCAAGTTCTGCCGCACGGTATAAGACGACATTATGCCAAATGGGAGAAGGTCTCAGATGGTGTGACTCTATCAATATGAAAGGTCCAGGAAAGATGAATCTGAGGACACAGGAAGGGCCTCAGTGGCTGTCAGGGGCTGCCCGAGGTTGCTTTGTGGGCAAAGCTGTTCCACAGTGACCGTGTGGTGATCACAGCATAATTCCAAATCTATTTTAAAAAATCGAATTGTGACACTTAAAACAAGTGAATGTCATAGTCTATAAAATATAGCTCAATAGGACTGTTAAACAGAAGCGCGGAAGAGAAGCCTCGGGCACTGTGCTGTCTCTCTCCCCACTCAGCTGCCGAGATCGGCTACTGATGAGACGTGTGGCTCAGACATCCACTGCCCACTCCCCAGCTGACAGGCAGCTCCCAGATGGGCCAGGAGACACGGGAAGGCCAGCCCATTTCAGCAGAACCACCCAGCGGAGCCATGCCTCCACGAGCCATCACGGACTCTCCTGCTTTACCTTGAGCTGGGCAGTTTGTTACGCAGCACCAGCTGACTGATGCACACCCTGTCTGTCGCAGCATTTGATTCCAGACGAGCGCGGATGATGACTGCTGATGCAGCAGAGGTGTGGGCATCACGCCCCGTCTCCCCACAGACGTGCCACCCACAGTGCTAAGGACACGGGGTGGGGCTGCCCTGTCATCTCTCACTGCGGGCCTGTGACCACACAGCCCCAGTGCTCGGGTTTAGAGACTGGTTCAAACACACAGCTTCCTGCCTGCAGCCTTGGTCAGAGGCCCACGGGGAGTCAGGCGGGGCGGCCCCCCAGCGGTGCAGCAGCTCAGCCCCCCCGCCCTATGCACGTGTGGCCATCAGCAGCCCTTCTTCAGAACCCCACCTGCCCCGGGACCCCGCAGCCTAACATTTGGAAGTTCTGGGTTGTTCTGGAGCCATGCCAGCTTCCTCGGGGTAGAGGAGTACGAATGGGACAGACGAGCGAACTGGTCAAGGTGGCAGGACACACGGTCCCTAAACAAACCTCAATCACGCTTTCACACGCTACCAAGAAACGATGGGAAATGGAAACGTAAAAACACCATTTACGAAAGTACCACTTAACGGGAAATAGGATAAATCTGACAAAAGACGGGCCAGAGCTGCAAACAGAAACCTAGGAAACAAGAATGGTGCACTGAGACCGGCTAAGACCGGGACTCCCCTGGCGGCCCAGTGGTCAAGACTCTGCACTCCCAGGCACGGGGCTCGGGTTTAACCCCTTGCTGGGGAACTAAGTTCTTGCAGGCTACACAGCGTGGCCAGAAAAAAAGTAGTTACCATGGCAAATTACATGGTGTGTGTATTTTACCACAATTACTATAAAAAAAGGACAGAAAACCAACAAGGCCCCCAATGTTAACAGTGGCTGTCTCCTGGGGAGTGAGACTGTGAATGTTTCCCCTTCATTTCTATGTTTTCCTATACTGTCCACGTTTTCTCTAATCAACAAGGATCACTTATAATTGGAGAAAAGTAAAATTAATTTTTAAATTAAAAAAAAAAAAAACTTCAAAGCATCGCCAAGAGAAATTCACCAAGAACTGACTCAGTGGGAAGGTACACAGCCTGGAAGGCGAGAGGACCCAGTTTTGTTGACACCAAATCTCTCCAAATGCGACACAGTTCCAATCAGAATTCCAGCAGGAGTGGCCGGGCCATTCCTTAAATCGGTCGGACTCCAATCAGCTTCTTAGAACGCTGAAACGGGGCTCCACGGTGCTCCCAGTGCCGGGGGTCTGGGCGCAGCCCCTGGGCGGGCAGCTAGAGCCCGTGCGCCACAGCCTAGGCAGAAGAGCCAGGGCCCCCAGATAGACAAACCGTTTCTAAAAGCTGAAACACACTTACCCTACAGCCCAGCACTCTCACCACTGGGTATTTATCCCAGAGAAACCGAAGCTTCCGCTCACAGCAGTGCCCGTTCACTAGTGTCTACCGAGCTCTGTGGAACAGCCTGGACTGGAAACAAGTATCCCCCAACGGGCGAACAGCTGGACAGATCTCGGGCAGCTGTGCGGTGGGGCAGAGCTCAGCGACACACGGGAGCAGGCTACCTGTCTCCAGCTGGAAGGATTCAGAGGGGGCGATGCCGTGGGCACAGAACCATCTCAAACGTTGCAGGGTGTGTAGTCCAACTGACACGCTATTCCTGAAGTGACAAGACTGCAGAGAGGTGGCACAGATTAGAGGTGGGGTGGGGGAGAGGCGGCGGGACGGGGCAGCGGGTGGGGGTGCCCACGGTGGTGGTGGCGGTGGTTGTGGGAATCTACGCCATGGTAGGGTGTCAAGGAGCCGTACACAGCGATACAAGGAGCCTCTGAAGGCCCTGAGGGCCTGGGAGGGTCTGTGGGCTGGTTACCGCATCCTGCCTTTGACTGTTCAGTTGCTAAGTCTTGCCCCAGTCTTTGAACCCCGTGGACTATGTAGCCCACCAGGCTCCTCTGTCCGGGGGATTTTCCAGGCAAGAATACTGGAGTGGGTTGCCCTTTCCTTCTCCAGGGATATCCTGCCTTTGATAATATACCACAATTACGGAAGGGAGACTGGTGGGGAAAGCAGGGTGATGGGTATACAGGAATCCTCTGTATTATTTTTTGCTACCTCTTGTGACTGTATAATTACTTCAAAACAAAATCCCAGCAGGTTTTTTTTTTTTGGTGGAGGAGGGCGTGTAGGCAGAGGTGCCTGGCTGGCTACTGTCCCAACAGGGTCACAAAGAGTGAGACACCGTGGAAGTGACTTGGCATGCACGCATGCACAGAAAGTGACAAACTGATTCTGAAATTCAGATAGAAATGCAGAGGACTCAGAGTGGCCTGAGACAACTTCAAAAAAGAAAGCCAGAGTTGGAGGGAACTCCCTAGGAGCCCAGTGGTTAGGAGCTGGCAATTTCACTGCTGGGGCCCAAGTTCATCTCTTGGTGGGAGAACTGAGATCCTGCAAGCTGTGTGGTTCAGCCAAAGAGAATAAAAGAAAAGGCAAGCAGAGCTGGGAACTAACACCGCCTGATTTCAAGACTTACTGGAAAACTACGGGAGCCCCAACCAGAGCCAGTCCCTGCGTCCAGCAGCGTGCATGACTGGACTGACCGGAGGTGGCCGCCCATGCAGTGGAGAACCACACGGGGGAAAACGCGACGGCTACCGGTTTACACCGCAGGGACTGGCCTCAGAATAATCAAACTGAAGAGAAAAGGCCAAGTCAAAAAAGAGCACTTCCTGTTGGTGTCTGGTCACTAATTCACGTCCGCTTCTTTGCAACCCCATGGGCTACAGCACACCAGGCTTCCCCGACCCTCACTGTCTCCCGGAGTTTGCTCAGATTCACACCCATCGAGTCGGTGATGCCATCCAGCTATCTCATCCTCTGTCGCCCCCTCTCCTCCCGCCCTCAGTCTTCCCCAGCATCAGCGTCTTTTCCAGTGAGTCAGCTCTTCGCATCAGGGGGCCAAAGTATGGGAGCTTCAGCTTCAGCTTCAGTCCTTCCAGTGAACATTCAGGGCTGATTTCCTTTAGGATTGCCTGGTTTGATCTCCTCGCTGTCCAAGGGACTCTCAAGAGTCTTCTCCAGCACCACGGTTCAAAAGCATCAATTCTCTGATGCTCAGCCTTCTTTACGGTCCAGCTCTCACCCCTGTACACGACTACTGGGAAAACCACAGCTTTGACTAGATGGACCTGTTGTCAGCAAAGCAATGTCTCTATTTTTAAATACACTGTCTAATTTTGTCATAGCTTTTGTTTTTTTTTTTTGGTGGAGGAGGGCGTGTAGGCAGAGGTGCCTGGCTGGCTACTGTCCCAACAGGGTCACAAAGAGTGAGACACCGTGGAAGTGACTTGGCATGCACGCATGCACAGAAAGTGACAAACTGATTCTGAAATTCAGATAGAAATGCAGAGGACTCAGAGTGGCCTGAGACAACTTCAAAAAAGAAAGCCAGAGTTGGAGGGAACTCCCTAGGAGCCCAGTGGTTAGGAGCTGGCAATTTCACTGCTGGGGCCCAAGTTCATCTCTTGGTGGGAGAACTGAGATCCTGCAAGCTGTGTGGTTCAGCCAAAGAGAATAAAAGAAAAGGCAAGCAGAGCTGGGAACTAACACCGCCTGATTTCAAGACTTACTGGAAAACTACGGGAGCCCCAACCAGAGCCAGTCCCTGCGTCCAGCAGCGTGCATGACTGGACTGACCGGAGGTGGCCGCCCATGCAGTGGAGAACCACACGGGGGAAAACGCGACGGCTACCGGTTTACACCGCAGGGACTGGCCTCAGAATAATCAAACTGAAGAGAAAAGGCCAAGTCAAAAAAGAGCACTTCCTGTTGGTGTCTGGTCACTAATTCACGTCCGCTTCTTTGCAACCCCATGGGCTACAGCACACCAGGCTTCCCCGACCCTCACTGTCTCCCGGAGTTTGCTCAGATTCACACCCATCGAGTCGGTGATGCCATCCAGCTATCTCATCCTCTGTCGCCCCCTCTCCTCCCGCCCTCAGTCTTCCCCAGCATCAGCGTCTTTTCCAGTGAGTCAGCTCTTCGCATCAGGGGGCCAAAGTATGGGAGCTTCAGCTTCAGCTTCAGTCCTTCCAGTGAACATTCAGGGCTGATTTCCTTTAGGATTGCCTGGTTTGATCTCCTCGCTGTCCAAGGGACTCTCAAGAGTCTTCTCCAGCACCACGGTTCAAAAGCATCAATTCTCTGATGCTCAGCCTTCTTTACGGTCCAGCTCTCACCCCTGTACACGACTACTGGGAAAACCACAGCTTTGACTAGATGGACCTGTTGTCAGCAAAGCAATGTCTCTATTTTTAAATACACTGTCTAATTTTGTCATAGCTTTCCTTCCCAGGAGCAAGCATCTGTTGATTTCATTGCTGCAGGCATGGTCCACAGGGATTCTGGAGCCAAGAAAATGAAATCTCTCACTGCTTCCACTTTTCCCCTTCTGTTTGCCATGAGGCCACGGGCCTGGATGCCAGGATTTTCGTTTTCTGAATGTTGAGTTTCAAATTAGCCTTTTCACTCTTCTCTTTCACCCTCATCAAGAGGCTCTTTAGTTCTCTTTGCTTTCTGCCATTAGAGTGGAGGATACTGATTTTTGGCTTATTGTTAAATTTATATAGGGGGTTAGGCGGTGTATCACCTGCATATCTGAGGTTGTTGATACTTCTCCCAGCAGTCTTGATTCCAGCTTGTGATTCATCCAGCCCGGCATTTCTCACGATGTGCTCTGCATCCCTAGCAGAAGGTCTTTCCCGCTCTGGCCCAGCCGCTTCATTCTTTCTGAAGCTTTTAGTAACTTCCCTCTGCTCTTCCCCCGTAGCGTATTGGACACCTTCCCACCCGGGGGGCCCGTCTTCTGGCATCATATCTCTTTGCCTTTTCATGCTGTCCATGGGGTTTTCCAGGCAAAAATACTGGAGTGGTTTGCCATTCCCTTCTCCAGCGGACCATGTTTTCTCAGAACTCTTTGGTGTGACGGTCCGTCTCCGGCGGCCCTGCACGGCGTGGGTCTTAGCTTCACTGAGTTGGGCAAGCCCTCTCGCCACAACAGGGTTGTGATCCATGAAGGAGGGACATCCTGTATGGCTCCGTTTATATGGAATTCCAGGCAGTGCAAGCTAACCCATCTCGAGAGAAAGCTGATGAGAGGTTGCCTGGGGCTGGGGCCACTCTGGAGACGGCAGCTGTGCTCACTATCTTGATTGTTGCCGCGGTTTTGCAGGTGCACACTCACATGAGAACTTATCAAGTGTGTATTTTAAGCGTGCACCATTTATCGTATGTCAAGTACACTTCAGTAGAGCTGCTGTTAACAGTGAGGAATGTGTGGAGGTAACTGGGTTTTTTCCACAGTTGGGCACAGATCCTGTTTCTCGGGAGGAGCCATGGTTCCCACAGCAAGAATGTGCAGGTGGAAAGCATCCAGGGAGTTTGTGTACCTGGACCCTAAGGTCGCTGTCATCCTGTTCTCAATGCGGCTGCATCCGGGCCACGTCCCCATTTGGGGAATGCCCGTGAGGTCCTACTATTCACATAAGATACACATAGATGGTATGTGGGTATCGCGACATACCCACGGATACCCACGTAAGTCATGACACAGCCACAATTTCTTTTAGAAGAACACAGATCATTCCCACCTTGTGACACCATATCACACCATTAGGACGGTTATAAAGTATTGAGCATCGGTGAGGATGTAGAGAAACTGGAATCTTTGTGCAGTGTAGGTAGGAATGTAAAATGGTGCAATCGCCATGGAGAACAGTATGATGCTTCCTCCAAAAAATAAAAAATAGAACTATCATATGATCTAGCAATCCCAGCGTGGGTGTTTATCCAAATGAACTGAAAGCAGAATCCCAGGAGACTGAACCGCTGTTGAGCGCAGCTGAGAGCTGGGTGCAGCCTGGGCTCCAAGGGCAGACGAAGGGGCAGACAGGATGTGGTCCATCCAGACAAGGAAATGCCACTCGGCATAGAAGGGAAGGGAGTCCTTTTCTTTCTTCCAATATTACTCTTTTTATTTTTTAATTTTATTTATTTTTAATATAAATTTATTTATTTTAATTGGAAGCTAATTACTTTACAATATTGTATTGGTTTTGCCATAGATCAACATGAATCCACCACAGGTGTACATGTGTTCCCCATTCTGAGCCCCCCTCCCACCTCCCACTCCATACCATCCTTCTGGGTCATCCCAGTTCACCAGCCCCGAGCATCCTGTCTCATGCATCGAACCTGGACTGGCGATTCGCTTCACATGTGATAATATACGTGTTTCAATGCCATTCTCCCAAATCGTCCCACCCTCGCCCTCTTCTGACGCCGGAACTCAAAGGCATCATGCTGAGTGAAATAAATCAGCCACAAAAAGAGAAATACTGCTGACTCCACTGATAAGAAGCTAGAGTGGTCCAACTCCTAAGATCTGCACCAGAGGCTCCAGGGCAGAGAACACGCACAGCTCCTGTGTAACGGGGATGGAGGCTCAGCTCCACGAGGTGAGGGAGCTCCGGGGCGGCATTTTCCGGCCCTGCGAACGTGCTTTAATTAGCATTACTGAGCTGTGCGCTCAAAAACGGCTGGGATGGAAGTTTCACCTTCTGTGGGTTTTGCTGCCATTGAACCTTCTCTAAACACACCACGATGCTGGGACCGCAGTGTGAAGGTGCCAGGGCCTCTGGGCTGCACACTGTAAATGGCTGAGCTGGCCAGTGCCTCACGCCTATTTTGCCACAGACTCCTAAGATTTACAAAGGGACTGCACCTCCCCGCACGTCCAGCGGTTAAGAACTGCCCGCTAATGCAGGGGACGCGGATTCAGCCCGCGGTCCCCGAAGGTTCCACAGCCGCCGCCAGCGCGCCCTGGAGCTTGTGCCTCGTAACCAGAGAGGCCGGTGCGACCAGGAGTAGCCGCTGCTCACCGCAGCCAGAGAAAGCCAGAACGCAGCAGCAAAGACCCAGGGCAGCCAGCCAAAAACAATACAAGAAACTAAAATAAGTGAATAATTTTCTTTAGAAAAGCGGAATGAGAGGTGACAAGCTGGCAGAGCGGTAGGTGGGCGTGGGGTCCCTCTCTCTACATGGATGCACCAGGAATCCCTCTTCAGACACAGATCTCACAGATCACCAGCTGAGAGCGGGCCGGAGTCTTTGACGCCCGGAAAGGAACATATAGACCCACGCAAAGCCCTGACTTCCCCGGTGGTGCAAAGGACAAGGAGCTGCCTGCCAGCCCAGGTCCAGGAGGACTCCATGTGCTGAGGGGCAACTGAAGCCCGGGGGCCACGACTGCTGAGCCCAAGAGCCGCAGTCACTGAGGCCTGCACACCCAGAGCTCGTGCCCCACCGCCGGAGGCCGCGCGCCAAGCAGCCCGCGCGCCGCCCGGGAGAGCCCCCGCCACTCACCACAGCCGGAAAAAGACCATCACGTGCAGCGAGAGACCCAGTGCATGCCAAAATCCATCCATCAATCACTTTAAAAGGGGAATGGGACGAAAGAAAGAGCGCAGACGACAGGTACCATGACTCCTTTCGCGGATCCTGTCCTTCCAGCTCAACCGTCCACGGGCCTATGGATAGCCTTCCGTGCGCCCTTTGTAAAGCTCGCAGTGTCCTGCCTCCTGGGCTGCCTGAGCGTAGGTGACCCATCCTGGCAGATGGCACGGTTTGGGGTCTGGTTACTGGCCACATGGCCACGACCAGCCCAGCCTTAGGACCCTAATGCTCGATGCTCCCGGGCAGCGGCAAAGGGTGGAGCGCTGGACAAGCGGCAGGCTGTCAGGCGCCGCCCTGCCTGCAGCGGCTCCCCCTCCTCGGCCCGTCCCCACCCCCTCGCCACCCCAGCTTCCCTCCAGCAAGGTCAAGGAGCTGCTCCACGCTGACCTTAACTGGAACTTCTCGAGTGGTCATGAAATTGGACGGGCTTTTCTGTGTGAGTTTCCTAAGCGCGCTCCTGAGAAGCCCTTGGTCCCACGTGGGTGACTCAGGCCCCACTCAGCTGCATCCTCTGGGCCCCTCCGCGGGAGCCCTCCCATCTCCGCGGCTCCAGGGAGTAGGACACAGAACCACCCACCAGCTGTCTTCTTCCTTCCTTGATGTTTGATTGGCTCTGGGGTGAATGCTTCCCTGGAGCGCTTCCCTGAGTTTTCTGCTGGGGACAGTTTCCCTCTTGCTGGTTTGTAGACGCTCTCTGAATAGTGGTCAGCGCTGTAGTCCGTCCTCGGGAGTGTTGTTATGAAGAGGTGGAGCCTCTTGTGTGGACACCGCTGACTGTGTGAGCCGTCGGACCCGCTGGTCGCGCAGCTCTCCCGGGTCTTGGCCTCCAACTGTAGACTCCTCGGTGAGCGCGTGTGCGCAGCGGACGCACACCCGGGTCTCTGTTCCTAACCCCGGCGCTGGCCAGTCCCGAGCCTCTGTCTGCCCAGCCCTGTCCTCCCGGTCCTTTTCCTCCTGCTCTGAGGCCGCTGGCTTTCAAGACTTACTTCCCCGTCCGGGGGCACGTTTACTCCTCGTGGGAGGGGACTCACCTGTGTCCTGTTCAGACATGACGACTCTCCAGCTGTGGGCAGGCGGGCGGCCAAACGCCTGTGCGCGGACCCGCTTCCCACCGCCCCACACTCCACAGAGGAGCCTGTGGGCGAGCATTGCCCTCCGCCGGCCCAGGGCCTGGGTGGATGCTGAGCTGGCCAGTGCCTCACGCCTATTTTGCCACAGACTCCTAAGATTTACAAAGGGACTGCACCTCCCCGCACGTCCAGCGGTTAAGAACTGCCCGCTAATGCAGGGGACGCGGATTCAGCCCGCGGTCCCCGAAGGTTCCACAGCCGCCGCCAGCGCGCCCTGGAGCTTGTGCCTCGTAACCAGAGAGGCCGGTGCGACCAGGAGTAGCCGCTGCTCACCGCAGCCAGAGAAAGCCAGAACGCAGCAGCAAAGACCCAGGGCAGCCAGCCAAAAACAATACAAGAAACTAAAATAAGTGAATAATTTTCTTTAGAAAAGCGGAATGAGAGGTGACAAGCTGGCAGAGCGGTAGGTGGGCGTGGGGTCCCTCTCTCTACATGGATGCACCAGGAATCCCTCTTCAGACACAGATCTCACAGATCACCAGCTGAGAGCGGGCCGGAGTCTTTGACGCCCGGAAAGGAACATATAGACCCACGCAAAGCCCTGACTTCCCCGGTGGTGCAAAGGACAAGGAGCTGCCTGCCAGCCCAGGTCCAGGAGGACTCCATGTGCTGAGGGGCAACTGAAGCCCGGGGGCCACGACTGCTGAGCCCAAGAGCCGCAGTCACTGAGGCCTGCACACCCAGAGCTCGTGCCCCACCGCCGGAGGCCGCGCGCCAAGCAGCCCGCGCGCCGCCCGGGAGAGCCCCCGCCACTCACCACAGCCGGAAAAAGACCATCACGTGCAGCGAGAGACCCAGTGCATGCCAAAATCCATCCATCAATCACTTTAAAAGGGGAATGGGACGAAAGAAAGAGCGCAGACGACAGGTACCATGACTCCTTTCGCGGATCCTGTCCTTCCAGCTCAACCGTCCACGGGCCTATGGATAGCCTTCCGTGCGCCCTTTGTAAAGCTCGCAGTGTCCTGCCTCCTGGGCTGCCTGAGCGTAGGTGACCCATCCTGGCAGATGGCACGGTTTGGGGTCTGGTTACTGGCCACATGGCCACGACCAGCCCAGCCTTAGGACCCTAATGCTCGATGCTCCCGGGCAGCGGCAAAGGGTGGAGCGCTGGACAAGCGGCAGGCTGTCAGGCGCCGCCCTGCCTGCAGCGGCTCCCCCTCCTCGGCCCGTCCCCACCCCCTCGCCACCCCAGCTTCCCTCCAGCAAGGTCAAGGAGCTGCTCCACGCTGACCTTAACTGGAACTTCTCGAGTGGTCATGAAATTGGACGGGCTTTTCTGTGTGAGTTTCCTAAGCGCGCTCCTGAGAAGCCCTTGGTCCCACGTGGGTGACTCAGGCCCCACTCAGCTGCATCCTCTGGGCCCCTCCGCGGGAGCCCTCCCATCTCCGCGGCTCCAGGGAGTAGGACACAGAACCACCCACCAGCTGTCTTCTTCCTTCCTTGATGTTTGATTGGCTCTGGGGTGAATGCTTCCCTGGAGCGCTTCCCTGAGTTTTCTGCTGGGGACAGTTTCCCTCTTGCTGGTTTGTAGACGCTCTCTGAATAGTGGTCAGCGCTGTAGTCCGTCCTCGGGAGTGTTGTTATGAAGAGGTGGAGCCTCTTGTGTGGACACCGCTGACTGTGTGAGCCGTCGGACCCGCTGGTCGCGCAGCTCTCCCGGGTCTTGGCCTCCAACTGTAGACTCCTCGGTGAGCGCGTGTGCGCAGCGGACGCACACCCGGGTCTCTGTTCCTAACCCCGGCGCTGGCCAGTCCCGAGCCTCTGTCTGCCCAGCCCTGTCCTCCCGGTCCTTTTCCTCCTGCTCTGAGGCCGCTGGCTTTCAAGACTTACTTCCCCGTCCGGGGGCACGTTTACTCCTCGTGGGAGGGGACTCACCTGTGTCCTGTTCAGACATGACGACTCTCCAGCTGTGGGCAGGCGGGCGGCCAAACGCCTGTGCGCGGACCCGCTTCCCACCGCCCCACACTCCACAGAGGAGCCTGTGGGCGAGCATTGCCCTCCGCCGGCCCAGGGCCTGGGTGGACACGCCCACTGCCCGCCCCTCCAGGATGAGCGGCACGCCCACTGCCCGCCCCTCCAGGATGAGCGGCACGCCCACTGCCCGCCCCTCCAGGATGAGCGGCACGCCCACTGCCCGCCCCGCCAGGATGAGCGGGCACGCCCACTGCCCCGCCCCTCCTCCAGGATGAGGGGTGGGAATGCTCACTGCCCCTTCTCTCCCCATGAGAACTTCCCTGAAGTCCTACCCTCTGGACTCTGGCCCGAGCTTCCCTTCATGACACCTTCCCCATCCTCACCCTGGGGTTGTCTGCAGTACTGACCCCTCCCACGGGCCCTGTCCCCTCTCCAGCCGCCTGGCTGCTCCTCTTTGTGTCCCTGACACAGGCCAGTGGCCAAGCCGCAGGGTCCCTCCAGCGCCCCACGCTCCCAGACACTCAGCAAGCCCCACCCAGGTCCCCACCTCCAGAGTCCACACATGACACGTGGGGTCCTGCAGCTGGGCAGGCCTCCAGCCAGGGGGAGGGGCGGGCTCCCTCCCCAGGCCCCCCATCTCCCCTCGTGAGGTCCAGGGACGACTCCTGCCCCTCCCCCACTGGATGGGGAGGAGAGGCCTCCTGCCCCCTAGGACTCCCTGCAGGAAGGCAGGTGTCTCCTCAGCCCCCGTCCCCTCCACCCTAAGCCCCAGAGTACATCTGCACCCATGGTCTCAGCTGGCTGCGGGAGAGAGGGGCTGGTCCAGCCTGGCTCTGGGTGGGGGTTAGGAGACCTCTGTTCTGATTCCAGGGCCCAGCTGGACGGGGGGCCCCACCCTGTGCCCGGGCGGCCTCTCCTCCTCCCCTCTACCCAGTGACAGGTGCAGGAGGGAGACAGCCGTCCAGCGTCCAGCGTCCTGTGCAGCTGCTGCTCTGGGGCTGGCCTGGCTCTCTGTCCTGGGACTCTTTTCTCCTCTGCGCTGTGTGGGGCGGGAGGTCTCTCTCTCACCGGCTCCCTCGGGGTCCCCACACTGGCACCCTCCCTCAGAAGCCTACAGCAGGCTTGGAGTTCGGGGCCAGCCCGGACCTCTGGGCCCCATGCGCGTGTCAGGGAGGGGCAGGGGGCCAGCTGGGGATGCTTTCAAATATGTCCCAAGTCCTCCCCCGTCGGGTGTGGGCTTGACGCCCAGGTGGAGCTGGTGCAGTGACGGTGGGTCAGTCATCAAAACCTCGCAGCTTCTGTCCTGCGGTTCCCTGCCCCTGGCCGTGGGGAAGCCCGCCGGCCCCTGGTGAGGACGCTGCGGGAACCCCTGGGAGAGGCTCAGGCCCCACCAAGAGTCACGTGAGGGAGCTTGGAGGCAGACCCCTCCCCCCCAGTCCAGCCCAGTCTTCAGAGGACAAGCCCTGGCCAAGACTGTGACCGCAGCCTCTGGAGACCCTGGGCCAGAACTGTCCTGTGAAGCCCCTCCCAGACCCCAGACCCACAGAATCTGTGAGATGATAAAGGCTTGCCATTTTAAGCCCTTTGGGGCGCTCTGTCTGGGGCGGCTTGTCGCGCAGCAGCAGATAAGCAGTCCAGAGCAGACAAGCCTGGTGGTATTGCAGGTCTGGCCTCCACCACCCCAGCATAGCAAGCGTTGCAAGGGTCACATGAACTTTGTTCGTTCCCCGGGGCGCATGAAGGTCATGTTCACACTCCGCTGCAGTCTGTGAGTGTGCAGTAGCGTGAAGTCTGAAACCAGTGCATAGCCCTCGATTTTAAAATCATGCTGTTGGAAGAAGAGCAGCGATGGGCTTCCTCGACAAAGGCTCGCCACAAACCTTCAATCTGCAAAAAACGAGTGTCAGCAGAGCGCAGTGAAGTGAGGGTTTGTACAGGGACAGAAGTCCAGGGCTGCCCGCGAGGGGGCTGCAGGAGGGTGTGCAGGGAAGACCCAGCGCCCAGTCTCAGAGGTCAGCGCATGCGGGACCTCTCGGCCCCGGCAGCCGGCTCAGCGTTCAGGTCTCACTGGGCTCCTCTCACCGCAGGGCTTGGCGGGGCTGCAGGGTGGAGACCCAGAGCGACAGGACGCTTGTGCACGTCACCCGCCTGGGGAGGAGGAGAGCCAGAAACGCCAGGGCACCAGGGCCGCCTGCCCCCCACCTTTGTGGGTTTGGCTCATCTCCCTGGGTCCTTGCGAGCCTCCATCTCTTCCACAAGCTGGAGAACTTCCTGGGCTCTGGCCAGGCAGCGTGGGGACCCAGCTCCGCCCTGGGCCCCTCGCTTGGTGTCTGCCTCCCGCCTGCTCCTCTTTCTCTGTTTCGCGCTCCTGTTGCCTCGCCTGAATCGCCACCCTGTGAGCTTCAAGACTGTCCTGCGCGTCTCCGTGCTGGCTGCCTGCGCTCGACGGGACCTCGAGTCCGAGGTCATCCTGGGCCAGCGCTGACCTGCGATGCCCCGCCCCTCTCTGATCACAGGCTCTGCCTCCTGTCTCCCTGCAGCCGTCTCTCGCAGAGCAGGTGCTGCGGCGTCCTGACCAGGCCTCCCTCTGGATACCCAGCGCCCACGGTCCCCCAGGGCGACTCTAACTGTGAGGAGGGTAACATGCAGGAGCTCAGGAGGCGGAGGTGCCGCCTCCTAGGGGGCCGTGTGTGGGGCAGGCTGTCTGCACAGGACCCGTGGCTCAATGAGTGGTCCTGCCTATGCAAGGGGGACATCTGACCCACCCACCCCGTGCCCGCCACGCCCAGAATCCGTCACCAGCCCCATCCTAGTCGGCGTTCAGGCTCAGGCACCGGCCCGGGGCCACCTTGGCCTCGCTGCTGGCCCTGGGTCTGGCTGAATGTCAGCAGGGCTCCAGTGGGCCCTCCCTTGCCGGATGGTGGGCTTCCGGAATCTTCCAGGGCCTGGGGCAGTGGGGAGGAGGGGCACAGACTGTTTCTCTCTCCTAGTGGCCTCCAGACCCCTGCTCTCAGCTGGAGACCCTCACAGGTCCCAGACAGCACAGCTCCTTGAAGACTTGGGTCTGGGGTCTGATGAGGGAGGGCCAGCAGGCTGGGTCCGAGAGAGCCGGGGTCAGGCCCCGTGAGGCCAAGGCCGCAGGCCCACAGCCTGGCCCGTGGGGGTTAACGGCCCGGCCGCCCAGAGGACAGCTGTGGGATCTCCTCCCCGCTCCTTGGGGCCTGGTTTCTTCGGAGACCCGGCAGGCAGAGCTGTCGCCAAGCAGAGCCAGTCCCCAGGGCCTGGCACCGGGGAAGCAGCAGGCAGCCCCGGGAGGTGGCTGCGGGAGGCCAGGATCCCGCCCCTATAGCTACTCTGCACCCGCGGCAGGCTGGCTGGCGGGACACGGGCTGGCACATGGGGCTGAGACTCGGCCCTCGATCCAGGCCCGGCCCCAATGGGGCCCTGCTCCTGGCTCTGAGCCCCCGGGGATGAGGAGGTAGGGGGGCCCATCTGACCCCAGCCAGAAAGAGGGGCCGCTCCCACAGAGCTTCGGACCTACAGCAACGGCCACTGCCAACTGGCCACTCTTCACTTAGTGGGCACAGGGCTCCCTGGGTACCTGGCCTATGGAGGGAGTGCCCACTGCCCAGGATGGGCCAGACCCCGCACGTCCACCAGCACAGCCCCAGCAGGCACCTGCCTGGGGCCTCAGACCCCCACCCAGGCCTGCCCCTCCCCAGGCTGGCACCTCAGCACACCCTGACATCCACCTGCACACCCCCACCATCCTCTCAGCTGTGCAGCAGCAAGGGCCTGGCCAGACCCGCAGCCTCCGCAGGCCCCAGCTGGAGCCAGTCCAAAGGTGCCGCCTGCTGTCCTCTCAGGGAGCCCCAGCCTCCGGGCCC
>SJYR01000012.1:1019005-1035496 GCA_006410655.1 Kobus ellipsiprymnus | reverse complement strand
GTGTTGTACACAGGCTTGGACATGCGGGAGTCGCCCTGGGCCGGGAATGGGACAAGGCCCCGCGTTCCCAACCCCCAGGCGCCCCAGGGTCTCGAAGGGAAACAGCGCAGCCAGGAGCCCCAGGAACGCGCGCGCCCTGCTGCAGCCGGGCCCGCCCGGAAGGCACGAGCCCGGGAACAATGCCCTTCGTGTGACAGACTTTCCCTCCATGGGAGAAAATAGAGCTTGATAGAATGGCGATTTCCTGCATTTGTGCTATGGCAGAGAGTGGTTCACACAGGGACCTCCCACAAAGGGGAGCTCCTCGCCAAGTCGCCCGGGGCCCCAGGGTCGGGCAAGGGTCTGCCCCGTCCTCCAGGTCCCTGCCCACCCCCCAAGCCTCAGCTTCAACCCTAGCTGCTTGTTGACATGCAGAGGGGCTAAGAGGGAGCAGGGGGGCTTCCTGGAGGAGGGGGCCTTGGACAGAGTGGGCCATGAAGACAGTTTCTCAGGGGACAGAGGGTCCAGGGCAGAGCAGATGGGGTGCCATGGTGAGGGCAGGCTGGGGGCACTGCCGTGGGTGGAGGGCAGAGGTCCCAGGCTCCTTCCATGGTCTGGGTGAGGAGGGGGTGGCCTGGAGGCGCCCCTGGATAGGGCGATGCTGAGCTCTCGTGGCCCACGAGGGCTGCCACGGGCTGAAGGTCCCACCACCTCTGCCCGCAGGGCCTGGCTGGCCCAGGCGGTCAGACCCAGAGCCCAGGGGACCACTGACCTGCTGAGGCGGGGGCAGGATCCTGAGGGCACCCCTGAGGTCTTTCCCTTCGCAGAAGAGGTTTGTGGACAGGGCCTGGGAAGAGGGGTTTGAGGTGGAGCAGGGCGCCTGTGACGGGGACGGAGTGCCAGGCCCAGGCTCACACCTCGGGGTTCTTGGGCTACGTGCTGAGGACGCCGCCTCCACCGACCTCTTCCCTGAGGACGGTCTGCCGGCTGGCCCTCCTGCCCAGTAATTCCAGCGCTGATGCACTCTCCAGGGCACAGAGCCTGTGGTAGGCTGTCCTGACCTCTGTGTTTCAACCTTTCTTTGTCCCTGGGCACAGGGACTCAAGTGAGCTACAAGCTGCCCACCACAGCCCAGCCCTGGGGGCCACACTGTGGCCACTGGCCTCTTGGTCTCTCCTGGGGGAAGCCCTGGCTGACCCTCCTGCCTTCTTCTAAGGCTTTGGCAGCTCCCACACCCAAAGCCCACCACGGCCACACCTCTCCTTGGAGCTCAGGCCTCACCTGCTCACACCTCACCCCCCATTCAGGGCCCAGAGCACAGAGGTGGTAGGACCCACCACCTTTTCAAACTGCTCACGGTGTTCTCAGGGAGAGAATACTTAAGTTTCAGAAAACTAAGACCATGGCATCCAGTCCCATCACTTCATGGCAAATTGATGGGGAAACAGTGGAAACAGTGACAGACTTGATTTTCTTGGGCTTCAAAATCACTGCAGATGGTGATTGCAGCCATGAATTTAAAGGATGCTTGCTCCTAGGAAGAAAGGCTATGACAAACCTAGACAGTATTAAAAGGCAGAGACATTTGTATTAAAAGGCAGAGACACGTTGCCGACAAAGGTCCATATAGTCAAAGCTATGGTTCTTCCAGTAGTCATGTGTGGGTGCGAGAGTTGGACCATAACGACGTGCTGAAGAATTGATGCTTTCGAGCTGTGCTGTTGGAGAAGACTCTTGGACTTGCCAGGAGATCAAACCAGTCCATCCTAAAGGAAATCAACCCTGAATATTCATTGGAAGGACTGATGGTGAGGCTTCAATACTTTTCCACCTGATATGAAGAAGTGACTCATTGGAAAAAGACCCTGATGCTGGGAAAGACTGAAGGCAGGAGGCAAAGGGGATGACAGAGGATGAGACGGTTGGATGGCATCACTGACTCAACGGACATGAGTTTGAGCAAACTCCGGGAGACGGTGAAGGACAGGGAAGCCCGGCGTGCTGCAGTCCAGGGGCCACAAAGAGTCAGACATGATGGAGTGACTAGACAACAGGACATCCGGCTTCAAGGCTGGTGGACAGCGGCCCCTCTGCTGCCCCACCCTAGCATCGCCCGGGCTAGGGTGCACTGGGCTGCCCTGCCCATGGCTGCTACCGGCCTCCGAGGGCACAGGGGAGCACTGCAGAGGTGGGGAGGCCCCCCCTGCCCCCTGTCCTGCCACCCCTGCCTTCCCTGGGGCAGGCACCCTGCATGGGGTCTGGCCCCCACTCCTCGCCTCCCCCGCCCCGATTCTTCACAGCCGTTCCCCCCAAATCTCGTCCACATCCACGCCCCACTTGATCTTCCAGATGGGGTCAAGCTCGAGCTGCCACCCCCTCTCCTGGACCTTGTGGCCTCCAGGGTGGCCCGGTCCCCCTCTTGCTCTGACGGGCGCCCTGGCCGCTCGCACGAGCTCTCTGCCCTTTGGGAAGCACCGGCGCCTTCCGGCTGCTGCAGGGCCTTCTCCGCCTGACACCTCGTGTCTCTGCACAAATCCTGGCGCTACAGCTGAGCTCGAGCAGGTCGAGGCTGCAGAGGCCCAGCCCTGCGGGGAGGCAACCATGGGCGGGTCTGGGTGACAGCTCTGCCCTGGGCTCCCCTGGCCTCAGGCAGTGGCGTCCAGCACTCCTAAGGCCTCTGGGACCAACTCCTCATATTAAATCCTGCCATTGGAAATAACCACAGTGATAGCCATGATGATTTTTTTCTGGTTGAGTTGGACTGAGTCAGGGAGGGCTTTGCAGGGTGGAACACAGTGTGTGTGGGGTAAGGGGTATACTCAGAGAAAGGCATTGCAATTGCAGGGCTCCAGGGAGGGGAGGCAGGCCAGGGCTGGCCCAGAGAGGTCCATCTGGTGTGGTGGGAAGCGGGCAGAGGTTGGCTAAGGACAGGGGAGCTATGTCTCCCATCACCTTCTGCAGACCCTGCTCGCAGCTGTGGGTGATCACGTGACTGAGGCTGGGGACTTGATGAGGAGGTCTGCCGTGGTCCCAATGGACCACCTGTCCAGGATGGGCAGGACTGCTCAGCGGAGCCCAGTGAAGGGGCAACAGGAGGTCTGGCTCGGGCGGGGAAGCCCTGGGAAGCCCGCCTCCCTCTTCCTCCACCAGGCACGGTCCTGCCCAGCCCGGCCCCAGGGGGCTCCTCCTCCTGCTGAGGCAGGGGGAGCTGGGTTCCACCCTCTGGGACTGCTGTTCTTAACCTCGTCGAGCCTGTCACCCCTGAAAGGACCAGAGAAGCACAGGCCTGCGAGGGTGCCCCTCTGCCCAAGGGTCGTCCTCCTCCGCCCCCGCCCCTCCCGCAGCTCGATGGGATCTGATCTCATGAGCACAGCTCCCATGAGCCTTCCCCGGGAGCGGCTATTCTGACTCGTCCGTCCTCCCTGCAGACGGGCAGTCGGAGACCCAGAGGAAAGGGCTGAGCTGAGACCAGCCTCGCCCCTGGTCTGGCTTGGAGCCCCCGGCCCAGGACCTAGGATGGCCCCGGGCAGGTGGCCGTCACCTCTGACCCCGGGCCAGGGTGGCCTCGGCGTCTGGGCCTCAGCTCGGAGCGTTTCCTGCCTGCCCGCCCCAGCCCAGCCCCGCAGGAAGTGGCCGCCTCCCGAACAAAGGAGCCGGCGGACAATGGCCATTGAATTGGGCCGGGGCGCTAGCGCACGGACAGGCCACCAGCTGCCCGCACTGATAAGACCGCTCCGCGGACTCCACGGGCCCCTGGACCTCCAGGCGGGGCTCGCGGCCGGGCGGCCAATGGGGAGTCAACCTGAGGCGGCCCCGCCCCCATAGGCTCCTCCCCATCTGGCCCCGCCCCGCGGACAGGCGGCCAATGGGAAACCAAACCTGGCGGGCCCGCCCCCAGCAGACTCCTCCCCCACCTGGCCCTGCCCCGGCGGGCACGCCGGCTGGACCTGTCGAGGTCTGCAGAAGCCGCGCTTGGGGAAGTGTCCCCTCAGAAAGCGGAGGAAGTTAGCGCCTCGTGCGTTTCCTGCGCCTACTGGAAAAGTCAGGGAGGGCGGCCCTGGCTCTCTACGAGGGTCACGCGCGGCTCGCTGTGCTCCAAGGGTGGAGCCGGCAGCCTGGTCCTCACGCCTGCCTGGGGCAGGCCTCCTGAGGCGCCTGGACACGTGGTGAACACGGTCAGCTCTGTGTACAGAGGCTCAGCGCCGAGAGCCAGCTCCAAGAGAGAGCAGTGGGGCTGAGGTCAGCAATCAGCCCTGCGCTGCTTCTGCAGGGCCCAGGTGACCCAGGTCTGGGAGGCTCCGAATGTGGCAGGGGGTGTCTGCGTCCGGGAAGGCATCGCCTGGAACCTGCGGGGAGGACGGGACTGAGAGGGGCAAGACCTAGAGGTCTGGGAGAACCGAGACAGCTCCTTCTTCCTGGTGGGGTGACATAGCTCACTTCCGGGCATGGCATGTGCCAGGCAGGGCAGGGGTCTGGGGAGCTCAGGCCTACAGCAGCCCCATTCTGTCTGTCCAGCTGTGATGGTGGCAGTGGCTGTGGATAAGGAGACCGTTGGAGTGTTTGCATGTTGACCCTGCCAGAGTCCCAGGGGTGCGGTTGGACGGGGAGAGAGTGATCAGGGTGGTGGTGCCAGCAGCTTGTGGCCACGGGCAGAGCCGCACGGTGGAGTACTGGGGGTGGTGCTATAAGGCAGCCCACACGGCTCCAGGCCCCTCAGCGAGGCTGCCCAGACTGCCACTCCATGGCCGGGGGTCATGCCCTCCAAGGAGCCAGATGATCCCTGCCAACTCCTCTAGCCCCTCTTGCTCACGTGCTGTGAGCACATCTCCTGAGTAACCGAGGTAACTGGTCACTGGGCGGGTAGACACACCTGACCTTCAGGTGGACGCAGCCAGACCCTCTCGGGGACTCATGCCCACCCTGGCCTACCTGCCGTGTTTTCCTCCACCCCGTGCTGGCCCTGGCTGTGTCCTGACCTGACCACCTCCTCCACCACACCCTTTGATCCGAAGCCTCTGAACTGTGGCCACCCTCTGGCCAGAGGCCACGTGGGACCCCGTGCCCACCTTGATGCCCCACCACAGTCTCTGCAAGCACGGCCAGGTTCTCACAGGTCACATGGTGTTCCGGGAGCCGTCCCAGCTGGGCCACAGACCCACAGCCTGCGTGAGCAGCCGCCCGCCCAGCCTCTGCCCAGCACCAAGCCCGCTGCTCCGAATGCAGGAAGTGGGAGGTCCGGCGGCTTCTGACTCCCACCCTTTATCAGCCCACGACGCTTCCTGCGGCCCACGCAGCCTGGACCCGCGGCGCCGGGACACCAGGTCATCAGTGACTCATCGAGAGCCTGCCCTGGGGACACCCAGGCCCATGCCCCCCAATTCCTGCAAACGTGAACTCCTGCCCTCAGCCCAGCCCACACCTGGCTGGCAGGGCCACTCTGGCCCCCGTCCCCGGGCCACCCACTGGCATCTCCCCATCTTTTAGTCTCCCCCTCCCTCCCCCATCCACAACCAGAAGGGCTGAGGTGCCCCACCTCTTTGTGCCCCCCGTCCCCAGTGCCTGTAGCCAGTAAGGTGGGCAGCCAGGGCTGCAGGGCCCATGGGCTGACCACGAGCTTTGGCCACAAGCTTGCTCCCTCCTGCAGGCCCTGTCCCCCAGCCCCAAGGAGCAGCACCACCAGCTCTCCTGGGGCAGGGCCCAACCCCAGGATAGCAGCCCACCTTCCTCCTCTGGTCTCAGTGCGGACCCCTTCCTCCAGGAAGTCTCCTGGACCAGCCCCTACACCTCTCCCATCCTGCCTCCCAGGGGCCTCCCGGGGATGCCTCCACTCCACAGAACTTGTCTCTGACCTTTACTGGGCCCCCAGACCCCCCGCCGTGGGAACCCAGACTGCCGCTCACGGGCAGACCCCTCCTCCCTCACCCCAGTGCACCCCTTGCCCGGTGTGCTTGGGGACACCGTGCAGGTCAGGACGGGAACTGAAGTGGGAGTGGGATGGGGCAGAGGGCACCGGGAGGCTCATCTGGGTCTGCACCCGCAGGGCACCCGCTGGGCCCGACGTAAATGCTAAAGGAACCACCAGCCGTTGGGGTGGGTCCTTCCCGAACAAGTGTGGACCCCTCCCTGGAGCCAGGTCCTCGTGGCACTGACCCTCACACACGCACAAGTGTGCACACACGGGCACACACCCTGCAGGAGGGTCCTCATGGCACACACCAGCCGTCCCACTCAGGCCCACCCTGTAGGGCCGCCTGCAGGCTGGCCAGGCAGAAACCCCTGCCACGTGCCACGCCTCGTGGGGCTAGCGGTAGGAGCTCTGCTCAGGGTGTGCCCACGCGTGCACGGCGCTCCTCTGCATGCTGTGGCCTGGCCCACGACCACCACGTCACCTCCCCAAGATTCACATTCCCCGGCTGGGTCAGTGACCGTCGTCGGGAAAGTCAGTCTCTGCCCAGGGCCAGGCTGGGGTCCACCAACCGGGGGGAGGGGTTGAGTGCCATCCACAGACTGGTGAGCTTGGCGCCCAGCCCTCAAGCCGCCTCTCCGTCACTGCAGGCCCTCCTGCTCAGCCCTGCCCGGCGCCCCGTCCCCGTGGCCCCCTCGCCTCTGCCCTGTACAGCGGCTCTACTCACGCCCCGCCCCTGCTGCCGCATTTGCCCTCAGCATAGGGGCTGTTTCCCCCAGGGACTGTCCCTGTCCCCACGGCCGACGGCAGACCCTCAGAGCTTCAGCGAGGTCTGCTAAGTAAACCCATGAACCGATGAACGGGGACTGTTTTCCAGAGCCCTGCGTGTGGCTGGAAGGGACACCCGGAAGGGGCTTGTGGGGAGGGAAAGCCAGAGGCGCCCCTGGAGGTCGGTCTGGGACCCCAGCCACTGGCCCAGCTCCACAGCGGCCGAGGCTGGCAGCAGGGCCCACGGCAGCCAGGCCCCTGCGGAGCCCTGCACGGGCGTTTTCCCAGGCCCCACCGTGGCGGGCACCTGGCAGACGATGTCTTTATTCACTGCGGCCTCTGGGTGGGGGAAGCAATTACTCAGCCTGCCCAGGGTGAAGGGCCCTCGTAGCCAAGGGAAGGACGGTCCCCACACTGTCTAGCTGGGCGGCGCTGCCTCCAGCCATCCAGGCCTCCGGGCTCAGCTGAGTGCGTGGCCTCCGCAGCTGCCTGTGACGCGTGGCAGCCCACCTGCCCACCGCAAGCCTGCCCGGCACCTGCCCACCGCAGCCTTCCACTGGCCTCGCCGGCGGTGACGCCCAGGTCCCACACTTCTGGCCCCCTGCCCTCCTGGGACTCAGGTGGACCATTGTGTGATGGCTTCCTGAACTAGGCTCCTCTCGCGGCAGGAAGGCCAGACCGCCTCGCCTCTGCCGCCGCCCACAGGCCCTGGGAAGGGCCCGGGCGGTCAGGGCCTGAGGCCCACAGCCTTGGAGCCCGACCCTCAGACCCCACCCCTTGCCAGCCTGGCTGGGGGCCCAGGCCTCCCCAGGGACCAGCCGGCCCTCCAGGCACGTAGGCCAGGACAACACGGGTAGGTGCCAGCCAGCCAGGGCGGCTGCCGCCTGCCCCCGAGGGACCCTGACTCAGGAGCCCCCACTCCTAGGAGGCAACGCCCTGTCGGTGCCCCAGCTGGCCAGTGTGCCCGTGCAGGGAGCCGGCTGTCCTGCCGCTGCGGCCACCGGGAGCTGGGAGAGTCAGGAGGACCCTGGGCGGGGGAGGCGGCCCAGGACCCAAGGCCCCCGCCCCGCAGGGCAGACAGGCAGGAGCCGCCCAGAGCCCCGCCGGCCCTGCTGGTCCTGGAGCGCCCCCTGCTGCCCGGGGCTGGCCCTGCAGTGTGGCATCGGCGGGGGCCCCCGGAGGCACAGGTGTCTGGGCTGAAGGTCCGGACTCTTCACTGGGCCCTGAGGCTGAGACGAGGGGTGGCCGGAGCCCCGGCAGCGGGGCCTGGGGTGACATGCGGGCCCACGGCCGGGCACAGGCCGCTTTCTGTCCACACTGATCCCCACGGTCTTGCTGGGCAAGGGGGTCCTCAGCCCAGGAGAACAGGGTGGGCGTGTGCATAACGGCGAGCCTGGGGTGCCCATGCCAGAAAGGGTGGCACTGAGCGGGGGTCCCGGGGGCAGAGTCATCCTGGCCCACCAGCCACTGGATGGTGTCAGAGAACAAACACTCTGAACAGGGCTCGCGGCTTCAAAGGCAGCCTTTATTGTGCAGGGCGCAGTGTCCCCAGGGTCTGTGCTGGACCCCACCTGGGGCCTGGGAGGCGGAAGCAGGACACTGGCCTGGCAGCCTGAGGGCGGCCGGGTGGAGGTGGCCGTGGGGCTGGGCCCCTCGAGGCAGGGTGGGCAAGTCCACCCCCGGTGACCCAGGGCCTTCAGGGCAGCCCCAACCTGGGGACCAGGAACGTCCTTGCCCTCCTGGGGCCCCCCTCAGCCCAGGAGGGACAGGACCCCTCACTCAGCCAGTGCTCCAGCCTGCCGAGGAACAGATGGAGGGCCAGGGTGTGGAGACAGCAGAGGGGATCGGGGAGGGCGAGCTCTGGATGGAAGGAGGGCATCGGCCTGGGGCGGCAAGACGGGGAGGGCTGGTCTGCACCTCACACATCGCTGAGCCGTGGGGGCAGTGTTTGTGGGGCCGCCCGTGGGCACAGCGGGCACTCAGGCTGGGCTCTACCAGGAGTGTCAGGGGCCCTGGTTCTCAGGGGACTCCCAGAAGCCGCCCCTCCCTCAGAGAGCCCCCCCCCAGTGCCCGCAGGGGCGTGGTGACAGAAGGCAGCCACCAGCCCTACTGCCTGTCTGGAGGCATGCCAGCGGAAGCCAGGAGAGGGTGGGGAGCCGCTGGGAGGGAGGCAGGTGTGCAGGCTGGGCCCCGGGCAAGCTGGCTCGGGATGGGGCTCCCTGCCACCTGCGGGCACCGAGGGCGTCTCGGGCCTGCTCCCCCTTCCTGGGGGGCCCGAGGCAGCGAGTGGCACGACGCCATGGCCCATCCAGTCCTGCCAGGAGGGCGCCCATGGTCCCGACTCCGTGGCCCAGAGGGGTGGGAAGGGCACGAGGTCACGGAGCACGACGTGGGCCGGGTGCCAGCAGGTGCCACATCCTCTACAGACACACCGCGAGGGTGCCCAAGGCACCATCAGGCCTCGGGCCCCAGAGCTCAGCCCTACTGGGGGTGGACCTGGGTCCCGTCAGAGCCCGGGGCCCGGCGCCCTGATGGGAGCCCCGGGGGAGAGCAGCACTGGCACGCTTGTGCACAAATGCGCACCGCAGGCGCGTAGGCCCTGCAGGCCTCTCCCGGCCGGCCCTCCTCCCCACCAGGCCGCTGGGGGACAAGCTGGGAAAGTGAGACTGATGGGGAGAGCAGGACACCCCGGAGGAGGGGCAGGCAGGGGACCTGGAGGCGCTGGCCTCACGCGGAGGAGGGGCAGGTTACACGGCGGGGACGGGCCGCCCTGGGCCCTGGTGGACGCAGGCCGCCTCCCCTAGCTGCGTGCCCTGCTCGGGCAAGCGCCCACAGAAGACCCTGCTGATGTCAGGCTGAGTGGGTGCAGAGGGGGGCCCAGCCTCCGCACCCCGTGCCCCGCCCCACGGCTGTCCTGCCCCCGAGGGACCCTGACTCAGGAGCCCCCACTCCTAGGAGGCAACGCCCTGTCGGTGCCCCAGCTGGCCAGTGTGCCCGTGCAGGGAGCCGGCTGTCCTGCCGCTGCGGCCACCGGGAGCTGGGAGAGTCAGGAGGACCCTGGGCGGGGGAGGCGGCCCAGGACCCAAGGCCCCCGCCCCGCAGGGCAGACAGGCAGGAGCCGCCCAGAGCCCCGCCGGCCCTGCTGGTCCTGGAGCGCCCCCTGCTGCCCGGGGCTGGCCCTGCAGTGTGGCATCGGCGGGGGCCCCCGGAGGCACAGGTGTCTGGGCTGAAGGTCCGGACTCTTCACTGGGCCCTGAGGCTGAGACGAGGGGTGGCCGGAGCCCCGGCAGCGGGGCCTGGGGTGACATGCGGGCCCACGGCCGGGCACAGGCCGCTTTCTGTCCACACTGATCCCCACGGTCTTGCTGGGCAAGGGGGTCCTCAGCCCAGGAGAACAGGGTGGGCGTGTGCATAACGGCGAGCCTGGGGTGCCCATGCCAGAAAGGGTGGCACTGAGCGGGGGTCCCGGGGGCAGAGTCATCCTGGCCCACCAGCCACTGGATGGTGTCAGAGAACAAACACTCTGAACAGGGCTCGCGGCTTCAAAGGCAGCCTTTATTGTGCAGGGCGCAGTGTCCCCAGGGTCTGTGCTGGACCCCACCTGGGGCCTGGGAGGCGGAAGCAGGACACTGGCCTGGCAGCCTGAGGGCGGCCGGGTGGAGGTGGCCGTGGGGCTGGGCCCCTCGAGGCAGGGTGGGCAAGTCCACCCCCGGTGACCCAGGGCCTTCAGGGCAGCCCCAACCTGGGGACCAGGAACGTCCTTGCCCTCCTGGGGCCCCCCTCAGCCCAGGAGGGACAGGACCCCTCACTCAGCCAGTGCTCCAGCCTGCCGAGGAACAGATGGAGGGCCAGGGTGTGGAGACAGCAGAGGGGATCGGGGAGGGCGAGCTCTGGATGGAAGGAGGGCATCGGCCTGGGGCGGCAAGACGGGGAGGGCTGGTCTGCACCTCACACATCGCTGAGCCGTGGGGGCAGTGTTTGTGGGGCCGCCCGTGGGCACAGCGGGCACTCAGGCTGGGCTCTACCAGGAGTGTCAGGGGCCCTGGTTCTCAGGGGACTCCCAGAAGCCGCCCCTCCCTCAGAGAGCCCCCCCCCAGTGCCCGCAGGGGCGTGGTGACAGAAGGCAGCCACCAGCCCTACTGCCTGTCTGGAGGCATGCCAGCGGAAGCCAGGAGAGGGTGGGGAGCCGCTGGGAGGGAGGCAGGTGTGCAGGCTGGGCCCCGGGCAAGCTGGCTCGGGATGGGGCTCCCTGCCACCTGCGGGCACCGAGGGCGTCTCGGGCCTGCTCCCCCTTCCTGGGGGGCCCGAGGCAGCGAGTGGCACGACGCCATGGCCCATCCAGTCCTGCCAGGAGGGCGCCCATGGTCCCGACTCCGTGGCCCAGAGGGGTGGGAAGGGCACGAGGTCACGGAGCACGACGTGGGCCGGGTGCCAGCAGGTGCCACATCCTCTACAGACACACCGCGAGGGTGCCCAAGGCACCATCAGGCCTCGGGCCCCAGAGCTCAGCCCTACTGGGGGTGGACCTGGGTCCCGTCAGAGCCCGGGGCCCGGCGCCCTGATGGGAGCCCCGGGGGAGAGCAGCACTGGCACGCTTGTGCACAAATGCGCACCGCAGGCGCGTAGGCCCTGCAGGCCTCTCCCGGCCGGCCCTCCTCCCCACCAGGCCGCTGGGGGACAAGCTGGGAAAGTGAGACTGATGGGGAGAGCAGGACACCCCGGAGGAGGGGCAGGCAGGGGACCTGGAGGCGCTGGCCTCACGCGGAGGAGGGGCAGGTTACACGGCGGGGACGGGCCGCCCTGGGCCCTGGTGGACGCAGGCCGCCTCCCCTAGCTGCGTGCCCTGCTCGGGCAAGCGCCCACAGAAGACCCTGCTGATGTCAGGCTGAGTGGGTGCAGAGGGGGGCCCAGCCTCCGCACCCCGTGCCCCGCCCCACGGCTGCCCCCCGCGTTCTCCCCCCCAATGTGCTTGGCCGCTCCCCCGCCCCGGCTCAGCAGCCGCCTCCGCAGGCAGGCCTGGCCATCCACCTCGTGCCCCGTGGGCCACCAGCCTCTCCTCTGTGAAGGGAGCTCCTGCAGGGGGCGGGGGCCTGCAGGCTGGCCTCCTGTCCACCTCCCGGGGAAGCGTCCAGCCAGACCTCTGTGTCTAGAACAGAGCACGTGCGGCCCGGGCGCTCCCCACGGCCACCAGCTCCTCCCCTCCCGGAGGCTCCCAGGCTCCGGCCCAGCGCAGCACCTGCTCCCCGTGTGGGGCGGGGCCCCCGACCATGAGGCCCCTCTAAGAGCCTCTGCAGGGGCCCAGGGGCTTCCTGTGAGGGTGGGCATGTCACCGGTTCCCCAGCTGACAACCGGGTGCCTGTGGAGCCTGGAGACCCAGCACCCCCGCCTAACCTCGCTCCGCCAGTGCCAGACAGAGCCGCAGACCACGCGCTCAGCAAGTTTCGGCTCAAGCAACCATCTGTGTTTCACCGGCCAGCCTCCCACTCCAGCCCGCCAGGCGCCCTGGGGTCCCGGCCAAGGGGCACGGCGAGGGCCTCGACATCCCCGTGAGCCGTGACGCCCTCTGGGTGGCTGCCACGAGGCCTGCCCACCCGGGGTGGGGGCTGAGTCCTTGGGGGCAGGCTGCTGCAGCTCTGCTACTGTGAGAGGCGGGTGGCCAAGGCTGGCCCGGAGGAGCGGAAGCCTCTGTGGACCCCTGGTGGACGCCCCCCGCGCAGCCATGCCCAAGGCCAGGGCAAGTGCTCTGGGCCTTCCAGCAGCAAGGCGGGCCCGGGAGGTTCCAAGTGTTGCCAACAGAGGGCCTCTGCCGGCCGTGGCTCCAAGGACAGGGACCCAGGTGCAGCTCGGAAGGGAGGCGGCCAGACAGCTGCGCCTGCGCCTGGCGAGAGGTGCCGCCGCCCAGACTGTGGGTTCCTTGGTGCACGTCTGCGGGGTCCCTGGGCCTGGGCAAGCAGGGAGGGCCTGGCTGGGCGTCAGCTGGACGCAAAGTGCTTCTCTCAGATGCGGCAAAGAGGTGAGGGGCACAGGCTCCCGGCCCCGGGGCAGAGCAGGGTCCAGACACTGCTGGGCCTGCACAAGCCTGGACACGTGGCTGGGCCTCCCTGGGCCGCAGTTTCTCTCCATAGGATGCATCAGAGTCACCAGCAAGGGTTCCTGGGCCACGAGACCCAGCTCTGCCGAGAAACAGACACACTCCTCACGTTGCTCAGATCAGGATCCCGACAGTGAGGGCCATGAGGTCACGGGCGGCTGTGCACGAGGGCCAGCAGGCAGCGGGGCGCCCATCTCATCACCGAGTCTTGCTGCTCACTGGGGGCTCACCCAAGGCCGTCAGACCCTTGGGAGCCAGCTGCGGGGCCACCAGCGGACGTGTCGGATGTGAGATCACCTCAGTAACCATCGTCATCATCCCCGTCACAGCCGTAATCTGCAGAGCGTGAGGCAGTAACCACGGGGGATGAGGCCCACCACCCCCTGCCGCCCCAGAAGCGGCGCCCCCAAAGTGCCCACCGCCGCCCCACCGCCGGCCCCACCGCCAGCCCCAAGGGCCCTGCTCCCACCGACGGCCCTCAGGAGCGGGGCGGGATTGGACCTTTCTCAGCCAGCCAGGTGGCCCAGAGGCCCACCCCCAACCCCCGTGCACAGCAAGCAGGGCCCAGTCAGCTCCTTCCACAAAACCCACAAGGCTGACCGACAATGCCGGCGAGCGCCCGCGCACACACACCATTGCTGCCCATCATCTGCAGGGCGCTGACGCAGGGCTCCCCGTCCTCCTCCTCCGCGTCCTCCTCGTCCGCGTCCTCCGCCGCGTGGTACGATACAGGCCCGCTCTCCACCACGACCGCCGCGGGCCTGACACGCTCAGCCTCCAGGGAGTGGGTGCTCGGGAGTGAGGCCTGCAGGCGAGGCGAGGGGCTGGGCAGGCGCGGGCAGGCTTCCGGCCGCCGGGGAAGGGCCGCCCCGCTGCTGGGCCTCGGCTCCCAGGGCCCCAGCTCCTCTGCCTGGGTGGGTGCGCCCTCCGGACACCGTGCGGGCACCCTCTTGCCCAAGGACCCCAGTCCCGGCCCTGCCCCTTCCCTGCCACCCCCCGGCGACGCACCTCTCCAAGCGCCACCTTCTTCGCCGGCTGCGTCGACACCAACGGCCTCAACCTGGAACAGCGCACAGTGAGGCAGCCTCAGCGCAGGCCGCGCCTCCGCCCAGGAGGACTTGGCCCAGAGAGGCCTGCCTCTGACCGCACCTGGTGGCGTACGGAGGCCAGGGACACTGGCCTGTCCCCAGGGGCCTCAAGTGCTGGCCCCCCACCCTTGGAGCATCCCACAGCTGCCTCTTGCACCCAGGCCTGGCCGCCCTCCACCCACCCTGACCCTGCGGGCTGGGCAGGTCGCTGGACAGGCGGGCCGCCCTCTCAGCCTGCTCTCGTCCACACCGGGCACAGCAGGGAGCGGCTGAGACCCTCAGGCCGCAGACACCGTCGTCCTGCCTGCACTGCGCTGGACACACCCAACGGACGCCCAAAGAGCCTCCAGCGGAGGACACCCGACAGTGGGGGTCTCCGGCTAGGCCGTGGGCAGCCTGCCCCATCAGCAGCAGGGGCTCAGGGCTCTCACGGGGGCCCTGGCTCCCCGCAGTCCTGGCCAGTGGCCTGGAGGAGTAGGCGGCGAGCGAAGGCACGGCTGTGCCCAGGCTGAGTCAGTCCCTCCCACAGAACAGCTCTGCGAGGAAATGGGTGTGCGGGGCCGCGGCAGCAGTGACCCCAGGAGAGGCAGAGCAGCCCGGAGTCCCGGAGCCGAGAGGCAGGAGCCAGCGGCACACTCCTCGGCAGGGCCGCCCCCAGGCAGGGCCGCCCCCCAGGCAGGGCCGCCCCCCAGGCAGGGCCGCCCCCAGGCAGGGCCGCCCCCCAGGCAGGGCCGCCCCCAGGCAGGGCCGCCCCCAGGCAGGGCCGCCAGCGGAGCGGGAGGAAGGCCAAAGGGGCAGGTCTGTGTCCCGGGCACCTCTCGATGCGCTCCACAGCCACGCCCACGCTGCCCCCGGGCGGCTAGGCTTCTGAGCAGGGCCCGCAAGCACTGGGGACACTGACGGAGGAGGGGCGGTGGGGTCGGCCCCACAGAGCCCAGCACTGCCCGCCTCCCAGGAGTGGCCAGGCGGGGGCATGCGGACCAGTCTCGAGCCTAGCCGGAGCTCAGGGGGCGGGCACGCAGAGCTGCCCGGACCTGTCCATGCAGGGCGGCCCACTGGCCCCAACGAGGAGGGCCCCACAGCTGCGCTGCCGTCTTCCCCAGCCCCGCTGGCCCCGTCAGTGGTCTCCTCTGAGGGTGGGGCGGTGCGGGGGCTTCCAGGAGCCCTTGGGTGGGGAACAGGCCTGGCCGCCCCCATTTCTTCAGTCAGGATCGTCTCTGATGCTGCGGGCCCCGTCCAAGGCTGGAGCCCCGCTCAGCTCCCCACCAGGGTGGCAGGAGCCCCGGACACGGACGCTGGTTTCTGGCACGCAGGTGGTGAGCGACCCCAGCCTGCCCCCCAGGCCCATCCGGCACCGTACCTCTTGCCCACGCTGGTCGAGGGGTCAGGCCGGCTTCTCCTGGAGGGCGTCTTCCTTCGGGACAGCCTCCGGGCACTGGCCCGCTCCGGGGGCCGGGGGGCCTCCCCCTGGGGGTCTGTGTCCTCCCCGGGCGGGAGGCCGTGCTCCCGGGGCGGGGGGCCGTCCTCCCCGGGGGGGCCGCCGCCTGCATCCAGGCCGCGCAGCACGCTGTAGTTGATCTTGCTGGAGATCTTCTTCTGCTCCAGCATCTTCTCAATCGCCTCCCCGGCCGTGCTGGCCTGGATCGGCTCCCGGCGCTTGCAGGACTTCTTGGGCTTGAAGGAAACAGAAGTTACGCTTCCTGTGGGCCTTGGTTCTATGAACCGGCCAGGTGCCAGTCAGGACGTAGGAGGCACTAGCCGGACTCCCGGGAAGGAGACTCACACCGTCAGGGCCGGCTGGGACCTCTCATCCTCCCCGAGAGACGGGCCCCTGGGGGCCGGCGCTGCCCTCTGCCCACGGCCCACAGAGCAGCCCCAGCCGTCCTGCGCCTCAGGCGGGACCGCCCAGCCAGGGGCAGCTGTCTGCAGCAGCGGGGGGCGCCGGCCCCCGGGGTGGGGGGGGGGCGGGGCGCTCACCTTGTGTTCCTTGTAGATCCCCAGCTCCCTCTCCTTCGCGATCCTCGCTTCTTTCTCTGAAAGACCAAGGAGCGGGGTCAGCGAGGCCTGCGTCCCGGGCCCCTGGGCGGACACAGGCGGCCACTCACCCTTCTGCTCCCGCAGGTACTCAGCGTTCTCCCGCATCCACAGCTCAGCCTTCACGCGGGCTTCCGCCTCGTTCAGGATGTACTGGGGCAGAGCACAGGGTCCCTCAGAGGGCACGCCCAGAGCTCAGACACAAGCGTGCCTGCTTCGTGCATGCCTGTCAGGGAGCAGGCCTCCAACCCGAGGAGGAATGTGTGCGGAGTCCGGGGCGAAGGCTCGCCATACCCCGCCCTCCCCGGGCCAGCCTGGGGGCTGCACCCTCCCCAGCAGCTCGCAGCCCCCAGGCCCAGGAGCCAGGCAGCCAGACTGCAGGCCGGAAGGCCCCAGAGAAAGAGCTGCGCTGATGGCCGTGACGCCAGCTGAGGAACCGGCGGTGGCCGCAGGCCCGCAGCGACAGATCAGGGAAAGGCTCCCCGCTGCCGCGGGCGGGCGCTGCCGGGCAGCGGGCTCAGAGCCACAGCACAGCAGGCCTGGGGTCCGGGGTGTGGGGGTGCAGCCCCGGCCCACGGGCCCCCCAGGGGTGCGGCCCCATCCCACGGGTCCCCCAGGGGTGCAGC
>SJYR01000012.1:1004205-1018781 GCA_006410655.1 Kobus ellipsiprymnus | reverse complement strand
GCCACGGGTCCCCCAGGGGTGTGGCCCCCACCCACGGGCCCCCAGGGGTGCGGCCCCCGCCCACGGACCCCCCCAGGGGTGCGGCCCTGCCCACGGGCCCCCCAGGGGTGCGGCCCCATCCCACGGGCCCCCCAGGGGTGCGGCCCCATCCCACAGGCCCCCCAGGGGTGCGGCCCCGCCCACGGGCCCCCAGGGGTGCGCCCCGGCCCTGCCCCGGAGGTCCCGCGAGCAGGCAGCACCCACCTGGTCGATCTCGAGGTCGTCGATGCCACTCAGGTCCAGCTCCCCGTCCCCGCAGGCGTCCTCTGGAGGGAAGCACAGGCTGGACTCAGGCTCAGCCTCCCGCGAAAAGGCGCACAGCTCACCCGGCTGGCTCAGGGCCTGGGGCAGGGCCAGGGTGGCTCCAAGCCACGCCCCCGCTGCTCCCAGGGCCTCGGGGAGGAAGCAGCTCTGACCTGGAGGAGACCCTGCCTGTCCTCACGCTCCTTATGGAAGAGATTCTCAACAATGTTCCTGGGAGGAGCCCCAGGGAGCCTCCATGACCATGCTGAGGACCCCCAGACCTGTGGGCCGCCACCCTCCTGCCCTGGTTGGACCCATGGTGCCCTCCGTGTGGCCCAGAAACGGGGGCACCCTCCTGTCGGCTGCCTGCCCCATCACCGCCCGCAGCTGGGGCCCTGCTCTCAGCTCCAGCCAGGACGGCCTCTTTCTGCCCCCGGGCCCCCGTGTGAGCCCTCTGCCCGGTGCTCTCGCACAGCAGCCCCGGGGGGTGCGGGCTGCTCGTGCCCAGCAGGCGGGCCAGGTCTGTGTCAGGCCCCCGTCCACTCCCAGGGCAGGGGCACCCACAGGGCACAGCGGGGCATCGAGCAGTGTCCTGCTCACAAGGTCTTCTCACACAGAGGCTGAGCCCTCGGTGCCCAGGGAGGAGATGAGGCCACGCTCGCATGAGACGCGAGGGAACCGGACCTGCCTTCCTCGTGGGGAGCGCCCTGTGGGCACCGGAGCCCAGCAAGCAGTGCCCGTCTGTCCAGTGGAGAGGCCGCCTTTGGCCGACACCTCCCCACCAGGCCGACGCAGGGGACAGGCAGGGGTGCCAGTCTGCCCCTGTGGCCCCCCGCGACATGTGGCTCTGGCTTCCTGCACTGAGGGGCAGGAAGGAGACAGGCCACAGCCAACCACACGAGGGCTTGAGCTGGTGCAGGAGGGCCGCGGAGACACTGCCAGTGCTCCGGGCACCCAGCTGTCAGCACAGCCCCTCCCGAACCCGCCCTCACACAAGGCTGCCCCTCAGCAGCTACCACGGCGGGGGGTGGGGGCATGACCCAGATGGGAAGCCCTGGCACTCACTGGGCTCATGGCTTGGGGAGGAGATGCACTCTCGGATGGAGTCTGAGATGCCCAGGCTAGCTGCCGTGGGCAGAGGCCCAAGCAGGGACTCAAGCGCCGGGGGCCTCCTGCCCTCCTCGGGGCCTCCCGCCGCCTCCGAGCCCCCGGGGACGCCGCCTCCGAGCAGCTCCCGGTAGAAGTCCTTGTTCAGGTGGCTGGCTGCGGCCTCCAGCTCCTTGTCCTCGGCGTCCTCCTCCCCGAACAAGCTGGACGCGGAGTCCTCGACGGAGCCTAGGGCACAGGTGCACACGCCCCGTCAGGCAGGCGGGAGGCCGGAGCGCCCGCCCGGGGAAGGGTGCTTCCACGCGGCTGCACACATTCCCAACAGCAGGCCTGGCCCCAGGCGCCCACACCACACTCGCGACGCGAGAGCCGACTCAGGACAGACCAGACACAAGCCTGACAGCCGCGAGCATAAGCGCTCCTGAGAAAAGACGGAAGATGGGAGGAAATGCTGACTCCAGCATCGATGAATCAGACTTCACCAAAGATGAGGACTCTACTTTGAAAGACACTGTTTAGGAAGACAAAAAGACAAGCTGCAGACTCATCCGCAAATCACACGTTTGACAAGGACTTGCCTCTGGAATGTGTGAACAACTCTGAAAACAGCCCTGTCACAGCCAGGCAAACGATGTGAGCAGAGCCCAGCAGAGGCAACGCGGGCGGGCGGGCACGGGCACACCGCCCGCCACGACAGGCGCCGCAGCCATGGCCAGAGCGTGAGGACAGCACCACGCGCCTGGGGCTGCCGCATCGGGAAGCAGCTTCTGAACCACCCGACTACGTCTCCCCGACCCGGCACCGCCGCTCCCCCACATTCACCCTCGAGAGAAGGAAGCAAAGACTGGCACGAATGTTCACAGTGGTTTACACGCAACAGTCCAAGACAGCAAATAACCCAGGTCCTCTGACTGTGTGGATCACAACAAACTGTGGAAAACTCTTAAAGAGACGGGAATACCAGACCACCTGACCTGCCTCTTGAGAAATCTGTATGCAGGTCAGGAAGCAACAGCTAGAACTGGACACGGATCAACAGATGGTTCCAAATAGGAAGAGGAGTGCGTCAAGGCTGTATACTGTCACCCTGCTTATTTAACTTCTATGCAGAGCACATCATGAGAAACGCTGGACTGGAAGAATCACAAGCTGGAATCAAGACTGTTGGAAGAAATATCAATAGCCTCAGACATGCAGATGACACCACCCTTATGGCAGAAAGTGAAGAGGAACTAAATAGCCTCTTGATGAAAGTGAAAGAGGAGAGTGAAAAAGTTGGTTTAAAGCTCAACATTCAGAAAACTTAAGATCATGGCATCTGGTCCCATCACTTCATGGCAAACAGATGGGGAAACAGTGTCAGACTTTATTTTTGGGGCTCCAAAATAACTGCAGATGGTGACTGCAGCCATGAAATTAAAAGACATTTGCTTCTTGGAAGGAAAGTTATGACCAACCTAGACAACATATTAAAAAGCAGAGACATTAGTTTGCCAACAGAGGTCTGCCTAGTCAAGGCTATGGTTTTTCCAGGAGTCATGTATGGATGTAAGAGTTGGACCATAAAGAAAGCTAAGAGCTGAAGAATTGATGCTTTTGAACTGTGGTGCTGGAGAAGCTTGAGAGTCCTTTGGACTTGAAGGAGATCCACCCAGTCCATCCTAAAGGAGATCAGTCCTGAATACTCGTTGGAAGGACGGATGCTGAGGCTGAAGCTCCAACTCTTTGGCTCCTTATTGCAAAGAACCAACTCATCTGAAAAGACCCTGATGCTGGGAAAGACTGAAGGCGGGAGGACAAGGAGACGACAGAGGATGAGGTGGATGGCATCACCGACTCAGTGAACATGGGTTTGGGTAGTACGCTCGGGAGTGGTTGGTGATGGACAGGGAGGCCTGGCGTGCTGCAATCCATGGGGCCGTAAAGAGTCGGACAGGACTGAGCAAGTGAACTGACTGACTGACTTCCACTCAGGACCGGACACTCGAGATCCCTGCTCCAGAGAGGACTGACAGGAAGAGCCCAGAGGACTGACCGCTCAGAGTAACAACACTGAGCAAAAAAGCCAGAGAAGAAACAATCGCTCTCACAGAAGATTCTAGGCACAACTGACTTTCAGCCACAGGAGGCAGCTGCACGCTGGCCTGGGTGCCCTCGTGGCCCCGTGCCAGGAAGCCCGCCCCGTCAGCGCCAGTGTCGTCAGCAGCCTGTGGAGGGCTGGGGGCCCCAAGCTCAGGGCCCGCACACATGCAGCGCGGCCTCTGGAGGGACGGACTCGACGGCATGTGCGGCCCTTCCTCCCCCACGCCCTCCAGCACCCGCTGCCTCCTCCTCGCTGCGGCTCCCCCAGGCTGGCCGTCCTGCGACAGGGCAGGGCCGCTTGGAGGCCAGGGGTCAGAGGAACGAGTCCTGGCCAAGGAAGGCGGGCCAGGAGCGGGGAGGGGCGGGGAGTGGAGACAGTCCCAGTACCAGCGGTGGGTGCAGAGGAGGCCACGCCTGACGCTCTGGTCAGGAGCAGCCGTGAGAAGCTGGACCCGGGGCAGACCTGTGGTCCCTCAGCAGCACCCAGTAAGCGCAGGCAGGGAGAGCGAGCCCAGCCCTGGGGCTGGGCGGCTGCAACAGGTGCTGGCCCAGAATCAGAGGCCTCCAGAGACCACGTGAAGAACCCTGGGGAAAGAACACACGCTCCCCAAGGCCTAGGGAGCGCCTTGCAAGAGGCGTGTGAGCAGACACAGGGGAGCCGGGTCCTCGTGGGGAGAGAGGTCCAGGCTGGGCCGGAGAGCAGAGCCCCGCTGTGTCCAGAGGGGGACGCGGGCAGGGTGGGCGGGGAGGCAGGCTGCCAGGGCAGAGACCACCAGGTGTGCACTCGGGCCCACGGGGGGCGCCTGGCACCAGAAACCAGCCAGCCTCAGCTGAGACCACCTCTGCCTGTGGGGCGGTCACACAGCTGACAGTGTGGATGGGGGACAGCCACACGGAGCCCAGCCCGGAGGATGGAGCCCAGGGGGCCTGTTCCCCGAGCACCGCAGGCAGCTCCAACCAACAGACCTGTGGCCACAGCAGGGTGGCGCCAACGGGGGACAGCGCCAGCAGAGCGCCCACCACCAGGCGGCACGATGTAGGCCCCCACCCCGGACCGCGGGAGGAAAGCGGCAGGGCGGCAGCCGCAGAACAGGACACGGGAGACGCGGCGGAGCCCAGAACCGGCAGCGGAGGTCGCTGGCAGAGCGCGGAGGTCACAGGGCGCACGACTCAGCGCAAGAGCTGCCTCAGTGGGAAACGGCGGCGCAGCCAGAAACGAGGACAAAGCACCCGAGACAGGAACGGACGGCACCGTCGGAGGCGCCCCGAGGCGCGGCGTGCACGCCGGGACAGGCGGCTCGGGCATGGAGGCTGGCTGCGGGGCACGCGGGCCAGGGTGGCCCCCAGCACCGTCAGAGGCGCCCCGAGGCGCGGCGTGCACGCCGGGACGGGCGGCTCGGGCACGGAGGCTGGCTGCGGGGCACGTGGGCCAGGGTGGCCCCCAGCACCGTCAGAGGCGCCCCGAGGCGCGGCGTGCACGCCAGGACAGCGGCTCGGGCTCGGAGGCTGGCTGCGGGGCACGCGGGCCAGGGTGGCCCCGGCGGGGGAGGCCGGCAGCGGGAGGAGCCGGGCACGGGCGGGCTGAGGGGCAACTGCAGACACGGCTGGACTCACCGTCCTTCGTCAGGCTGGCGAGCGCCCCCTTGGCCTTGGGCCGACTGCTTTCCAGCTCTATCTCGATGGCGTCCTGGTAGGTGCTTATTTCGCCTGAAGCAGGAAGTTAAAAGCAAAAAGCAGTCGTGAGCTCCATCCTGTGAGGCCCTGCAGCCCCTGTCCGGGGAACGGGCGGTTACCTTCCACATCCTCCAGCTGTTTCGACAGGACTTGTTCAAGCTGGAAAAGAAGGGCACAAGTGTTTAGTGACGGGTGAGACCAGGCCGTGGGCACCGCAGGCCTCTCGGCCCCGGGCAGGGCCCCACCCCAACAGGAGGGACGCGGCTTCAGGCCAGACATATGCTGGGCCCTGCAGGAAGGAGGCTTCCCTGAGAAATGGTGCTGGAGCGCTTGGGCGGCCTGGGGAGACCCCACGGACAGATGAGCGGACCTGGGGCCCAGGAGGGACTGTGCCCGGTACAGCCCGCCCCGCCACCACCCTGCACTGGGCTCAGCGCCCCACCCGCCTCTCCCGGGGCTATGCGCGGGTGCATGCTCTCATCAGTCTTCGTGACGAAGCCGCTGTCTTAAAGGGAGAGCAGGGAACGGCTGGGTGGGGCCGTGTGCGGGGCCCACCTGCTTCAGCCGCAACTTCCTCTGCCCAGCTGTGTAGGACGGGGGGTCGCACTCCTCCTCCAAGTCAATCTTCATAAACTCGTCCACGGTCAGCTGACTGGTGGGCGTGTCTTCAAACTCTGTGAGCCTGAAGCACATGGAAGAAAGGGAATCTGGCACCCCCGAGCAGTGTATTAACCAGCACCCAGTTAGTGAAACATCCCTTGGGGGTCGTGGGGCCCCAGCCCAGCGCCCACACACACGCAGCTGTGCAGACGGGGCCCAGGCCTGCCCAGCAGCCTCTCAGTCCTGCTGGACTGCCAAGGCTGGCTTCCCTGGGAGCGAAGGGCAGGGCCCCCAGGGAGACCCTGGGAAGGAGGCCCCCAGTCCCAGGCCGTCACCCCACACAGGGCTCCTGCATGGCAGTGAGCCCAACCATGGTCAATTCTGGCCCACTTCCCAGGTCCCACACGATCCTCCAAGTGTTCAGTAGGAGAATCTATAACGAGAACTAGAGGCAAATAAGCAAACCAAACTCCCCCTGCTTTGAAGCTGCCGTAGAACACGACCTCAGCTGACGCACAGCCATCAGGGGCTCCCAACTTGGGGTACGCAGGCCGCAGCGACGGGAGTGCCAGCGACTCGCTCACCCCAGGCTGAGTGGCACTCTGGCCAGAGCTGCCGCGACGACCCTGGGAACTCGCTGCCCAAGAAGCAGCTCCCTGGCTGCTCCAGGAGGGACAGCGGCCGCCCCCGTGGGTCACGCTGGCTGCGCCAGCCAGGGGACGGGCACGGCTGCCCTCAGCACTGATTCCTGACCTGTGAGTCAGGGCGGCCTCACGAGCCACTGGCCGTTTCAACCCCAGGCGGAAGAAAGGGGACGCCATACGGACAGAGACGCTGCAGAGGCGGGCTGCCAGGACCCCAAGCGGGGTCAGAGCCACCCACCTCTTGCGCAGAGTGGACTCGCACACCTTGACCACGCTGATGACCTCTTTGACGGTTCTCCGGAAATCATGCATCCTGGCTGCAACCAGAAGTGCTGGGAAGAGACAGGGAATTCAGAAAGGGGACAATCCGCCGACACCAGGCGCGCCCCCGGGCGGGCGGCCGAGACCCGCCGGGGGGCTCCGCCAACACCAGGCGCGCCCCCGGGCAGGCGGCCGTGACCCGCCGGGGGGCTCCGCTGACACCCGCCGGGGGGCTCTGCCGACACCCGCTGGGGGGCTCCGCCGACACCAGGCGCGCCCCCGGGCAGGCAGCCGTGACCCACCAGGGGGCTCCGCCGACACCCGCTGCGGGGCTCCGCCGACACCAGGCGCGCCCCCGGGCAGGCGGCCGTGACCCACCGGGGGGCTCCGCCAACACCAGGAGCGCCCGGGCAGGTGGCAGGGAGCCGGGCGACACCGCCTGCTCTCCCCCCGCGGGAGGTGCTGCAGGCCCGCGACTGAGAGCACCTGGGAAGACTCGCAGGGCTGCGGGCGATCACACGACAGTTTTGAAAACAGAGAAGGTGCTGCATCACTGTCTGCTCTCTTAAACGTTAAGAATTAAAACGCACTTTTTGAGAATTTCGTGTAACCTCTCAAAGCAAACGTGTGTGCTCTGAGCTGACTCGCATGGGAACGTTGAGGAGAGACAGGGGGCCCCGGTGAGCTGCACACGGTGCCCACAACAGGCTGCCCCGAGCAAAGGCCCGGCTCTGGGCTTCAGGCTCGGAGCTGGACGTGCCCCTGAGCAACACTGACCCTGTGGGGCTGGGAGGGAGAGTGAGGGCTGGTGGGGGCTCCAGGTCCCGGGGTGTTGGGGACAGCAGGAGGGTCATCTGTGGGCACCTGGCAGCCAGAGGGGAGCCCAGACCACAGTCCTGAGGGGAACAGGGAGCGGCTCGGAATGGAGTGGGGCGCTACAGCAGTGACTCAGGCCTTGGGTCAAGGCTGGGAAGCCTGGAGGCCCCTCGGCCTGATGGTCCTGCCTGCTCCCCACGGCCGAGGAGGCCTTGAGGGATGGGTTAGGACCAGGCAGGGGTAGCTGGGAGGCAGCTCTGGGGAGAACCCACCCGCAGCAGCCCGGCCCACTGAAGGGCGAGCACAGACCACACTCGCACACGGCCGTGGGGCCCAGCCAGCGCCCCCGCACGCCCGCCCCGCCCCGCACGCCCTTACCCGCCCCGCAGAGCCCCGAGGGGCGGCGGCCCGTGTGCATCCAGTCCCTCTTCATCCTCTGCAGCAGCCTCAGGGCCGTCATGGACACCTCATGGTTCTTTTCGCCGAACTCCAGCAGGTGGGCAAAGCGCGGGATGTACAGGCAGGGGTCTGTGGAAGACATGCACCTCAGCGTGGCCCTGGGGAGATGCACCCCTCTGCCCCCCGGCTGGGGCCTCCCGGAGCCTGCTCCTCAGGCCTCTACCATGCCCCGAGGAGTACAGCCTTGCTTGATGGTTGTGGCCAAAAGCAGGAGACGTTCTCTTAAGAGGTGCACACACACACTTGCAGACAAGAAGGCAAAAGTCTAAGCTGCTGTTCCACGAGAGCAAATGCAGAAAACGAACGTGTGAGAATTTGCTCAGCCTCCCTGGAAATCCGCAAAATGCCCACGAAGCAGCCCACGGGTGTGTGTGCTTCTGCCGGGGCCTGAGCAGTGCACACGCAGGCCTGGCCCCACCTCACGCGAGGAGAACGTCTCCCTCTCACTAAGGGAGGCCAGCCTGGCTGGGCGGGACGGCAGCCACCCGCACGCACACCCTCTCTGTGCTCACCAGCACCTGCCCCGCACGGCTCTGGGCTCCAAGCGTCACAGAGCGGACAGAACCAGCGCAGCCATCAACCCGGCTGGAGGTCAGGCCTGCCAAGATGGCGAGGAAGCCGCCCGGGGTTCTGTGACGGAGTCCTGGGCCGAGACCTCCTTTGGACACAACCATCAAGCAAGGCCGTGCTCCTCGGGGGTGTGGTAGAGGCCTGGGGAGCAGGCTCCGGGAGGGAGGCCCAGCAGAGAAGGGGCTGGTCGGCTCCCCTCACGCGTCTGACGGCAGCGCAGGTGGCGGCAGCAGAGACCCCGGCCCTGGCCCGTGCCCAGCACTGTCCTCCTGGGCCTGGCTGCACCTGTGAGGGCCTCGGGGTGGCTCTGGCCCCCGGCAGCCCCGAGATCCTACACGCAACTCTTCCATCCTGTCAGCCTTGGCTCGCGGAAAGGACCAGGGAAGGTTTCTGAGGCCACAGACTGGCCACAGACTGAGGAAGCAGCCCGGGTCCCCCAAGGCCCACCAGATCCAGGCAGGCCCGCTCTGCTCGATTGGCCAAGACTGGCGGGAGCGGCGCCTCCAGCCAATCCCAACAGCCAGTGGCGCAGCTGAGCGTGCAAACAAGCAGGGGAGCCGCGGGGGACGAGGCGGAGCCCCGCAGGGGCGCTGTCCCGCACACACACACCGCCCTCACGCTCGCTGCACACCCTGGGCAGGGAGGCGCTGGCCACGTGGCGAGGAAGGGGGCCTGGCCAAGGGGAAGCAGCCGCCACACGACCCTCGCTGCCCCCCCCTTCCCGTCTGCCCGGCGGGGCTCCTCCCCACTGCCTGCAGGACCCGCCCACGGCCAGCCACCTCAGCCTGCGTGTCCTCTGCCACTCCCGAGGACACTTGCTTTGCTGATGAGAGAGCTGGCTGGTTTAGGCTGATAGCAGGCAGCCACGACCACTTAACCCCTTCCAAAGACACTGTGGGACCAGCATGGCAGTCACGGGGTCTAGGCAGTCTGGAGCTTCACCCCCTTCCACTACAGCTATGTTCTGGGGGTGATTTGATTATGGGGAAAAAAACATACATCTTAAAAGTATGACTACTAACATTTATAAATATTTTTTAATAAAACAAAACGTATCAGAACTGAGGATGAAAATACATGCATATTAAAAGGTCTTATCATGATTTGAGTGCGACTTTGACACTGATTAGTTACTAAAATAGAAAACTGTAAGCATAAAAGTACTGGGAAAAATTTCAAGACAAATATGCCAGCAGTCTAGGGTAAGTGTGAAGTGAACTGGGGCACTTAATGCAGGGAAGAGAAGAAAAACTAGGGCAAAATGAGAAACCTCAAGTATAGAGCACGTGACGGAAGTTAAATTCCCTAGCGCTCAGACGCTCAGTCGCATCCGGCTCTCTGTGGCCCCATGGACTGTAGTCCAACTGGCTCCTCTGTCCATGGGATTTTCCAAGCAATAATACTGGAGTGGGTTGCCATTTCCTACTCTAGAAATTCCCTGGTGGGCTTGGACAAAAACACTGCCTCCAGGATGCCGTGTTCAATAAGAGGCAGTTAAAAGTAATGCAAAAGTTCAAGAACAAAAGGCCGTTCTGGGCCCCTGAAGCAGGGTCACCAGGAGGAGAAGGGCACAGCAACACAGGACCCAAGGCAAGGCAGGTGCGGGGGCCAGGGCGAATGGAGAGGACCCAGCATCTTAAAGGACACAAGACAGGCACGCACCTGTAACATACATGGACTCAGAAAGTACTGAATAAAGCAAAAACCGCTAGAAACAGACATCTCCACACTTGATGTAAGATTTTAACATAACCACAATAATGCGGGATTTTTAACACAGCTCTCTCAAATTCGACAGCCTGGCTGGCGCGGGAAATACCGAACGGGAAGTTGGATGCTACCACAGCTTCAGCTCAACGGCCGACGTTTACAGCCAAAGTCCTGCAGGGTGACCACCCTCTCCTAGAGCCTCCAGGGCAGTCAGAGAAACTGACCGCGAGGTAAAGAAGCCCCCTGCTCTGAGAGAACGGAACTGTCACAGGACATGCCCTCCGATCTGAAGTGCAAGAAAACTAAACATTAGCAAGAAAAACACACACAGCCCCCTCACCTCTACACAAACTATTAGTAAACTAAAGAGCAACTTACTAACTGTCCTTAGAACGGGGCAGACTAGGGAATGAGAAAGACTAGAGATCTCAGGAAAATCAAAGACACCAAGGGAACATTTCACACAAAGATGGGAACAATAAAGGACAGAAATGGTATGGACCTAAGGGAAGCAGAAGATAGTAAGAAGAGGTGGCAAGAATACACAGAAAAACTGTACAAAAAAGATCTTCACAACCAAGACAATCGCGATGGTGCGCTCACTCACCTAGAGCCAGACATCCTGGAATGTGAAGTCAAGTGGGCCTTAGGAAGCATCGTTATGAACAAAGCTAGTGGAGGTGAAGGAATTCCAGGTGAGCTGTTTCAGATCCTGAAAGATGGTGCTGTCAACGTGCTGCCCTCAACATGCCATCGAATCTGGAAAACTGAGCGCTGGCCGCAGGACTGGAAAGGTCAGTTTTCACCCCAGTCCCAAAGACGGGCAGTGCCAGGGCAGGCTGTGACTGCCGCACACGGTAGGGAAGCCATGCTCAGGACTCTCCCAGCCGGGCTTCAGCAGCACGCAAGCAGAGCGCTCTCAGATTCAAGCTGGACGTAGAGAAGGCACAGGAACCAGAGATCAAACTCCCAACATTTGCTGGACCATAGAAAAAGCAAGAGAATTCTAGAAAAACACCTACTACTACTTCACTGACTACATTAAGTCTTTGTGCAGATCACAAAAAAACTGGAAAATTCTTAAAAGAGATGGTAATTCCAGACCACCTGACCTACCTCCTGCAAAAGCTGTATGCAGGTCAAGAAGCAATGGTTAGAACAGGACACGGAACAATGGACCAGTTCAAAATTGGGAAAGGAGTACAGCAAGGCTGTATATTGTCACCCTGCTTATTTAACTTACATGCAGAGTACATCATGAGAAATGCCAGGCCGGATGAAGCACAAGCTGGAATCAAGATTGCAGGGAGAAATTACAATAACCTCCACTTCACTTTCACTTTTCACTCTCATGCACTGGAGAAGGAAATGGCAACCCACTCTGGTGTTCCTGCCTGGAGAATCCCAGGGACAGAAGAGCCTGGTAGGCTGCCATCTCTGGGGTCGCACAGAGTCGGACATGACTGAAGCGACTTAGCAGCAGCAGCAGCAGCAGATATACAGATGACACCACCCTTATGGCAGAAAGCGAAGAGGAACTAAAGAGCCTCTTGATGAAGGTGAAAGAGGAGAGTGGAAAAGCTTGCTTACAACTTAAATGATAAATATCTACATATACGTCTAATTATTACACTGCACACCTTAAATTCACACAACGTCACATGTCAATCACGTCCCAGTAAAGAGACCGGAAAGACAGAGTACTAAGCTGCACGCAGTTAGTAAAGTGCCCGCCAGATCCCAACAGGCGAAGAAGAAGAGCTAAGCAGACGCTCTTCCAGAGAGAGCGTGAAGATGGCTATATCCAAAACAGGCGAAGAAGAAGAGCTAAGCAGACGCTCCTCCAGAGAGCGTGAAGACGGCCAGATCCAAAACAGGCGAAGAAGAAGAGCTAAGCAGACGCTCCCCCAGAGAGAGCGTGAAGACGGCCAGCGGGCACATGTGAGCGCGCTCGACATCGCTAGTCATTAGAGACGCCGGTCAGAACTGCCGGGAGACAGCACTGCGCGCCAGTCAGGAGAGCCCCCGTCAACAAGTTGGCGAATAGGCTCCGGAGAAGGTGTGGAGAAAAGGGAGCCCTAATACATCGCTGCTGGAAATGCAAACGGGTACAGCCACTATGGAGGGCAGTAGGGAGGCTCCCTAAAAAACTAAAAAGAGAATTTGATCCATATGATCCTACAATCCCGCTTCTGGGCATATATCCAGAAAAGACACGTGCATCTCAATGTTCACAGCAGAACTACCCATGACAGCCAAGACATGGAAGCAGCTGGACGTCCGCCGGCGGATGAGCAGATAAAGACGTGGCACCTGCGCACGGCGGCAGACTCCTCCTCCATGACAAAGAATGAGATGATACGTTTGCCGCAACACGGATGGCTCTGGAGATGATCATACCAAGTGAAGTAACGGCCTTGCTTATATGTGCGATATTTTTCTTAAAAAAACATACAAATGAACTTATTTACGAAAGAGAAAGAGACTCACAGAGGTAGAAAACTTAAGGTTACCAAAGGAAAGGGGTGGCAGGGAAGCAATAAATCAGATAATTGAAATGAACACACACGTACTAGCACATACGTAACACGCAAAGCCAGTGAGAGCCTACTGCACGAAGCGCAGGGACCCTCACTCATCATTTGTACTTGTGTGTGTGCGCATGCGTGTGCGCGCGTGCGTGTCTGTGAGCTTGCGCATGCTCAGTCGCCTCTGACTCTGCAACCCCATGGATCGTAACATCGGCTCCTCTGACAGTGGGATTTCCCAGGCAATAATACCGGAACGGGGTGACCTTTCCTACTCCACGGGATTGGGACCTATAAGGGAAAAGAACCTGAAAAAGTATACAGATGTACATTCATATACAAAACTGACTCATGGAGCTGTATACCTGGGCCACACAGTACTGTAAATTAATGATACTTTGTTCATTAACAGCATTAAATTTAAAAGAAAGTTAATTAAAAACCCCCAGAGACTTCCTTGGCGGTCCAGTTGTTAAGACCACGTACTTCCAACGCAGGGGGATGCAGGGTTCAACCCCTGCTTGGGAAGCTAAGCTCCCTTCTGCCAACCGGTGTGGAGAAGCGACAGCAGCAGCGGTCTGTGTGAGTGCTGCAAGGAGCGCTAGAAAAGGGAGACGGAAATATTTCTAGGTTAAAAACAGGCAAAAAGCAGTAATAAAGTAACGAAAGAGTAAATGTTACCTTCACCAGGAAAGAATTTCAGAAGATAAAACGGAAGACACTACGGAGCTGGTACAAAGACAGGAACACAGCCTCTGGTAGGGCGCCAAGGCTGCACGATGCGGGCAGGACCATGTCGCCGACAAACGGTGCTGGGAAAGTCGGACACCCATGAACAACAGAAAAAAAGGGGACCTCCACCCCACACACCACATACAAACATCAGCTCCAAGCGGACTAAAGACCTAACCGCAGGACATGAAGCCGTCCATCTCCTGCAAGGAAACAGAGGGCTGACGCTGGAATGCAGGTGACTTCTCGACTACGGCAGCAAAAGAGAAGACAGACAATCACAGGCCTGGAACAAACCCAGACCCTCCGTGAAGCAACAGAAACCGCTGAGAGAGTGAAAAGTGCCACGTACAAAACGAGAGACAGTATCTGCAAATCACGGACTTCTCTCGTGGCTCAGACGTGAGAGTCCGCCTGCAATGCAGGAGACGCGGGTTCGGTCCCTGGGTCGGCAAGACCCGCCTCGAGGAGGGTATGTCAACCCGCTCCAGGGCTCTTTCCTGGAAAATCCCAAGACAGAGGAGTCTGGGGCGCTGCAGTCCGTGGGGTCGCAACGAGTCGGACACGACTGAGCGAGTAGAGCAACAGGCCCGCACATCTCCAGAACAGGCAGAGCACGAGCAAGTCTCGGCAATGACAAAACCAGCCGATTCAGAAACGGACGGGGCAGCGGGAGAGACTTTCCCGCGGAGGCCGGAGAGGACCCAGCGCAGCTGACGGGCGCGCCGCGTCACCGACCGCCAGGGGCTGCAGGCCGCCGCGAGGCAGCGCCTCACCGCACGGTCGCGACGGCGGCCCGTGGGGTCGTCGCGGGGCCCCTCGCGACCCTCCCGCACCTGCCCCCGCCCGGGGCCGCTCAGCGGACTGCGGACGGCACAGGCGCCGAGGCTGTGCGCACGGGCCTGGTAGGGGCACGGCCCCCACTCCTGGGTCTTGCGCAGGGACTGGCCGCGCCGAGACCAGCAGCGCCGCAGCCCGCGCCCCCAGCCACGGCCCCGACTTCCCGGCCCGCGTCTAGCGAGCGCCCGCGCGGGGCGGGGCCGCGGGCAAGACGGCCGCGCGGGGCGGGGCAGGGCCAGGGGCACGTCGGCCGCGCGGGGCGGGGCGGGGC
>SJYR01000012.1:989547-1003520 GCA_006410655.1 Kobus ellipsiprymnus | reverse complement strand
GCGCGGCCCGCGCCCGAGTGTCCTGTGCCTCTGCCCTCTGCAGGAACGCGCTGATGTTCAACAACGAGCTCATGGCCGACGTGCACTTCGTCGTGGGGCCCCCGGGCGCGGCCCGGAGGGTGCCTGCCCACAAGGTGGGTAGAGGCTCGGCCCTGTGCGCTCCCAAAGGCGACGGGCCGGCTCCCCAGGACGGACGGTCCTCTGCTGGGTGTGGCAGCCGCTGGGGGCAGGGAGGGCCCAGGGCTCAGGGCCGCGCTCTGCCTCTCTCGTCCACAGTATGTCTTGGCCGTGGGTAGCTCTGTCTTCTATGCCATGTTTTACGGGGACCTGGCAGAAGTCAAGTCAGAAATCCACATTCCCGACGTGGAGCCTGCAGCCTTTCTCATCTTGTTGAAGTAAGTCCACCTCCTGAGAGTGGGAGGATGGGGCGGTTCCTCGCTGTCTGGCTCCTCCAGCCAGCTGCCTGGAGCTTCCTGGAAGCCCACAAGGCCGGCCGGGCCCCTCTGCCAGGCGCTCGGTGCCTGGGGTGCTGTGCTGCCCATGACCCGGTCCTCACCCTGCCTAGGTACATGTACAGTGACGAGATTGACCTGGAAGCTGACACGGTGCTGGCTACGCTCTACGCTGCCAAGAAGTACATTGTCCCCGCCTTAGCAAAAGCCTGTGTCAACTTTCTGGAGACGAGTCTGGAAGCCAAAAATGCCTGTGTCCTGCTGTCGCAGAGCCGACTGTTTGAGGAGCCTGAGCTGACCCAGCGCTGCTGGGAGGTCATTGACGCGCAGGCTGAGATGGCCCTGAGGTCCGAAGGCTTCTGCGAGATCGACTGGCAGACGCTGGAGATCATCGTCACGCGGGAGGCCCTCAACACCAAGGAGGCGGTGGTCTTCGAGGCCGTGCTGAGCTGGGCGGAGGCGGAGTGCAGGAGGCAGGGCCTGCCCGCCACCCCTCGCAACAAGAGGCACGTGCTGGGGCCCGCCCTCTACCTGGTCCGGATTCCGACCATGACCCTGGAGGAGTTTGCCAACGGCGCCGCTCAGTCAGACATCCTGACGCTGGAGGAGACCCACAACATCTTCCTGTGGTACACAGCGGCCAACAAGCCCCTCCTCGAGTTCCCCCTGACCAAGAGGAAGGGCCTTGCGCCCCAGAGGTGCCACCGCTTCCAGTCCGCTGCCTACCGCAGCAACCAGTGGCGCTACCGCGGGCGCTGCGACAGCATCCAGTTTGCCGTGGACAGGAGGGTCTTTGTCGCCGGGCTGGGCTTGTACGGCTCTAGCTCTGGGAAAGCCGAGTACAGCGTGAAGATTGAACTCAAGCGGCTGGGGGTGGTCCTGGCGCAGAACTTGACCAAGTTTGTCTCTGACGGCTCCAGCAACACCTTCTCAGTCTGGTTTGAGCACCCCGTGCAGGTGGAGCAGGACGCCTTCTACACGGCCAGCGCCGTCCTCGACGGCAGCGAGCTCAGCTACTTCGGGCAGGAGGGCATGACGGAGGTGCAGTGCGGGAAGGTGACCTTCCAGTTCCAGTGCTCCTCCGACAGCACCAACGGGACCGGCGTCCAGGGCGGGCAGATCCCCGAGCTCATCTTCTACGCCTGAGGCGCCGGGAGGGGCGAGCCCTGTCTGCAGCCAGCCTGGGACCGGGAGTGCGGGGAGGCAGGGGCGCTCTGCTCCGGCTGGGCCGCCCTTGCAGCCCGTCTCCTGTGTGCGGTCCGCCGGGGCCTGGGGTGAGACGGGGATGCTCCCCTCCCCAGCCAGCGCCTTGGTCCCTGAGCCATGGCTGCAGGGCCGGCCTCACAGGCACCTGCCGTACAGTGGGGTGTGCATCTCAGGTGGAGGGCGGGTTTGGGGGTGCAAGGCAGGCCCCAGGTTCCCCCCCAGTGTTGCCTCCACCTGCTTTCAGGGCTCTGCCCTCTCTCCTGTCCTGTCTAAGTGGTTCTAAGCTCGAGACCTTACCTTCAAATCCAAAACGGGAAAAGTCACTTCAAGTAGTTCGCCTATTTAAGTGGACTTTCGTAATAAAGTTTTAACAAAACGAGCGCCACACATACGTCAATGACTGCGAGGCTCATGGGCCTAACGGCGCGAACAGGTCAGCAGGCAGTCCCAAGGACCCACCCGCCCAGGGGGTGCCCTCTGCTGGCAGCTGGGCCTCCACCCAGGAGGGTTTGCTTTCTGGACTGCAGCCAGACTGCCCTGGAGAAAGGCATCAGGTCATGCTACCTTCCAAACTGTCACTCGCTGTTCAAAGTCCTGTCTGGCTCCGATGTGGGGGTTGGGGGGGGGGGCGGTTCTCTGCACGGCTCGGGGCTCCAGCCCCCAAGAGCAGACCTGCCACCTCAGGCGCTCAGGCAGCCTGTGGGCTCAGGCAGGCCCCTCGGGCCTCTTGCTCTGTGCTCCCGTGCCACAAACTCCAGGCCGGTTGCTTTGTCCTTGGAAAACCTCAGCTTGACCCCAGAGGGATGCGCGTGTCCCTCAGCACAAGGACCCAGCTCCGTCAGAGGACACCCCAACCTAGCGCATCTCTGCCCCCACTGCCCTCGCCCCCTGGCCCCGGGGACCATCCTGTTGTGGGAGGGGCAGGACTACAGCCCCTGTCCACCCCCCCGCTCCACATGCCGCCTCCTTAGTACAAAAAATGTGCTTCTAGATGCCCGTGGGCAACGGAGCAGTCCCTCCAGCCAATGGTAAAAGCGATCCCCGTGGTGAAGCTCCCGTAGAGGCCCACCCTGACGGAAAGGCTGGCTCCATCTGCAGGGGCCTTGCCGGCCATGAGACCCTTGTTACCGGGGTCCCGCTCGCACCTGCCAGGGACTGACTGCGGCATTCTGCTTTCACGGGAGGCGGCTTCCAGGCGCCAGTGGCCCCCTTCGGGTCCTCACCCCGCGTGCTGCCCTCCCGCCCCCGGGCCCCCGGTACCTATGGCCGGCGCGTTGATGCAGAGCTCTCTCGCCAGGAGGAGGAACGTCTTGCCCAGCACGTAAACGTTCACCTGTCATGAAGAAATACAACTCAGGACAGCCCTCGGCAGCAGGAGAGTGTGTGCTCCTCGATCAGCAGAGAGCGGCCCTGCTGGCCCCACGGCAGCCTGGGGCGCCCCCACCCCTCGTCCAGGTGGCTCTTTAAGGCTCACGGTCTCAGTGCGGGCTGACCTCGCTGAGAAGGGAAGCTGCCGGCAGGACCGCTGACTCAGCAGAATTCTCCAGAGCCCAGGCCGCCCCTCCACCCGCTCCCGGGGCATCCTTGTTGGGTCCCCGTGGGCCAGCGCAGGCACAGCGGTGGGTCTGCAGACCTGAGTGCCCTGCCTGCTCGCCCCCCAAGGGCCAAGCCCTGCCCAGGCCCAAGCTGGGTGTCTCACCATCCCAGCTTGAGGGGACAGAGGCCCCCATCTCCACCTGTCAATCCCAGCCCGCCACAGGACCCAGGCCTCGGGGAGCGCTGACTCTGACCCTCCTCTCTGACTCCCTAGAGGGCCGCCCCCGCCGATCAAGCCTGGCCTGTGGGCCCTTTGGCCAGCCCCCAGGAGGACGCCAGGCATGGCGCTGAGGTGGCCGAGTGAGGGCCCAGCGGGCCTCCCGTCACAGAGCCCGCGGACGGCACACAGGGGCTTCTGGAATGGGGCAATGAGCCCCCTCAGGAGAGGCGATGGGGGTCCCTGTGGGCACCAGTCGGGGCCTGACCCCCCGGCTCACTCCACTGGCAGCTACCCTCTGCCCTCGTCTGACCCGACCCAAAGGGCTGGGGCTCCCAGAGGGCCTCCTGAGGGTGCCCTGCCCGGGCCGGCCGCCGGCATGTCGGTGCACCCCTCTACCAGGCCCCTGCCCTGCTCACCACCGCCTCCCCTCGGGCTGGGCCAGGGCTGACCAGCCGGCGTCCGTCCCCACGCTCCCCGCAGCACGTCCCTGACGCTGCCCGCCCGTCACAGCCCTGCACCCGGTCCCGCGCCCCAGGCAGATGAAGCCTGAGTGCTGCAGGAAAGGTGCCCTGAAGTGTGGACGCCTGCATGTGTAAAACGTGCGGTTATCGGCAGAGATGCTCGCTGCCGTTAGCGTTCTTTAGGAATCGCCGCACTGGCGCTTTGAGGGCACTCGCAAGTCTGCAGGGGTCTGTGGGTGCCAGGCCCGCCTCACTATGGGAGGCGGGGAGGGACAGGGAGACCTCCTCCCAGGGTCCTCAGGGCACAGCAGCTGCCCCCGGCTCCTGCCAGCGGCCGTCGGCTGAGCTCAGCCTGGGGCGTGCTCACCTGGGCACATGTGAGAGGGAGGACGGACTGAGTCCTGAGCCTTCCTGCACGCCCACTAAGCGGTCAGCCCCGGGCAGTGGCAGCCCTCTGGGCAGGCCCTCCCGCGACGTGTGCGCACGACACCCACAGTTAAGTGCAGACACACGTCCCGAGCGGGCTGAGCCTGTCCCAGCCTCACACCCCGGGAGGGCCGGGCTCATGACTGCCAGGCCGCCTCCCACCCTTCTGGTGCTCAGGCTGGGTTCTGCCCAGGACCAAAGGCCCGAGGCCCGCCCTCTCCCTGAGGTGTGCGAGCTGTGTGGGTGCAGCCTGCACGCACAGGTCCCGCTGGCCCTGACCCAGCCCAGGGGAGGGAGCTCTTCCCCGTCGCCTCCCGCCCCAGCCCTGACTGTCCCGCTCCCCGAGGTGGGAAGCAGGAGGCACCGGAACTGCTCCCTCCACCTCCCAAGTGGCACCCAAGCACTTGCGGAGCGCTGTCCTGAGGCGTCGCCCGGAAGGAAGCCTGCCACGTGGACTTGCCCTGACCAAACACAGTGCGTGGAGAACTGGGTCTTCATGGCCCCGGGAGTCTTTCAAAGGTGACCCCAGAAGGTTTCAGCAGGGCTGCTGAGAAATGCCGTTTACACAGGCAGTCTCAGAGATCAGTGCAGCTCTGTCTGCCCGCCCTGGGACGACTGAAGGCCCAGCCCTGGGCCAGCTTCCTTTGGGAGGGGGGATCCCTGGGCACTTTGCGTGCATCCTCATACCGGTCATATCTGCTTTCCCTGACATAGTTAGGGAAAGTTAGTTTCTTTCCAAGTCCTCAGTGGCGAGACCCACCACTGAGCGCAAGCTCACCCAGCGCCATGACCCGGGCACACGCAGACCTCAGTGGCCCCGCCCGGAGGCGGCCCCTCCCCATGAGCGACCCATCCACACCGGCATCCCTGTTGGTGGTCTTGCCATTACCATCAGTCATTTGGAAATGAGAACACTAGAAAGCAAGTTTCTCCAGACTGCAAGTATTAATATAAGCTGTTACACTGTTTAAATGTACAGGTATGAGTCCATTTTGTGCTTTGAAGAGTGTCCCTCGCCTGGACAAAGGCCACCTGGGCCTCTCCTGTGGTTCCACAGTGAGCCCCTGGGACGCCACCACCCCCGTGTCCGCTGTCCCTACCCATGCCGTTTGCCAGTTTCCAAACCAAGACCCAGGCCCTCCGCGGCCTTCGCCTGTGGACCCTCCCAGCTGGGGTGGGCAGGGCCTGAGCAGGGCTGGGTGGGGAGGGGCGCATCTACCTGGAGCAGGTCGCTGAGGTCGAGGAGCATGTCTGCGAGAGAGTCAAGGAACAGCCACCAGGCCCGCAGGCGCCGGCCACCGCACGGTCTCCGGGAGGCAGGCCCTGGCTGTGGATCTAAGCTCCGCACGGGACCGCGATCCAGAGTGGGGCGGCCACGCTGGGGGGCAGTGAGTCTCCACCAGGACGGGGGCGGGGCTGGGGGCAGGCGGGGGGTACAACATGGCGCCCAGAGCACAGCTGCCCGTGCGGGCCAGCCTCCGCATCTGCACGGGCCCTGCCTGGCCTGCCGCACGAGCACGGCCACACTCGCGACCGTGCCCCGCGAGCACCACGGAGCGCCTGCTGGGCACCAGGCAGGGGGCAGACACACGCACGCGGGACCCCGGGTGGCTGGCAGGCACTGCCACAGTCCTGGTGCCCAGGGGACGGCTGTGGGGCCGCTGGCACTGGCCCCGTCCCCACCCCCAGCGCCTGAGTCAGGAGGGATCAGAACGCGCCCGAAGCGAGCCGAAGCCCAGCCAGCCACTCGCACAGAGCCACACATGGAGGACACGGGCCCCGAGAAGAGCAGCGTGTCGGATGCCGTGAACCGAGTGTCGTTCACGCTGAGGCTGTGAGACGCAGCTGAGAGAGGATCCGGTGACGCTGAACCCGAGCCCGGAGCGGGCGTCCAGAGGGAACGGGGGAAGGAAGCCCGAAGCCACAGCCTCACCCCAGCAGGCGGCGAGCTCTGGGCGTGACCGCCAAGGTCCTTGAATACGAGGCACCGCGTTTCTCAGTCTCTGAGGACAGGCCCCGCATCAGGGGTGAGCGAGACAGGTAAGACTGCAGTGCAGACGGACACTAGTGAGAACTCTGAAAACAAAAAGCGAAATCGCAAGAAACGAGAGGAGCCAGGGGCCACGGCAAACACACGAGCGGGAGCCAGGGGCGACGGAAGCAGCTAACCCAGCCGAGAGACCAGGTGCTGCCGGCCCCAGCGATCCACAGCGAGGGAAGGACAGCAGCGGCCGGGGCCGCCGCGGGCCGGGTGGTGGGCGGGTGGGGAGCGGCTACGTGCCCCCACCACGGGGGACACAAGGCCTCTCTCACTGGTCAGGCCCAGGAGGGTGGCCACCGAGAGTGAGCCCTCAGGGCGGCTGGGGACGTCGGCTAACAGAAACGACCAACGTGTGTCCGCCGGACACAGAACTCTCCGTGCAAGCGGGTAACGGAAGCTCTGCGTGGCGTGGAGGACGTGGCGCTCAGCACAGCTTCATAGACCTAATGCGATTCTTAAAGTGAAATCTGTTTTTGAAATGATAAAGTGAATGCCCCAGAAATGGGCAAAAACAGGTTTGAACAGGCGTCACGAGGAGAAGCCAAGAGCCCCCCCCGGAGCTCAAAGTGGCCCCACACCGGTGGCGGGGACAGCGGCTCTCAGGACAAGGAGCGGTGGAGCCCACGCCCGGCCACCCCCACGCCCCAAGGAAGGTGGCGTCACAGAACTGCGAGCACGAGAGCAAAGACGGGGAACAGCAGGGACCACCCGTCGCACACACTCCAGAGATGGGCACACACGTGCTTCCCGGGCACGGCACTCCAGAACAAGCAAGACAAGCCCATGGGGTCCCGGAGCGTGGCTGCCTCGGGGTGGGCTGCTGGCACTGCCCTGCTCCCTGGAGGAAGAGCTGGCCACACAGACCTGTGTGCTCATCAGAAGTCATCCGAGGGCACAATTAAGGCTTGTGTATTTCACTTCATGCCAACTTTGCCTTAAAAGGAAATAAAAACCATAAACAAATACTGGGATTCTCTCCGGGCGGCAGGCCCTGGCTGTGGATCTAAGCTCCGCACGGGACCGCGATCCAGAGTGGGGCGGCCACGCTGGGGGGCAGTGAGTCTCCACCAGGACGGGGGCGGGGCTGGGGGCAGGCGGGGGGTACAACATGGCGCCCAGAGCACAGCTGCCCGTGCGGGCCAGCCTCCGCATCTGCACGGGCCCTGCCTGGCCTGCCGCACGAGCACGGCCACACTCGCGACCGTGCCCCGCGAGCACCACGGAGCGCCTGCTGGGCACCAGGCAGGGGGCAGACACACGCACGCGGGACCCCGGGTGGCTGGCAGGCACTGCCACAGTCCTGGTGCCCAGGGGACGGCTGTGGGGCCGCTGGCACTGGCCCCGTCCCCACCCCCAGCGCCTGAGTCAGGAGGGATCAGAACGCGCCCGAAGCGAGCCGAAGCCCAGCCAGCCACTCGCACAGAGCCACACATGGAGGACACGGGCCCCGAGAAGAGCAGCGTGTCGGATGCCGTGAACCGAGTGTCGTTCACGCTGAGGCTGTGAGACGCAGCTGAGAGAGGATCCGGTGACGCTGAACCCGAGCCCGGAGCGGGCGTCCAGAGGGAACGGGGGAAGGAAGCCCGAAGCCACAGCCTCACCCCAGCAGGCGGCGAGCTCTGGGCGTGACCGCCAAGGTCCTTGAATACGAGGCACCGCGTTTCTCAGTCTCTGAGGACAGGCCCCGCATCAGGGGTGAGCGAGACAGGTAAGACTGCAGTGCAGACGGACACTAGTGAGAACTCTGAAAACAAAAAGCGAAATCGCAAGAAACGAGAGGAGCCAGGGGCCACGGCAAACACACGAGCGGGAGCCAGGGGCGACGGAAGCAGCTAACCCAGCCGAGAGACCAGGTGCTGCCGGCCCCAGCGATCCACAGCGAGGGAAGGACAGCAGCGGCCGGGGCCGCCGCGGGCCGGGTGGTGGGCGGGTGGGGAGCGGCTACGTGCCCCCACCACGGGGGACACAAGGCCTCTCTCACTGGTCAGGCCCAGGAGGGTGGCCACCGAGAGTGAGCCCTCAGGGCGGCTGGGGACGTCGGCTAACAGAAACGACCAACGTGTGTCCGCCGGACACAGAACTCTCCGTGCAAGCGGGTAACGGAAGCTCTGCGTGGCGTGGAGGACGTGGCGCTCAGCACAGCTTCATAGACCTAATGCGATTCTTAAAGTGAAATCTGTTTTTGAAATGATAAAGTGAATGCCCCAGAAATGGGCAAAAACAGGTTTGAACAGGCGTCACGAGGAGAAGCCAAGAGCCCCCCCCGGAGCTCAAAGTGGCCCCACACCGGTGGCGGGGACAGCGGCTCTCAGGACAAGGAGCGGTGGAGCCCACGCCCGGCCACCCCCACGCCCCAAGGAAGGTGGCGTCACAGAACTGCGAGCACGAGAGCAAAGACGGGGAACAGCAGGGACCACCCGTCGCACACACTCCAGAGATGGGCACACACGTGCTTCCCGGGCACGGCACTCCAGAACAAGCAAGACAAGCCCATGGGGTCCCGGAGCGTGGCTGCCTCGGGGTGGGCTGCTGGCACTGCCCTGCTCCCTGGAGGAAGAGCTGGCCACACAGACCTGTGTGCTCATCAGAAGTCATCCGAGGGCACAATTAAGGCTTGTGTATTTCACTTCATGCCAACTTTGCCTTAAAAGGAAATAAAAACCATAAACAAATACTGGGATCTAGTCAGTTAATAACCCGCATGCTGAAGGGCTGGGGGGCAGCAGGCAGATGCCTGCACCTTACTTTGGAAAACGCCAAGAGGACAGGCCAAGGGGCCAGCGGGCGGGGAGCAGGGGAGCGCAGGCGAGCTGTGTGTGCGAGCTGTGGTCGGGGCTTCCCACTGTATCCTCAACTCTCTCAATTTTCCCATGTATTTGAGAGTTTTCATAATAAAATGATGGGGGGGAGAATGTGTGTATTTTAAAAAGGAAACTGGGATTCAACTTTTAACCAAGTTAAAACGAAACGGCATTTGTGGTCCTTGAGCAGCAGCGCCATCAAAGGATGACTGCCCAGCACCCACCCAGCCCCTGGGGCCCCGCCCCTGCCCCCGCGGGGGCCCCTGCTCAGTGAGCCCGACCCAGGCAGCTGGCACTCAGCTCTGTTGAGCGCACCAGCTCACAGCCACGCCCTGTCAAGGGCAGAGGCCACCGGACACCGCACCCTGGCACCCTGCCGCGCCAGTTCTACGTGGCGGTGACGCCCGGCCCTGCGGGAAGTCCAGAAGTCGTTCGGAGAGTGCGGCAAGGGCCAGCGGCGCCCAGGCACCAGCTGGCAGTGGGGAGCGGGAAGCAGCAGCCCGCTGTGGCAGCTTCACTTCCAGCCACAACGAGACAGGAGAGCGGCTGTGCCGTGGGGAGCAGGCCTAGAAGCCAGACACAGCGCAAGCTGCTCCTGGGAAGCACGGGGAGGCAACCCGGAGCCGCACCCGAGGGCACCCAAGGGCACGAGCCTAGGTATCTGGAGAGGCCGCGGCCTGCTGGCGGCTCCAGCTCCAGCCCCAGCTTCCCCGAGGGCAGGAGGCCAAGGCCCAGGCCGCATCCTGGAGCTCACACAGTCTCAACGGGACTGCCAAGGCAGCCAGCCTTGAGGGGCCCAATGCCACGCACACACTCCCCCAGACTTGCCAGCTCCCGCTCCGCACGGGTGCAAGGCACACAGGCTCCCTCCATGGCCAGCAGCAGTCAGCGCCCAGGGGCAAGAGTGGGCAGAGGCCCTGCGATGGCCCCGCGGGCCCTGCCCAGGTCCTGCACCAAGCGCCCTGAGACACAGTGAGGCCCAGACCGGGGGCTCTCCGCCTGCCGGAGGGAACGACAGCCCTTCGGGGCGAGAGATACCCACAGCTGCTCAAATGCCAGCCCAGCAACACTGTGGACACTTTCCGCTGGCGACTCGGACGGCGCAGACTCCGCCTGCAGTGCGGGAGGCCTGCCTCTGACCCCTGGGTCGGGAAGATCCTCAGCAGAAGGAATGGCTACCCTCTCCCATGTTCCTGCCTGGAGGATTCCAGGGACAGAGGAGCCTGGTGGGCTGCAGTCCACGGGGTCACAAAGAGGCAGGCACGCGTCAGCAGCTAACGCACACGAGTGTGCTGACCGACAGAAGCAGATCTCCAAACCCGAAAGGGAACTCGGACTCTAATGAGCCGATCTAATGAGAACAGGCACAGAAGTTAGGGAGTTAACAGACTGGTTCACCATCCAGTAACACACAGCAAGGAGAGCGTGAAAGAGCTCGAGGCATGTCGTGGGACAACGTTCAGGGAGAGGAAAAGAAAAAGGAAAACATGGAAAATACACAGACAACCTGAGGGCGAGGAAAGGGTCTAAGGTGCATGTGACCGGAGCCCTTGCTCCTCGGAAGAAAAGCTGCGGCAAAGCCTAGACAGCCCATTAAAAAGCAGAGGCGTCAGTCTGCCAACAGGTCTCGACCGTCAAAGCTTCAGTTTTTCTAGTACTCATGTATGGATGTGAGAGTCGGACTATAAAGAAAGCTGAGCACCAAAGAATTGCTGCTTTCAAACTGTGGGGCTGGAGAAGATTCTTGAGAGTCTCTTGGACTGCAAAGAGATCAAACCCGTCAATCCTAGAGGAAATCAGTCCTGAATATTCATTGGAAGGACTGATACTGATTCTGAAGCTCTAATAAGTTTGCCACCGATGCGAAGAGACAACTCACTGGAAAAGACCCTGATGCTGGGAAAGATTGAAGGCAGGAGAAGGGGGCAACAGAGGATGAGATGGTTGGATGGCATCAGTGACTCAATGGACGTGAGTCTGAGCAAACTCTGGGAGATAGGGAAGGGCAGGGAGGCCAGCCTGCCGTACTCCACGGGGTCACAAAGGGTCAGACACAACTGAGCGACTGAACAGAGACCACGGGAGCCCTAGAAAGGGAACAGGGTCAGAAGGGGGGAGACTGCGCTTAGAAAGACGCCGCCCGAGACTCTCCAGACAGAGAGAAGCCTCAAGTTCCCAGAGCTAGACAAGTACCGAAGAAACCGCATCTAAGTACATCAGACTCTGGAACAAAGACAAAAGCGGCAGTGATACGGCCGACGCCCATCACCACCGACGGGCCGTGAACCCTGCCCGCTGCCCTTCCTGCGCCACAGCGAGGGGCTCTGGGGGGCTTTACGGCGCACAGGCAAGGGGGCCTGAGTCCGCTTCAGGACAGACAGCCACATGCTGCTGGTGACCGACACGCCTCGGACGCAGCGAGGACTGAACGTTAAGATACGGGAAAAGACAGACTGCGCGCCCTCAGCACAGGGCAGCGGGCCTCGCTGCACCAACGCCCAGCGCAGGACGGCCTCAGGGGAAGCGTGGCGACAGAGACGGACGCCTCGCAACGGCCGGCGTCACTCCCACCGGGAAGGTACAGGACCCTGAATCTGTACCCTCTAAACACAGCACCAGAATACTTTTCCTTTTACCGTCAAAAGGATAAAAGGAAAGGATGTCATTCCTCATCTGCGGCAGGAGTTTCAAACCCTTCCTTTAGAACAAGGGGACAGAAAAACCAGCAAGGCCGAGTGGACGCGGCTAACCGACTTGACCGGGCGGGCACTCAGGCCGCTCGCCCGACGCGTGCAGACGCCCGCTCCTCTGGAGGGCCTGCGGCACAGCCCCCGGGACAGGCGGCACGCCGAGCCGGAAGCCAGGTGCCAGGCCCGGGAAAGGGGGCGCCTCAGAGCCTGCCGCCCGGCCACACGGGGGCCGCACGGGGCAGCGATGGCACAGAGCGCGCCAGGGGACCCGCAGCGGGTTCCGAAGCAGGGCGCACTTGCAGACGTGGCCTGTGTCGGCCTAAAGAAGCGGAAATGGGAACCAGCAAACGCCGTGCGCCGGTCACGGAGCGCAGCAAGACAGTGCGAAGCCACGAGACCTGCCCCGGGGGAGTCACAGCCTCCAGTGCGGGTGGCAGGAGAGCAGAGACGGAGATTAAGAACTAGGGAGCTGGAAAGCAGCCAAGTAAACCCAACGAAAGTAGAAGGAAGGAAATAACAAGCAGAAATCAGTGAAGTGAAAAACAAACGCACACTACAGATAAACAAAGCCAAAGTGCGGCTCTTTTGAGAAGACTGAGAGCGCGCTGGTGAGGCTGCAGGGAAGCCGGAGCCGTCCTGCACGGCTGGGCGGACGCAGCCCGGTCCAGCGCCTGGAAGGCAGGCCGGCAGCGCCTCTCAGGCTAAACACAGAGCCCCAGCGGCGGTGTGCAGGGAGAGGCGACGGGCAGGCGGAGAGCGCCAGGGCGCAGGCTGCTGCTTGCCGGGGCCCGAGTGCCTTCTGAGGCGCGATGGCGGCCTCGCACTGACCGTGGTGACGGCCCTGCGCTCCGTGAGCGTGACCGAATGCCGCGTGGACTTCATCTCAACAAAGCCGTTACCAAGAAGACTGAGCAAACTGGCAAGCCCCTAGCAACACAGTTCAAAGAAGAAAAAATCACAAACGCAAGACGTGACAGAGGGCCGTCACTGCAAGCGCCGCAGACAGAGGGCAACGGGTGTCAAGGGGGACCCGGCTCCTGTGCTCTGGTCCCTGAAGTGACCAGACAAAGGCCTTGCAAAGCGCAGCCAAGCGAAGCTGGGAGGGAGCTAAGGTCCCGAACGCCGCGCGGCACGGCCGAGAAATGAAAGCCAGCGTGCTTCACCTCAGTGCAGATCAAGGGGAAACACCAGGGCACATGATGGGCACACCGATGAACACATGAACACATAAGAGCTCCCAGCCGCCAGGAAATAGGAGACGCCCAACTGGGTGTCTGATGAAGGCACATGAAGGCCTGGACAGGAAGCCCAGAGCAGGCGTCTGCAGCAAGTGCTGCACACACCTCCAGAGGCGGGGATGGCCCCTCACGCCTTGCACCACGGGGCACCGGGGCGGGCCTCAGGTGGCTGAGCGGCTGGTGGCGGCGGCAGACACAGCTGGGCACGCTCGCGAAGTTCAGCGCCGAAGATTCGTCACTAAATTCTGCATTTTCAACACACCACTATGCTTTTGTACACCGGGAGGAAAAGATACTGTTTACCTTAGCTGAGCACACAAATAACGAGGGCTAAATCTAGCGAACAAAAGTTAAGACCTCCTCCTCAAGAATGACAGAAAGCGGAGAACAGCCACAGGAAATGGGGGACACCCACTGACTGCGGAGTCGCTGCTGTCCGTGAATGTCCGCTTCACTCAAGTCGATTCACAAACCCCAATCAGAACCCCAGAAGTTGTTCTCTTCTCTTTTTTCCCCACAGAAATGTGCTGTCTGATTCAGAAACGTGTACAGAGAAGGAGCACCGCACGCGGCCAGACGCCTCCAGGCAGAAGAGCGCCGGGCTCAGGGTCTCACGCTGCAGGCTCGCGCCGGGCCACAGACCTGCCATGGAAAGGCGCCTGGTCTCGGCACCAAGAGACCCACACGAGGCGTCCGAGACAGCAGCGACAGACCCCACCTGAGCTGGGAGTGGTGCCAGCACTGTGTGCGGGGAGGGCCGGCCTGCAGCAGACGGCACTCTCGACTGGACGCCCAGGGGAAGCAGCCAACTCTGACCCTCTCCTCACAGCAGACACGGGACCAGAGGTCCTCAGCTCCAGCGGGAAGCGTGAAACCAAGAGCTTCCAGAAGGCAGCGCCTCC
>SJYR01000012.1:977000-989146 GCA_006410655.1 Kobus ellipsiprymnus | reverse complement strand
GAGCACCTCCAGCATGGGGGGGGAGCACTTCCAGCACGGGGCAACGCTCTCTTCAACGGAACACAAACCATTCATCGTTAAGGAGAGGGTGGACAGATGGGACGCCACTGGAATCGAGAAGTCTGTCTACAAAAGATGAAGCCCAGGGAGCACCCTGCGAGCCCAGCGGTCGGGACTCCACGCGCTCACTGCCACAGCCCAGGGTCAGTCCCTGCTCGGGGAACTGAAAAAGACGCTGCCAGGAGGCAGAAAGCAGCAAGATGGGAGGCTCTTTTCCAGCCAACACACAGCCCAGGGTGTGCCTGCCGGACCCCAGGGAGCAGCCCCACTTGGCATCATCAGACGTGGGCAGGCAGGACACGCGGAGCGGCAGGTCTGAGTGCCAAGGCCCCCGTGTGACGAGCGCTGGGCCGGGCGCTTCTCTCAGCTGAACCCGCAGCTCCGCGTGCCGAGCGCCTCCTGACAAGCGCTCACCAGCCACTGCGGCCCTGTCTGGACCACCCTCTCTCTGTGCATCTGCCAAATCCACAGGACATGAGCCCGGCGGAGACCACGCGGCCTGGGAGGCAGGGAGGTGTCATGATGGGCTCACCACTGGGGGCAAAAGACTGCCCTGGTGGAGGCCGTCCATGCCGGGGAGGCTGTGCGCGGGTGTGGACGGGGGTTTCAAGTCTACACACTCTCCTCTCAGTTTTGCTGCTGCCCTAAAAATCAACTTATGTAAGATCTTTTAAATTCTTTGGTTGCCCTTGGGGAGGCAAGTGGTTGAGGGGTGGGGGGCTGGTAGAGGGAAGTAGCCAGTGGTGGGCTGGGGAGAACTGGGTCTTCACGGGACTGTCCTCGGAGACAGAGGATCCCTGGGAGCCTGGGGAGGGGCAGAGGCTCAGTGTGGCTCAGAGGCTCACCCCAGGTCTGCAGATCAGAAGCCCCCTGAGCAAGACCTGGGGTCGGAAGCCTGGGGGAGAAGGTCTAAAGGCCGAGCAGGGGGGACGGGGTCAGCAGCCTCCGGACTGGGGCACTGGGCTCACCTGCCCGGGACTGACCACAGGCCGCTGGCTGCTCAGCTGGGGCCCAGTGAGCACCAAGGACCACGCACCTCCCGTGGGTGCGCGCCACACAAGACGCGCCAGCATCGGACACAGCTGCGGGAGACAGTGCCCGGGTCACCTGGGCGGGGACGCGGCGTCCACTCACAGCCCGGACGGGAGAGTAAGTGAAAGCCGCCCAGTCACGTCTGACTCTGCGACTCCATGGACGATACCATGATACGGCATTCTCCAGGGCAGAACACTGGAGTGGGTGGCCTACCTTTCTCCAGGGGATCGTCCTGACCCAGGAATCGAACTGGGGTCCCCTGCATCACAGGCGGACTCTCTGCCAGCTGAGCTGCCAGGGGAGCCCTTAGAGCGGGAAGTTTCTGCCAAAGACGCCCACCCAAGGACAGACGGTCTAAGGGCAGGGCAGAGAGAGGGGGTCGGGGGAGCGCGGAGGGCAGTCTGGGGCGAGGAGAGGAGAGGAGAGGGACGTCTTTGAATACGCTCTAGGGGCTTGGAACTCGCCTGGAAGAGAAGCCGGCTGCGCCAGGCAGGGCAGAGCGAGCCGGCGGCAGGGCGGGTGGGCCACAGGGGCAGGGAGCCGAGCAAGGCCTGTCCAGGGCGCCAGGACACTGGCTGGAGGACGGGGCCTGGAGTGCCAGCCGCCAGGGAAGCTCAGGGGGCTGGCCACACCTGCGCCCTCCGGCCGCCCCCAAAACGGCCCTCCCAAGGGGACCGAGGGCAGGCAGGCGGGCTGAAGCACTGCCCCCACAACCCCACAGTCCACTGTGCTGAGGCTACCAGCTCTCCAGGGCCAAGGGCAGGGCCAAAAACGCACACGCGCAGGCTTCTCAGCCCATTCACAGCGCTGCGGACCATCACCCCTCCCCAGCCTCGGTCAGCACCCCCGGCCCTGGCAGCCGCGCGCAGCTCTCAGCCTCTGGGTGGCCCGTCTGCACGGTTTGGGTTCAGGGCCCCCCACGGCGTGGGCTCTGGGGCGGCCCCTCTGACGGGCAGCGCTCCCGGGTGCCCGGGCCTCTGGTCCATCCTCTGCGGGCCCGCCAGGCTCCGCTCCTGGGCCGAGGTGGTGGGCAGTGGTGGGCAGGAGGCGGGCGGCTGGGGTGCTCGCGCTGCCCCGCCCCCACGCCCCGGGGGACCGGGATCGCCCCACCGGGAGGAGCGGGGCGCGCTCCGGGGCGTCTCAGGAGGCTGTGCGGCTGGCCTCGGCCGGGCTCCACCGCGCCACCTCGTGGGCCTCTGGGCGCAGAGCTTCATCCTTTCAAGCAACAAGGGTTCTTTCACGCTGAAGTGATAAAGCCCCAGGACTCAAAGACACTTTAACGAGAGGCTCTGACACAGGGTCGTCCCGCGCAGCCTCCAGGGCCCCTCGCGCATTCCCGGCTCAGGGCCGGGCGCAGCCGGGCCACCGACGCGCGGGGAAGGGACCACACGGAGGGACACGGCGTGTGAGGAGGGGCGGAGAGGCCACGCTCCCGCACGCGACGGGCAGCCGCGCCCCAGGACGGCCCGGGGACACACCGCTGCCCCGGCTCCCCCCAGGAGAGCAGAGGCGGAGGCCCGGCTGGGAGACAAACTCTCCCAGGGCAAAGGGGAAGCGAAGTGGACAAGGGGAGAGCAGAGACCGGAAAGAAGCCGGTCCAGCGGGGCAGCCCGCGCGCACAGGCGCGGCGGCGCCGGGGGGCCGGGCAGCGAAGGATACGCGGGGTGCCCTCCGTGCGGCACACCAGGTAGAGGCAGGCCGCCGCCACGTGCGCCGTCCTCCGGCCCCGGGTCAGGCGCTTGCTCACGGCCATCTTGAAGAAGTTGAGCGCGGTGTCCAGGCAGTGCTGGTTCAGCTGCAGCTGGTTCCCCAGGTGGTGGATCTGGCGCCTCCCTAGGACACAACACGCCACGTTACCGCGGGTCCCGACGGGCGAGCCAGCCGCGTGCCAGCGCTGTCCCCGTCCCGCGGCTGCCCCGGCAACCTAAGGCAGAGCCGCAAGGTTTACCCGTTCACTCTCACGCTTTGCAAAACGTCCCGTTTTCACAGGGGTTCCAGTAAAATCATATGTGTGGACATGGGGTGCGAGTTCCCTCCAGGTGGAGTGGGGCAGGTCAGCCCGGGGGCAGAGCCCTTCCCAAGGCCCCACGCTCACGGAGTCTGGGAAGGGCTGCAGGTAAGCCAGCCACCTGGCGCTGAGCACTGACCACGGGCCCCGAGTCCACACGCCCCACCACAAAGGCCCCTTTCGAGCCTGAGTGCCCAGGCCCTGCCGCCTGTGCCCACCCAGCCTTCCCCACGGGCCCCACGCCAGCCTCCGCCCAGGCTGGTGCGCACAGGCCGGCCAGGACCAAGTCTGCACGCGCGCCTCTGCCTGGAGCGCGGCCCTCCCGGGAGCCATGCGAGCAGGCCACAGGGCACCGAGGGGGGGCCGACGTGCCCCGTGCCACGCGCGAGGGGGGCAGACGTGCCCCGTGCCACGCACGAGCCTCACGGGAGCCAGGGGCTGGGCGCACGCAGCCCGCCCAGCGTCCTCCCGCCCAGGGCCCGCTCTCCTCTGGCAGAGACCACTCTACCCTGGGCCAGTGGCCTGCGCTTCCCCCACGAAAAGCTAGGAGCTGATTCTGCTGCCCCTGCGGCCAAGGGCTGTGGGCCCAGGCTGACCCCTGGCCAAAGGGGGTGCCCAGGGAGCTAGCACCCGGGAGAACAGGTGGGCGGGCTGGCACCTAGCAGTCAGCATGTCCCGTGAGTGCCCGGACCCTTGTGGCCCTACCCCCGTGGCCTCCAACAGAGCCTGCCCAGAGCCATGCAGCTCCGAGGGCTCTGGTCAGGCTGAACTGAGGCAGGGTCGTGGTCACGGTCCCAGAGCCGAGGCCAGGGCACAGCCAACATCCTGACCGTCTGCAGAGAGCGGAGGGCGTCCCTCTCTCTATGCTCCCCGTCATTGCACATGCGCCCAGGATGTCAGGTGGATAAGCATGGTCTGCCCCGCAGTCCGGTGCGCACAGGGGCTCCACTAACACAGGGAGAGGAAGGTCCTTTCCAGAGGGCGCTCACAGAGCCCGGGACCTGGCTCAGCCCCACACACCATGGGCCAGGGTCCCCCAGCAGTTGGGTGGGAGGCTTGAAAGTATCGCAGCAAGTTATCTTATCACATCTTCATTGCTCTATAGTTCACGTACTGTAAAATTTACCCACTTAAGTTGTCCCATGGCGTGGTTAGTATGTCCACAAGAGGTGCTTGACCATTATTACCACTTTGATGCATTCCGTCGCCCAGAAAAGGAGCCTGCAGCTGTGAGCTGTTAGTCCCAGCCCCCAGGTGAGGCTCTAACGCTCGCACGCTGGGCGAGCGCGGTCGGCACCGAGCACGGCGCACGACACAGGCGTGTGTGCAGAGGCTCTAACAGCACGAAGGCCTCAGGAAACGTGGGCTCGTGCACACGGACGCCCAGCTCACCAGCCACAGCTTGCTCTCCCAAGGATGACAATGAACGCAAAAACTCAACTCACTAGTTCACAGACGTCTTCAAACTTTTGACATTTTGTGAAGCTAAGGCCTGCCTCTCCCTTCAAGACGGCACCTGACCAGCGTCCTCTCAGAACAATGGAGACGGCAGAGAGCACAGACGTGGACACCGCGTGAGGGCCGGCCAGTGCCCTGGGGGCACGCGGGGGAGGGCCTGACCCAGCGGCTTAAGAAGCGGAGCTGAGACGCTGCAGGGCTCGGCCCAGAGGCCTCCTCTTGCCCGGAGGACCCTCACAGTGCCAGCCGGGCCTGTGCAGCCCCAGTCAGGGTGAACAGCATGTCACGCCCGTCCCACGTGGCAACACGCGAGGAACCACGCCCGTGATCAGATCCAGGGGCACCAAGAAGCCAGTGGGTGCCCTGGGGGGGCTACAGGTGTAAAGAGGCCAGCTTAAGACCCACATTCGTATAAACATGGACCGACAACTGAGAGTCACCCAACCCGTGTAGAAAACGCCAGTGTGGAGAGAGAGGAAGAAGCACCAGGCTCCACAGGCAGACTGCTAAGTGAAGAGGGCAATCTCAAAGTATTGGAAAGGCATCAACACATAGGAAAGTGTGAATAGGCTGCAATCAAAAGACATAGTCCTTGAAAAATTAAACGCGATCACTGAACGTTCTGTAAAAACTCAGAAATAAGCAAACCGCAGAGTGGGCACAGGCGGGGCCGTGCGAGGAGAGCCGGGAGGAGGGCCGCCCCCGGGGAGCAGGGCAGCTTGCAGGGGGCAGGCCCAGAGGGAGGCACGCAGCGGGCCAGACAGGCAGACGCCCGGGCACGAAGGGTCGCCCAGACGAAGAGGCCTGCGGTTAGGGCAGGCGGCCCCGCCAAAGGGCTGACGGTCCCACCAAGCCCAAGCGCGCCAGTGAGCAGGGGAGCTGCGGGGGCGAGGCGGGGCCCCGCAGGGCGCGCTCCCGCACAGGCCTCCCGCACGCTTGCTGCACGCCCTGGGCAGGAGGCCGCTGGCCCCACAGCCCCACGACAAGGAAGGGAACCTGGCCAAGGGGAGCAGCCGCCACACGACCCTCGCCGTCCTCAGCGGACCCTCAAAGACCCCAACCTCCTCCTCCTCCTGTCTGTCCGGTGAGGCTCCTCTCTGCTGCCTGCAGGACCCGCCCACGGCCGGCCGTTCACAGCGTATCCTCTGCCACTCCCGAGTACGCTTGCTTTGCTGATGAGAGAGCTGGCTGGTTTATCTGAAGACTGACAACAGCATGGACTTGACATCATAGATCAGATCACACCAAACAAAACGGGACGGAACCGATGGCAAAGGGACAGCACTGCCTCGTGGGATTCCAGAGACCAGAGTCGTGCAGATACGCAAGCGGGGTTTAGAAGAGGCAGGGGAACCAGAGATCAAACTGCCAACATCTGCTGGACCATAGAAAAAGCAAGGGAATTCCAGAAAAACATCTGCTTCTGCTTCACCGACTATGCTGAAGCCTGTGTGTGGATCACAACACACCGTGGAACACTCTCCACGCGATGGGAACGCCAGACCACCTGAGCTGTATGCAAGTCAAGAAGGAACAGCTAGAGCCAGACCCTCAACAACGGCTGGCTCAAAACCGAGAAAGGAGCACGTCAAGGCTGGACGCCGTCACCTGCTTCTTTAACTCAGATGCAGAGGGCATCACGGGAAGTGCCAGGCTGCGTGACTCACAAACTGGCATCGAGACTGCCGGGAGAAATATTAACAGCCGCAGGTACACAGATGATGCCACTCTAAACGGCAGAAAGTGAAGCAGGACTAAAGAGCCTCTTCGTGACAGTGAAAGAAAAGAGTGAAAAAGCTGGCCTAAAGCTCAGTATTCGAAAAACCAAGATCCTGGCCTCCAGTCCCATCACTCATGGCAAACAGAAGGCGGAAAGGCGGAACAGCGACAGGCTTATTTTCTTGGGCTCCGAGATCAGTGGGCGGTGACTGTACCCATGGAATCACGACACCTGCTCCTTGGAAGGGAAGCTGTGGCAAACCCAGGCAGCGCGTTAGAAGGCAGAGATGCCGTGTCCCTTTGCTGACAAAGATCTGTGCGGTAAAGCTGTGGGTTTTCCAGTGGTCGTGTGCAGAAATAAGAGTTGGACCACAAAGAAGACTAGGCACCAAAGAACTGATGCTTTCAAACTGTGGTTCTAGAGAAGACTCTTGAGAGCCCCTTGGACTGCAAGGAGATCCAACCAGTCCGTCCTAAAGGAGATCAGTCCTGAATATTCACTGGAAGGACTGACGCTGAAGCTGGAGCCCCAGTACTGTGGCCACGTGATGCAAAGAGCCGACTCACTGGAAAAGACCCTGATGCTGGGAAAGACTGGGGGCAGGAGGAGAAGAGGGCGGCAAAGGATAAGAAGGGATGGCTAGACAGAATCACCGACTTGGTGGACATGAGTTTGAGTAAACTCCCGGAGCTGGTGATGGACAGGGAGGCCTGGCGTGCTGCGATTCATGGGGTCACAAAGAGGTGGACACGGCTGAGCGACTGAGCTGAAGAGACGCAAAGGAGCAACTGACGGGAACGCAGCAAGAACAGAAGACTTTGCCAGTGCACTGACACCGACGGACAGCCTCCCCGAGAGTCAAGACGGCAGCAGAGGCCCTGAGTGACGCCGCAGACAGTGAGACCCCACTGCTATGCTCTCGGCATCACATCCAAAACCAGAGCACGCATCCTTCTCAAGCACACGCGGAACGTTCTCTCAGACTAACCACGTACGGGGCATAAAACTAGCCTCAGCAAACGTAAGACACAGAAACCTTCTCAAGCATCTTCTCTGAGAACAATGGCACGAAACTAGGACTCAGTCACGAGAAAAGAAACGAGGAACGCCACTCCGCGGAGGCGAGGCAGCAGTACGAGCGCCTGGAGGCGGCGGCGGCCACGAGCACAGACCGCAGAGCCCGCCTGCTTGCGCCACCCAGCCACGCCCGCCTCCTCGTGAGCGCGTGGCCAGCAGCCTGCCAAGCGCGATGTCCACGGGATTTCCTGGGTGAGAACACTGCAGTGGCTGCCATTCCGCTCTCCAGGGGGTCCTCCTGACGCAGAGATCGAACACAGAATCTACGGGGTGCAGCAAAAGCAACTCGAAGAGGCAAGTTCGTAGGGCCGGAGCCTTCACTAAAAACAAGAAGATCCGAGTAAACAACCTAGCTCACGGCCTAAAACAGAAGGAGAACCAGTAAAGCCTGAAGGAAGCAGAAAGGCAGGAAATAAAACGGACGTTTTTAGAAAATAGAGGAAAAAAATCAATAAAACCAGGAGACGATTCTTGGTTTGAAAGAGTAAACAAAATTGGCAAACCGTTGGCTAGGCTCACCAAGAAGAGAAGAGAAGCTGAATAAATGAAATAAGAAGTGAGACAGCAGGACTCTCACCCGACGCTGCAGAAGTCCAGGAGCGAGGAGAGCGCCGCGTGAGCGGACGCCAGCAGGCCCGGCCGCGGAGGAGCGAGGAGCCAGAAGCACGCAGCCGCCAAAACTGAGCCGGCAAGAAACAGGTGCCGCACGCAGACTCGGCGAAGGGCCGCGAGGCGGAGTCTGCACAGCGGGCCAGCAGGCCGACAGCCCTCCCCACAGACAGGAGTCCAGGCCAGACGGCTGCACGGTGGACGCTGCCGACACCCAGAGGAGAACCGGCGCACTGACCCGTCTCGGCTCATCCAAAAGACGGAGAGGCAGGGAGCACTCCCACAGACATTCTCCAAAGCCAGCATCACCGATACCCAAATCAGACAAGACGCCACCAAACGGGAAAATCACAGGCCGATCTCTTCGAACAGAGATACAAAAATCCTCAGCAAAATGTTAGCAACCAAACTCAGCAGCACAGATACAAGGTCATGGAACACAGCCCCACAAGGGCGGCTCGGCGCTCGCAAACCCACCGCCGTGAGGGACCGCACCAACAAAAGAAAAGCCAAAACCCACACGAGCACCGCAGTAGCCGCAGAAAAAGCACTTGACAAAGTTCAGTATTCATCCATGACAAAAACTGTCACCAGAGGGGGACCAGCGGGAACATATCTCAACATGATAAAGGCTGTTTATGAAAGCCCACAGCCTGTATAATACTCAACGGTGAAGAGCTAAGTGCCTTCCTACTAAACTCTCAAACAAGACAAGGATGCCCGCTCCCACCACGTCTATTCGTCACAGTGTTGAAGTTTTAGCCACAGCAATGACAAGAAAAAGACGTAAAAGGTATTCAAATCGGAAGGTAAAAGGTAAAACTGTCACTACATGCAGATGGCATGATGCCATATATGTTAACAGAAAACCCTAAGGACTCCACACAAACTACCAGATCTAAACGAATTCAGTGAAGTAGCAGGAGACAACGTTAACATTCGGATGTCAGTTGCACTTCTTTACACTAGCAATGAAATATCAGAAAGGGAATGTAAAAAAAAACAATATCTTTTAAAACAGCACCAAATACATACACCTAGCCGAGGAGGCGAAACACACGCTCAGAACTGTAAGACACAAATAAAGCAAACTAAAGGCGATTCGAAGAAACGGGAAGACGCCTCATGCTTCTGGATTGGAAGAATACTGTTAAAATGGCAACATCGAAAGCAATCCGCAGACTCAGTTCAATCCCTATGAAAATACCCATGGCATTTTTCACAGAACTAGAGCAAATAATATGAAATTTTATAAGGAACCATAAAAGACCCAGAATTGCGAACCCTCAGGCAGGGTGGGGGGTGGGGGATAACGCGGGAGGCATAACTCTCTCACCAGGCTTCAGACAATATGACAAAGCCGCAGTAACCAAAACGGTGTGGCAGCTACGGACACAGGCGCTCAGACCAGTGGAGCAGGACAGAGGGCCCGGAAATAAACCCACACGCTCATGGGCAACACTCTTCAGCTACGGAGGCAAGAACATAAATGGGAAGAAGACAGTCTCTTCTGCGAGCGGTGCCGGGAGAGATGGACAGTCATGTGTCAACCAATGACCTTAGAACACATCCTCACATCGTGCAAAAAAAAAAAGAACCTTACCTATGTTCTCTTAGGTCAGTCTCCCAAGGCAATAGAGATAAAAACACACAAATGGGACCTAATCAAATTCAAAAGCTTTTGCATGGCAAAGGAAACCATAAAAAAAAAAAAAAAAAAAAAAAAGACAACCTACAGAACGGGAGAATACACTGAATCACACTGCTCACAGCAGAGAATACGCTGAATCACACTGCTCACAGCAGAGAATACGCTGAATCACGCTGCTCACAGCAGAGAATACGCTGAATCACGCTGCTCACGGCAGAGAATACGCTGAATCACACTGCTCACGGCAGAGAATACGCTGAATCACACTGCTCACAGCAGAGAATACGCTGAATCACACTGCTCACAGCAGAGAATACGCTGAATCACACTGCTCACAGAAGAGAAAACGCTGAATCACACTGCCACACGGCAGAGAATATGCTGAATCACACTGCCACACGGCAGAGAATACGCTGAATCACACTGCCACAGGGCAGAGAATACGCTGAATCACGCTGCCACAGGGCAGAGAATACGCTGAATCACGCTGCCACACGGCAGAGAATACGCTGAATCACACTGCTCACGGCAGAGAATACGCTGAATCACACTGCTCACAGAAGAGAATACGCTGAATCACACTGCTCACAGCAGAGAATACGCTGAATCACACTGCCACACGGCAGAGAATACGCTGAATCACACTGCTCACAGCAGAGAATACGCTGAATCACGCTGCCACACGGCAGAGGCTGGCACAGCACTTAAATCAGCTACCCTTCAACAGAGAAATAACGAAACTGGAGATGCGAGCCTCAGCCTCTGCTTTGTACCACGTAAAAAAATCATTTGAGGCAGATCACAAACTCAGATGCGAAATACACAACAATGAAGCCCCTGAGTGAAGACACAGAAGAGTGTCTTCAGACCTTAGGGGAGACAAGGATTACGATCCTTTTAAACTTCATCACTGTCTATTTGGCTGCGTCCAATCTCATTTGCAGCACGTGGGACCTTAGTTCTGTGACGAAGGATCGAGCCCAGGTCCCCTACGTTGGGAGCCCCAAGGGAAGTCCCAAGAATTAAGATCTCAGGTCACAGAGCCCCAGCTATAAAACGGACACACAAGGACTCTGTTAGAACTAAGAGGTTTCTGTTCATCAGAAGACTCTAAGAAAGTGAAAAGTCATCTACGGGAAGAAAGACTCAAAATACGTATATGCATCAGCAGACTTGAATTCCAGGCCTATAAGGAAGTTTACAAATCAATAAGAAAATGATAACTCAGTTAAAAAAAAGAAACCTGTACAAAAGATGCAACAGGCAGCTCAGAGAGGACCAAGCAAAATCAGCCAATCTCACTGCCCACCAGGGAGAGCAGAGCAAGGTCTCTGAGCGCTGTGCGCCCCCCAGGAAGGCCAGCAAGCGCAGGGGCCGACCGGTCCACCCCCCAGGAAGGCCAGCAAGCGCAGGGGCCGACAGGTCCACCCCCCAGGAAGGCCAGCAAGCGCAGGGGCCGACATGTCCACCCCCCAGGAAGGCCAGCAAGCGCAGGGGCCGACACGTCCACCCCCCAGGAAGGCCAGCAAGCGCAGGGGCCGACAGGTCCACCCCCCAGGAAGGCCAGCAAGCGCAGGGGCCGACAGGTCCACCCCCCAGGAAGGCCAGCAAGTGCAGGGGCCGACAGGTCCACTGCAGCCCGACACGCACGCCATATGCCCAGGACCCCGCCTGCAGCGCCGTCCCTGGAGACGAGTCCACCGGAACACGCACGGCAGCCACAAGGACTGCCAAGTGTCCGCGGCAGGAAGAGGGCGCGGCACAGTCACAAATGAAGCCCTGCAAGCAGACAGGGCACTGGCACACAGGGCACTGGCACACAGGGCACTGGCACACCCACGAAGGGCACTGCTTGTGTGACTCCAACTGTGCAGCCGAAACCCCGGGAAGTAATCGGCAGGCGGGAGCTTTCTGCGGCACAAAACACACGCTGGGCCATGCTGGGTGCCCAGCCCTTAGGTCACCCTCACTGACCCAGGAGTTCGCCTAAGGCTGGTGCAGTTACACGCTTTACGTACGCCATGCCAAGAAAACCAGACAGGACACAGTAAAACTTCCCCTGAGAAACGTCTCCCACGTGAAAGGGTTCGTCAGGTCAGTAACAAAAGCTCCAGCCTAGAGGCATCTGAGAATTCCAAGGAGAGAGAGAAAACCCAAAGGTCCAAGTTAAGAAACAAACAGTGAGACGATGACTCAGACGGGACCGCATCCCCACGCTGGCCGCCCGGCACACCTTGGCCCACCCTCCGTGGGCCACCAGCCCAGCCTTGCCAGGCTCCTGGAGGGAAGACAGGGGTGCAGGGCTTCTCTCCCCCTGACCCACACCTCTACCAAGGCTCAGCACGTTTCCAGCGAAACCAGAGGCGAGCCCCCAAGAGGGGCCGGGGGCACCGGCCTCCGGGGCGGGGCAGGAGGCGTGGGCCCCGAGTGAGCGGGCCCAGGAGAGGGGCCGGGGGCGCCGGCCTCCGGGGCGGGGCAGGAGGGGTGGGCACCGAGTGAGCGGGCCCAGGAGAGGGGCCGGGGGCGCC
>SJYR01000012.1:950978-961267 GCA_006410655.1 Kobus ellipsiprymnus | reverse complement strand
CAGGGGGCGGGGCGGGGCGGGGCGGGGCGGGGCCACTGCTCGTGGGCGGGGCCTGGGCCCGCGCGGGCCGCGGTGGGCGGGGCCTGGTGGGCCGGCGGGCGAATCCCGGGCCGCGGGCGTGGCTCAGGACTGGTCGGCTCAGGCCGAGGGTGGAAACCCGGCGGCCGGCAGCCCGCCCGGCTCGGTGCCTACAGGCCGGGCCTCGGCCTGTGGGTGCCCCGGCCCCCCAGTCCCTTCAAGCCCGGCCTCCGCCTGCCGGTGCCCCCGCGCGCTCTGCTGGCAGGCCCCGCCTCGTAACAGTCGCTCGTGCCGCCCGTGCTCACCCACGGCAGGAACGTTTCTGTTGCTGTTACGTCGTCTCCAGATGCCGTTGGGTCCCCGGAAATGGGCCTGAAAAGGAATGCACAGGACCGCGTGACCTGATCTGTTTCCCAACCAGGGATCGAACCCGGCTTGCCACAGCGCAAGTCCAGAGCCTTAACCACTAAGCCAGCAGGGAATCCCGAAGACCACGCTTCTTAAAATACTTAAACCTTGACTATAAGACTATGAGAGCGCTAACTAAATCCGAAAATGCCGCGTTCCCACTTGAAAGCAGTGTTGTAAATACTTAAACTCTTCATGAGTCAGTGTGTAAATTCTATTTAATCCCAGCCATAATGTCAACAGGATTTTCACATAACTCAATAAGCTGATCCTAAAGTCATCTGAATGACGCACTTCAAAGAACAGTCAAGAAAATTCTAAAAAAAAGAAACTTCTGAAAGAAAGAAAGCTCAAGAAGAGGGAAATTGCCCTTCTGTATATGAAAATATTATATCTGGTTATATCCATTAAGCCACATGGTATTTGTACAGGGACAAATGGACTAAAACCCAGAGTACAGAAACAACCCCAACTATATGTGGAAATTTAGGAGTCTCGAACCATGGTGGAAAAGACAGCCCATTCAATGGTGTTGGAATTCCCATTGAGAGGACCGGAAGGATGAATTGAACCCCAGCCTCACACTGTTCTGAAACTCAATCCCAAGTGCCACTGAGTGCTGAAAGTAGAACGGGCTCCCACAGTCTGGTGCAGGAGGGCCGAGCAAAGTCCAGGAGACAGTGAAGGACTCGGAAGCCACGCAGCAGTCCGTGGGGTCGCCCAGAGTCGGGCGCAACTGAGCAACAGCGTCCAGGGCCCTCGGGAACTGCAAGTCTGCAGTGGGTCCCAGTCTTGGGGGAGGGTGGTCTGAGCCCACCCTGCACATCAGCATCTCGCCCTCCAGGGCATCCTCACCCCAGGGCGTGGCTACCTAGCCAGTTAAACTTGATGACAGGCAGGACCATTTCTGTCTCCCGTCTCACTGCTGAGGAAACAGAGGTTGCTGCCGTGACAAGACTTGTCTTCGAGCACATGGACTTGCTCCTCAGGGAGGACCCCAGAGTATTTCTACCCTCAACAGACTTCACGTGGGCACCTCGGTCCCCAGAATTGTCCTATGAAATTACTGCTTCATGGTTCGATAGTTCACTGGCCAAATTTCAGTATGTTAGTCATCAATTGTTGCCTAACAAATAACCACAAAAGTTAGCAGCTTAAAATGACAAGCCTTTATCATCTCACAGATTCTGTGGGTCTGGGGTCTGGGAGGGGCTTCACAGGACAGTTCTGGCCCAGGGTCTCCAGAGGCTGCGGTCACAGTCTTGGCCAGGGCTTGTCCTCTGAAGACTGGGCTGGACTGGGGGGGAGGGGTCTGCCTCCAAGCTCCCTCACGTGACTCTTGGTGGGGCCTGAGCCTCTCCCAGGGGTTCCCGCAGCGTCCTCACCAGGGGCCGGCGGGCTTCCCCACGGCCAGGGGCAGGGAACCGCAGGACAGAAGCTGCGAGGTTTTGATGACTGACCCACCGTCACTGCACCAGCTCCACCTGGGCGTCAAGCCCACACCCGACGGGGGAGGACTTGGGACATATTTGAAAGCATCCCCAGCTGGCCCCCTGCCCCTCCCTGACACGCGCATGGGGCCCAGAGGTCCGGGCTGGCCCCGAACTCCAAGCCTGCTGTAGGCTTCTGAGGGAGGGTGCCAGTGTGGGGACCCCGAGGGAGCCGGTGAGAGAGAGACCTCCCGCCCCACACAGCGCAGAGGAGAAAAGAGTCCCAGGACAGAGAGCCAGGCCAGCCCCAGAGCAGCAGCTGCACAGGACGCTGGACGCTGGACGGCTGTCTCCCTCCTGCACCTGTCACTGGGTAGAGGGGAGGAGGAGAGGCCGCCCGGGCACTGAAAGAAAGCTCAAGAAGAGGGAAATTGCCCTTCTGTATATGAAAATATTATATCTGGTTATATCCATTAAGCCACATGGTATTTGTACAGGGACAAATGGACTAAAACCCAGAGTACAGAAACAACCCCAACTATATGTGGAAATTTAGGAGTCTCGAACCATGGTGGAAAAGACAGCCCATTCAATGGTGTTGGAATTCCCATTGAGAGGACCGGAAGGATGAATTGAACCCCAGCCTCACACTGTTCTGAAACTCAATCCCAAGTGCCACTGAGTGCTGAAAGTAGAACGGGCTCCCACAGTCTGGTGCAGGAGGGCCGAGCAAAGTCCAGGAGACAGTGAAGGACTCGGAAGCCACGCAGCAGTCCGTGGGGTCGCCCAGAGTCGGGCGCAACTGAGCAACAGCGTCCAGGGCCCTCGGGAACTGCAAGTCTGCAGTGGGTCCCAGTCTTGGGGGAGGGTGGTCTGAGCCCACCCTGCACATCAGCATCTCGCCCTCCAGGGCATCCTCACCCCAGGGCGTGGCTACCTAGCCAGTTAAACTTGATGACAGGCAGGACCATTTCTGTCTCCCGTCTCACTGCTGAGGAAACAGAGGTTGCTGCCGTGACAAGACTTGTCTTCGAGCACATGGACTTGCTCCTCAGGGAGGACCCCAGAGTATTTCTACCCTCAACAGACTTCACGTGGGCACCTCGGTCCCCAGAATTGTCCTATGAAATTACTGCTTCATGGTTCGATAGTTCACTGGCCAAATTTCAGTATGTTAGTCATCAATTGTTGCCTAACAAATAACCACAAAAGTTAGCAGCTTAAAATGACAAGCCTTTATCATCTCACAGATTCTGTGGGTCTGGGGTCTGGGAGGGGCTTCACAGGACAGTTCTGGCCCAGGGTCTCCAGAGGCTGCGGTCACAGTCTTGGCCAGGGCTTGTCCTCTGAAGACTGGGCTGGACTGGGGGGGAGGGGTCTGCCTCCAAGCTCCCTCACGTGACTCTTGGTGGGGCCTGAGCCTCTCCCAGGGGTTCCCGCAGCGTCCTCACCAGGGGCCGGCGGGCTTCCCCACGGCCAGGGGCAGGGAACCGCAGGACAGAAGCTGCGAGGTTTTGATGACTGACCCACCGTCACTGCACCAGCTCCACCTGGGCGTCAAGCCCACACCCGACGGGGGAGGACTTGGGACATATTTGAAAGCATCCCCAGCTGGCCCCCTGCCCCTCCCTGACACGCGCATGGGGCCCAGAGGTCCGGGCTGGCCCCGAACTCCAAGCCTGCTGTAGGCTTCTGAGGGAGGGTGCCAGTGTGGGGACCCCGAGGGAGCCGGTGAGAGAGAGACCTCCCGCCCCACACAGCGCAGAGGAGAAAAGAGTCCCAGGACAGAGAGCCAGGCCAGCCCCAGAGCAGCAGCTGCACAGGACGCTGGACGCTGGACGGCTGTCTCCCTCCTGCACCTGTCACTGGGTAGAGGGGAGGAGGAGAGGCCGCCCGGGCACAGGGTGGGGCCCCCCGTCCAGCTGGGCCCTGGAATCAGAACAGAGGTCTCCTAACCCCCACCCAGAGCCAGGCTGGACCAGCCCCTCTCTCCCGCAGCCAGCTGAGACCATGAGTGCAGATGTACTCTGGGGCTTAGGGTGGAGGGGACGGGGGCTGAGGAGACACCTGCCTTCCTGCAGGGAGTCCTAGGGGGCAGGAGGCCTCTCCTCCCCATCCAGTGGGGGAGGGGCAGGAGTCGTCCCTGGACCTCACGAGGGGAGATGGGGGGCCTGGGGAGGGAGCCCGCCCCTCCCCCTGGCTGGAGGCCTGCCCAGCTGCAGGACCCCACGTGTCATGTGTGGACTCTGGAGGTGGGGACCTGGGTGGGGCTTGCTGAGTGTCTGGGAGCGTGGGGCGCTGGAGGGACCCTGCGGCTTGGCCACTGGCCTGTGTCAGGGACACAAAGAGGAGCAGCCAGGCGGCTGGAGAGGGGACAGGGCCCGTAGGGGGTGCTGCTCACATCCAGGGTGCGGCTTAGCACCCTCTGTCCCTGCCCTGCAGCAGCTTCAAGGCTCATTCCCCGGGTGGTCTTCTCTGCTTGCATCGTTTCTGTTGAAAAATGCTGGGTTTTTTTGTATTTTGTTGCACTTCAAAGGCAAGGTACAGTTTTTTTCCTGAATACTTTAAATTTTTAAATCTCTTTCTAGGATTCCAATTACAGCCATGTTGGATTTTTCCTGTCTCCTCTATGCCTGTCTGTCTTTATACTTGTTTTTCTCTCCTCGTTCCCATCTGGGTATTTTCTTCTTACATAATTTCCATTTCACTAATCCTCTCTTCTGCTGTTTGTGATCTGCTTTTGAAACCATCTATCCAGTTGTTCACAGGTCTTATTCTATGTATTTTTACCTCTTTTTTCCCCCCTTCCTGTTTACAACTGAGTATTTTGTACTTAACATAATTTCCATTTCACTAATCCTCTCTTCTGCTGTGTGTGATCTGCTTTTAAAACCATCTATTCTGTTATTCATTTCAGCTATTTTATATTTCAGTTCTAGAATTTCCAAATGATTCTTTTACTTTAGATTTCAACTCTCTGATGAAATTCTCCATTTTTTTCCCATTGATTTTTCTCAAACATATCAATCAGATTTTAAGGTTCATGCTAATCATTCCAATATTGGTGACCTATGGAGTTACATATGTGATTTTTCTTGGCTTGTGTGAAACTGTTTTCTGGTGCACCTGGTAATTTTGGAATAAATGATGACCACTATGAAGAGAAACCGTGAGGTTCTGGGAGATGTTTTGTTATTTAGAGAGAGTTTCCTTCTGTCAGTCACATGGGTGGGGGCCGGTAGTTGACAGAATCCCAAGCTTTACTCCAAGTTTTGTAGGGCTCTCTCTTCCTGCTTCTTGGGCACCTTCTGGCAAAGGCCGTTGTGTCAACGCATCATCTGACCACACTGCCCTGAAGCAACTCTCGGGTATTTGACAGCAGGTGGACCAGGGACGCTTTGCTGCAGGGCTTGCACCTGGACAGACATCTCCAGCAATAAAACACAAAGGAACCGGAAGGGACTGAAAAAAACTGCGTGCAGGCACAGTTCAGCCAAATGAGGGACGAGACACAAAAAGGCCGGAAGCCCAAGCGCTGCTTCTGGAGAGCCAGCAGCAAAAGCAGGGAGGGTGTCGGGAGCAAAGGCCGGGAACTGCATGCACCCCCCGCACGCGCACGCTCGGCGGCTCAGCCGTTACACCCCCGCACGCGCACGCTCGGCGGCTCAGAACGCCTCCTCCAGGGATCTTCCTGACCAGGGATCGAACCTGCGTCTCCTGTAGCTCTTTCGTGGCAGGCAGATTCTTTACCGCTGAGTCACCGGGGGAGCCCCAAGCTCCCTGACCAGGGATCAGACCCAAACCCAGGCCCACCACAGTGAAAGCGCCGAGTCCTAAGCAATGCACGCCCAGGGAATTCCCCCAGCTTCTAAGTGAGCACTGCGTTAGGGCTGACTGGAACCCTGTCCAGAGGCCTGGGAGGCAGGCACTGCCTCTGTGCTGTCCCGGGTCTCCCCCCAGGTAGCCCGTGTCCCCTGCAGTGGAGCCCGTGCGCACGTTCTGGCCTGAATCTCTTGTCTGGCTCTCATCATTTCTATTGATTAAGGAGGCCAAGAGCCCGGGTGGGTCACACCCATGTCACACTTCCCCTCGTGCGGCAGTCAGCACAGGTGAGAGGGCCGGGCTGGGCACCAGGCTTTCATCACTTCACCTGAAAATCACCAGCCCTGTGCCTGTGGGCAGGGTCTCCAAGTTTTGGTCTCGTCCTCTGCATAGCAGAGGCGATGGGGCCTCCGTCCCAGCGCCGTGCCAGGCAGGCAGTGGCGATGGCAGAACCCCGTCGCTGCCTGTCCTGCTCACCCCCATCAGGTCCACTGGGGGTGGGGCAGTCCCTCGTCCACTGCAGAAGCCACGGGCCAGCGCCCGCATGTCCCACCTCCTGGGTTCCACCCGCCCCCACGGGCAGAAGGGGGTCCCTTGTGAGGCAGGTCAGCTGATCAGCCGTCACCTGCCTCCCCTGGATCTCTCTGGTCCTTCCCGGGGATGGGGTGGACAGCAGCCTGACCCCTTTCTACAGCTCCTTCCAGGCCTGAGCTCTGCAGCACGCCGGTCAGCTGCTGAGCCGCAGGCACCTGGGATGGCCTCAGATACGGTGAGCGTAAGCAGGAGCAGGAGTGAGGCTGTGGCTGCTGCCTTTGGGGACGGAGACTTTCCAGGGGCCGTCCGCTCCACTGTTGACAGGGCCTTCACGTGGGACGTGCCGAGGGGCCAGGGGGAGGACCGGCCGGCAGCTCAGCAAACTAGGAGCCACCTGGCCTCACCAGGGAAGGCAGTCGACACGATGCGATTTCTGCCCTGGCCTGGAGGGTGGACTTGGCACAAACAGAGAGTCTAAGGGGCCCAGGGCTGCTGCACGCTTTGGCCTCGAGACTGCCTTCGGCCAAGGCGTTGCCTCCACTCAGCACCCCGAGGCCCCACTGAAGGCCTGGTCAGGTGTCACACTCAGGGTCCAGAGCGTCTGAGAGAGGAGGACGGGCTGCCCTGTGTGGCCCCCTGGATGTCCTCACGTCTCGAAGCCTCGGTTGACCCCCATGACCTCAATATGTCTCAAGAAGGAAAGGGCCTGGGGAGGGGACCGTCGTTCCGGGTAAGAGCGATCAACATGCAACGTGATTAGAATAGCTGGACCTTTCTTCTTTTTTTAAGATGAATCTGTTTTTCCAAACCCCTAGTCTACTGCAAACCTTAGTATTGTGTATAAACACATAATTTTCCCCAAAGAGGAAGACGCCAACTAGTTACGATCACAGAAAAGCCCAGCATGGCCAAAAAATCAAATAAATAGAATTTAAAAAAATGAAACAACAAAGCGACCGCCTTCACGGCCTGTCGGGGGCTCTCGCTGGCCTGCAGTGCCTGGAATTTTGTGGGCGTCCAGACGCTCCCCCGTTTTTCCTCTGTGTTTGTTTTGCTTTCTGTCCTGCGTCTCCCCCTCAGGAGTTTTGTCCTTTCTCCCGGAAGATCGTGGGTTTCCACGCCTGAGCTGGCGTTCCCTCCTCTCTTCCCATCCACCCCAAACCCCAGGGGTCACCAGGTCACTCTAGCCATCCTCCTGTGGCTCTCAGCGGCCAGCCGGCCCCCCGCCCCCCAGGCAGCAGCAGCGCCCTCCTGGTGCCCCAGACGTCCCTCCACCACTGACGCCGATCCCAGAAAAACACTGTCCCTCGGTGTCTTCTTGCTCAAAACCGCACAAAGCCCGGCATCTGGGGCCTGCCTCCACTGCCCCGATTTTATTTCTTCTGCTTGAGAAATAATGTTGCTTTTCAGTACCAAAATCGTGTTTACTAATTGTGAAACATTATAAAAACAAAACAAATAAAATGCTAAGGAAACCCAGCAGGCATTCCCAGGTTAATCCGGCCAGCACTGACCTTGAGGCGGATTCGTGGGCACGGCCACTGCTGCGTCCCAAGCTTCGTGAACTATCCGGGAACGTCCACTGCTGGCTTCTGTATTAAGGCCTGGCTATTTACTTTCCTTTTCCGACATTTAACCCTTTTTTTTTAAAATTTTTGGTTGTGCTGGGTCTCCACCGCTGGGCACAGGCTTCCTCCACTTGCAGAGAGCAGGGGCTTCTCTCTCTTGTGCTGCGCTGGCTTCTCACTGCGGCGGCCCTTGCTACAGAGCACCGGCCCAGGACACACAGGCTTCAGCGGGCGTGGCACACAGACTTAACCGCCCCATAGCATGTGGAGTCCTCCCAGACCAGGAATCAAACCTGCGTCCCCTGCGCTGACGGCGGATTCTTGGCCGCTGGGCCGAGCGGAGTCCAGCCGGCAGGAGGTCCTGTAGTGGCTCACAGTGTCCATCGTGGGAACACAGGGAGGTATCAGAATCTACCTACAGAGGTGCCCCTTACTCTCGGGGCCCAGAACAACCCCTGGTGAGCAGGGAGGGCTCCTAGGCGTTACCCTGACCCCAGGTGAGCTGTCTATTCAGCTGCACAACCTGGTTTTCCACGCATCATGTGTGCGGGCTTTCCCTGCGCGGTCACAGATGCACGATCACCCGTTTCACTGGAGCCTCTATGCTCCACGGGCGGCAAATGCCGTTTGAACCACAGACGCTGCCATTATTTTCCTTGCACAATTAATACATATTCACCGTAAAGAAAATATGAGATAAAGAGAAGCAAAAAAGCAAAGCTCAATCAACTGAATTCTCTCCAAAGAGATAATTTCTTAACACTTTGGATTCACTTCTAACCTTCTGTGTTTTCCTTGTACATTGAGAGGTGTTTTACATGTATAAACACTTACATGTAAATATATCATTACATGTACATACATTTACACACATGATTTGTTAACCAATAGGATTGTGTTATGCAGTCTCTTTTAAGGCATGTTTTAACTGACCATTTCGCACAGCTGTATGTTCCAAGGGGTAGCTGCGGGGCGGCCGAGCCGACCTCGCCTGGCTCTGCCACCCTGGACCTGACTCCAGGCTTCACTCTCAGAAGCCCCGCTGGCTGGGTGCCCAGCATTCAGACTCCGCAGGTCAGAGGTGACCCAGGAGCTGCTCACCTAGGTGGCCGCAGGGCAGTGCCACTCGCAATGTCCTGGGCTCCTGCTCCCTCCCCTGGTGCCCCTCCAGAGCAGCCCCTCTGGGGCAGGGCACCCACTTCCTGCCTGAGGTCCGCTCCTTTAACTCTCAGCACAGAGTAGGCGTCTCTGTACGGGAACTTCGATTCCAGGGATGCCAGGCAGCCCGCCCCCATCTTCTGGAACACCTTCTCTGTCTGCATGGCAGTTTGTAGGTGTAGGTGGCGATTATGTACCCAGGGTCCCACCCTGGGCCTACCCTATACACGACAGACGATCTTCTCCGGTTTGCCTTTTGACTTTGCTGACAGTGGAATTTTGGCTTTGGAGACAGTGCCCCGCTGCCAGCAAGCGACCTCCTCGAGTCTGTGCTCAGAGCCCCCTGAGTCTAGAGGCTGCTCTGCCGTACTTGACGCTTTTTGTCGTCCACCTGGGTTTCACGTTGACATTATATGTATATGCACGTTTACTTATTTACCTGCCTGCACCAGATCTTATTGCATCTTCACTGCGGCATAGGAGCTCTCAGTTGCCGTGTGTGAGACCTAGCTCCCTGACCGGGGATCGAACCCCCGCATCGGAGCACGGTGCCCTAGCCACCGGCCCACCAGGGAAGCCCCCGCGCGGGCGTTGTGCACGGGGAGGCTCACGCCTGATGGTCCAGCAGGCAGCCTTGAGAAGAGCCATCCTCCCGCCTGCTCTGGCTACCGGTTGCCTCTTGGACTCTTGCCGAGAGAGGCATGGCTCTGACCACGGGCATCACACAAGACCCTGAAACACTGGCTAGGACAGCACCCCCCGCCTGAAAGCCTGCTAGTCGTGGTGCCCGCAGCCTTGCCCGCCTCTCCTGGGCCTTCTGGGCAGCAGCCCCCAGGTTTACACCCGCCCTTGCAGCTGACCCGCGACAGGGCGGAGCGGCCACCGTAGTCACCCCGACTCTCGCGTGAGAAGGCCCAGGACCGTGTCTCAGGCACAAGCTCGTGTTTGTTCTTCCAGCTGAAGTTCGGGGCCAGTTTTTTAACCTCTGTAGCAGGCAGAGGTCTCCAGAGACACGGAAGAGGGGCATGTGCGCCCCCAGGGAGGTTTATTATGAGGACTTGGCTCCTGTGATGACGGAGGCTGAGAAGTCCCATGAGCTGCTGTTCGAAGGCTGGGGACCCAGGAAGCAGGTGGTGTGAGTCACCTCACGTTCGGAGGCCTGAGGACCCTGGGACAGAAGATGGGATGACACCAGCTCAATGCTGAGGCAGGTGCAGAAGGGCAGATCCCGCCTTCCTCCCCTTCTGTTCTCTCCAGACCCTCTGGGGATGGATGAGCCCCACCCGCCCTGGAGAGGCACCCGCCCTGGGGAGACACCTGCCCTGGGGAGCCCCACCCGCCCTGGGGGGGC
>SJYR01000012.1:911530-931511 GCA_006410655.1 Kobus ellipsiprymnus | reverse complement strand
CGGGGCCCGAGTGGGGCGGGCCCGAGTGGGGCGGGGCCCGAGTGGGGGCGGGGCCCACAGGGGCTCCTCCTCCGCCCAAGCTGCCCTTCTCTGGGGAGCCTGTCTCCGAGGACCGTGCCGCCTGGTCCCCAGAGCTGGCTGTGACTCCTCGCTGGGGTGGCCTGGGTCGTGCCTGGACGGTGGGGAAGCCCAGGGTCGTCGCTCTGAGCCCTGGGGAAGCTGGGTGCTGAAGGGGCCGGGACGCGGGCCCCCCTCACTGCCCCCATGGGAGGTCCCGCCGGGTAGGGCACAGGCAGGCTCTGCGCACGCGGCTGGAGGCGGCCGTTGGCTTCAGCCGGTGCAGGCCGCGCTCCCAGCCCACTGGGCTCGCGGTCTCCACGTGAGTCTTCCTACCTGGAGGTGGCCGGCCACCTGCGCCTCTGATCCGGCCCTGAGGCGCCCAGCCGACCTCCACGCCCCACGTCCCTTGCTGACCGTGCTGTCCCCGCAAGACGCCGCTCGCCTGCAGGGACGTGCTGGGCGCGGGCTCTTCCTGACAGGGCCCCTTTGCCCTCACGCCCGGGGCCTCTGGTCGTCATGGCCCGCGGAGGGGCCCCGATGGCCTTGTTGCTCGCTGGGCGCAGGCTTTGCGCTGAGACAGCGTTCTGGTGTCTGCCCAGCCCCTTGGGGGCCGCCTGGCTGTGGATACGGGCGCTCTCTCTGGGTGGCTGGGCCCACGCGGCCTCTGCACAGCCCCCATGCCTGTCTGGGCCATCCCGCCATGGCCATCTCTTCCTGTGCGTGGCTCCTCTGACTTGACACCCACTGCCTGGTACCCCGGCCCCCATGGGGGCAGCCTGTGCTGCGGCAGGAAGCGGGGCTCATGGTGGCCCCTGCCAGGGCCCTGGCCTTGGTGCTGAGGCGCCTGCCTGCCCCTCGCTTCCTGCAAGGCCATCCCAGCCCCACGATAGCCGGCAGGGAAGCAGAGAAGGCACCTCTGACCTTCTCTCCTGATTAGCAGGAAGCAGCCACGTCCTGAGGCCCGGACACCGGAGATGGCCAAGCTGGGCTAGCTGGAACTGGCAGCCGCAGGCGGCCAGCGCTTGGGGTGTGGAGGGAGCTGGACACTGCCTGAGCCTCCTGGCCCCGGCCCTGACGTGGACTGTCTTGAGCGCAAGCGCCTGGGAGCACCCACGCTGCCCCGGCTGAGCTGTGTGCACCTGCAGCCGGAGCCCCCAGGGCGCTGCCTGTGGGCCTGTCCTGCCCCCGGGCTGGCCAGTCCCCGGGGCTCAGGCTGGGCCTGGGGTTGCCGGCCGCCGCAGGGCCCCAGCCCCCACTGGGGCGGACAGCGACAGTGCAAACAGGCTCAGCCCCTGGGGACGAAAGGCCGCCTAGTTTTCCCTCCCACCTACGCACAGTCGGTCCGTTTTGGGGCCACAGAGGTAGCCCCCCAGGTGGCCACGGTTTGCTGTAGTCTGAGTGCCTGGAGGCTGAGTGCTCCTGGGAGGCCAGCCTGGCACCGGCGTTTCTTGGAAGCCTAGGAAGCACTGTCCTTGTCCTTCGTGGGCTGCACGCTGTGGGGGCTGGACTCAGCAGCCTTGGGGACCCACATGGTCCACCCTGCGCCAGAGCTGAGCCACGATGGGGCAGCCTTTCAGAGGCCCGATGCAGGGTCCAGTGGTTAAGAACCCACCTTCCCGGGCGCGAGTCACAGGTTTGATCCCTGTTCAGAGAACTAATGTCCTGCAGGCCGTGGGGCATGGGAAGACCCCCGAGTGTCCCGTGGGCGCAAGGAGATGCAACCAGTCCATGCTAAAGGAGATCAACCCCGAGTGTCCATCGGAAGGACTCATCCAACCAGTCCACCCTAAAGAAGATCAACCCCGAGTGTCCGTCGGAAGGACTGGTGCTTAGGCGCTAATACTTTGGCCACCTGATATAAAAGGGCTGACTCATTGGAAAAAACCCTGATGGTGGGAAAGATAGAAGGCAGGAGGAGAAGGGGGCGACAGAGGATGAGACGGTTGGACGGCATCACTGACTCAGTGGACGTGGGTTTGAGGAGATGACAAAGGACAGGGAAGCCTGGCGTGCTGCAGTCCATGGGATCACAGCAGTCAGACCCAAGTGAGCGACTGAACAGCCGAGTGCCACAGGACAGATAAGCCTGCCCTCTGCGACTCCTGAGCCCACACACTGCAGTAAGGACCCAGCTCAGCCAAAAACTGGAAAATAAAAAGGCCTGATGCAGCGTCCCCACATGGCCAGCAGATCCCTGTTTGAGAGCAGGAACGGGCCTGGAGCCACGCTTGCACACGTGTTCGTGGCGGCTGCCCAGACTGCCGAGTGTGTCCTGACACCTGCCAGGAGGGTGAATGCAGGGCGTGCTGCCCGGCAGAGGAGCTGGCCCCCAAGGCCGCGTGTGTGACCCCTTGTACAGATCGTCAGACCAGGCACGGCCGCCAGGAGAGGCCTGCCGCCACTGCGCGGTCGGGTGGTGGGGAAGGGCAGGGGCCCTGGGCTGGTGGAGCGGTCCTGGAATTAGAGGCGATGGTCGCTCAGCACCGGGAGCGTGCCGATGCCACTGGCTTTTGCCCTTGGGCGTGGTTAGGCAGGCACATTGTACGTGTTGCAGCGGAGAGCATAACGAGGGTACCAGGATGGTTCTGGACCCAAGGAGACCATGCAGGCAGGCGGACAGGGTGCTGGGCTCGGGTGTGGAGCGGGTGCCTTGGGAGACAGCCTCTCGCTAGCAGGCAGCGCCCCCTTACTTAGCGTCCTGATGCCCCAGCTTGCTTTCCACCAGGTTGCCCCCAAATGCCACTGGGAGGGGTCCCTGGTCGCTGGTGGGGGGTGTCTGCTGAGGTCTCATCACTTTCTGTGGAGCTCCAGCTTTTCCACCTGAACACCGGGGCAACCGGCAGGGTGGTCAACGCAGGCCTGGCTGGCCCTGGAGGCGGGGTGCCGTGGGTGGGGGCCCTGCCCCCCCCGGAGCTGCCTGGGCACTGTCGCCTGCCTCTGTGGGCCGATTGTCTCTGGCGGCTCGTCTGTGGCCGCCTTTGTGCCAGGACATCAGTCCTTTGTTGCCTTCGGCACTGCGCTGCGTCTCATGGCCGTGTCCAACTCTGTCTGCTCACAGTAACATCTGTGTTTCTGATTTCAGGAAGGGTTAGAGTCCCGAGGAGCAGGGCAGCCTCTGGGTTGGGTGCCTGGCCCCTGTCCTCCAGGGACCTGGGTGTGCCTGGCGCTCTCCTCGGCCCAGGCCCAGTGCGTCTCCTGTGGAAATCGGCGGGCGGGATAGTCCCCAGCCCCACTGTGCCACGTCGAGGTGAAGGTCCTGAGGGATTGAAAGCAGCGTGCTCACGAGCGTTCCCTCCCTGGGTTCCTCGCGGCACAGGCCACAGGAGCGGAGAGCGGACAGCCACCCAGGCTGTGTTGCTGTGTGAAGGGACGAGCAAAGACTCCAAGCCCACACGGGACGCCGACCCGGCCCCGCGCCCGGGCCACACGGGGAGAGTGACCCGGCCACGCGCCCGGGCTACACGGGGGGAGTGACCCGGCCACGCGCCCGGGCTACACGGGGGGAGTGACCCAGTCACATGGGGAGAGTGACCTGGCCACATGCTCGGGCCACACGGGGAGAGTGACCCGGCCACGCGCCCGGGCCACACGGGGGGAGTGACCCGGCCACGCGCCCGGGCTACACGGGGGGAGTGACCCGGCCACACGCCTGGGCTACACGGGGAGAGTGACCCAGTCACATGGGGAGAGTGACCTGGCCACATGCTCGGGCCACACGGGGAGAGTGACCCGGCCATGCGCCCGGGCCACACGGGGGGAGTGACCCAGTCACACAGGGAGAGTGACCTGGCCACATGCTCGGGCCACACGGGGAGAGTGACCCGGCCACGCGCTCGGGCCACACGGGGGGAGTGACCCAGCCACGCGCCCGGGCTACACGGGGAGAGTGACCCAGTCACACGGGGAGAGTGACCCGGCCACGCGCCCGGGCCACACGGGGGGCGTGACCCGGCCACGCGCCCGGGCCACACGGGGGGCGTGACCCGGCCACGCGCTCGGCCCACACAGGAATGCTGACCCAGCCACGCGCTCGGGCCACACGGGGACGCTGACCCGGCCACGCGCTCGGGCCACACGGGGGGAGTGACCCGGCCTGGAAAAGCAAGGCAGAACTGGTGCGGTCCACAGCGCGAGTGGCGTGCTGAGTGGCGTGGCCTGTTGGGGAGGCCAGTGGTGCGATCCTCTCTTGAGGTCCTTAGTGCCATCGGATTAGTAGACCAGAAGCAGAATGGGGGTCGAGGGGCTGGGGGCCGGGGTTCCAGTTTCACAAAGGGAGAGAGGCACAGGGTGGTGATGGGGTCACAGTGCCAGTATGCCTGAAGCCGCGGGGCCGGCGGCAAATTTCATGTTGCATAGGTTTTACCACAGTAGGGAGAGAGGTGGACGTTGGCAGACAGCTGCAGCAGTTACACCCTCCAAGGGTGAGGAAGCGTTGAAAGCAGACGCCTGGGGGCTGACCAGCGTGGGTCCTCACCGCTGCCCGGCTGGACTCCCAGTGGGGACCCTGGGCGGGTCCTGCTCAGGGTGGAAGCAGCCTCCAGACTGCCAAGCCTGCCGAGCCTCTTGGAGAAGTTTCCTTCTTCCGCCCCTCCCGCCCCTGGGCCGGTGAACCCTGTGGAGCTCCGCCCAGACCCCGCAGAGCTCTGCCCAGGCCCCGCCCCAGCTTGTCTCCCTCAGCCAAACGCAGCCCAGGCCCAGGGAGCTTGGTCTAAAGGAGGTGCCCACCCTGCTCTGTGGGTACGCCTGTGCCCCTGGGTGCTCGGGCCGCAGGTTCCTGTGTCCGCTTGGCGCCCACACACAGGAGGGGGGCAGCCGGTCTTCTAGGGAGAACTGGCTTTGTGCCCTCTGCAGTGCCCACTGCCCTGGCACTCAGAGCCCAGGCTCCGAAGTGGGTGGGCTGGGACTCTGCACTGGGAGTGGGCACGGGTGCTGGCAGGTTCGGGGGCCTCGGGGGGACCCTCAGCCTCCTCCCAGTAGCAGGTGGCTTGGGGAGGGCTGGACAGACTGGCCTCCCCTCGGCCCTGGTGGAGGTTGTCCATTCCCATTCTTGTCCGTGGAAATGTCCCACGGGCCTGTGTATAGAAACGTCTGCAAAGCCAGGTTTCCCTGAACTTTCTGAAACATCACTGGTTTTGTAACTCACAGAAACCGAGGATGTCCGGACATGGGGCCCTCTCCTCACCCCTCCCCAACACGCCTTCCCTGACCTCGGGGACCTGCGTAGCCTGAACCCCTGGGCGGAGCCCTGCTTCCCCGGCAGTCCGTGCTGTGCCTGGGCCGTGTCGAGTGACCCGAGGCCCCTGCTGCCCTGCTTTCCTGTCCCAGGGCGCTCTGCTCATCTTCTGTCACCGGCCTGCCTGCCTCCTGCCCCAGGGCCTGGTGTCTGTCCACCCTGGCCCTGACCCTGAGCTCAGTTACAGTCCCCCGGCCCAGGCCTGGCACCCTGTGTGCCAGGCCCCACATGAGTCTTCCTTGAGTGAGCTCCAGAGAGGACGCCCCTGACTCTCCCCCAGGATGCCCCCTCCCCTTTCTCTCCTCCCCCTCCACTGGCACCTCCCTCTTCCTCCAGACTCTGTCCAGTGCCCAGGCAGGCCCTTGTCCTGGGCATGGGCGGCTCCATCTGGCAAGGTAGCCACATGAGGGCCAGCCCCAGGAGGCCTGCCTGCCCTCCAGCTGGATGGGCACCGAGCAGCAGCCCGGGAGCCCCATTCTGTGAGAATGCACTCCGTGGGGCCCGCTGACCGGAGGGCGCACGGAAACCTGAGCCCCAGGCGTTGCCTGGAGAGACAGAGACCCCCAGGGTCAGGTGCTCGGCACTGCCTCCTGGGGCCCGTCTGGTGGCGGGGGGTGCTCTGAGGGGCTCACGCTGCCTTCAGCCCAGCTGGAGCCCCGCCCGTCCAGGTGTCCTGGGCTGCCCGCACAGCTGACTCCTGCACGCACTCCTCGGTTCCTGCTTTTCCAGTGCCCGGAGACGTGTGCCGTCCCCTGGGTCTCTCCACGCAGGCAGTGGTCCCGCAGGCTCAGCTCTGCCTGCACGGCTGGAAATAAAGACCCTGGGGTTGGAGTGTGTGTCGGGGGCTCTTTCATGCTCATCGTGGGCATCCCCTTCTCGTGGGCAGAGGTGTCTTCCACACGTCTTTAAGGTGGTCCCTGCTGGCTCAGACGGTAAGGAATCCGCCTGCAATGCCAGATAGCTGGGCTCGCTCCCTGGGTTGGGACGATCTCCTGGAGGAGGGTGTGACAACGCACTCCGGTATCCTTGCCGGGAGAATCCCGTGGACAGAGGAGCTTGGCGGGCTACAGTCCATGGGGTCAGAATGAGTCAGCCACGACTGAGTGACGAAGCATCCCGGACATAGCGGCCCCCCCAACACCGAGCAAAGCTGTCAGCTGGACAGCCTAATGAGATGCTGCGGGAAGGGGCGAGTGTGCTGGCCACCAGCGAGCTGTGAGTCCACCAAACGCAGAAGGATGGAGCAGAAACAGTTCTTCTGTGCGTCCGCACTTGGGACAGAAGAAGGGGCAGTCCTTCTTGGGACCCTCTGGATGAGGAGGGGCCCGGGCCAGACGGGCCAGGGAGGGGCCTGGGGGTGGGTAGCCTCAGAGCACGTCTGTGGTGGGGCCTTGTGAAATCAGAGTGCTGGGCGGGTGTTGGGGACCGCCCTTCCGGGGGGTTAGGGAACCCCGGCACGGCAGTGCGGCTGCCCTGTGTGGAAGACGGCGGGTGGCCCCGTACTGTCGAAGCCTGAGTTGGTGTCGTGTGGGTTTGATGCTGAACACTGAGACGACTCATTTTAAATGCAGGTGTTAGAGAGTGAGAGACTAAGCCTTCTGCCGTGGGAGCGCCCAGCTCAAGCTATAGAGGTCAGGGCAAAGCTTAGGATGAAAACAGAGGCATGGAGGTCACAAGGACCAAAGCTTAATGAAATAAAAGCAATATTAAATATTAACAAAAGCCGGAAGTCGACTGCTTGGAGAGACTCATAATATAGCAAACTGGCAAAAGTGATGGACAGTGAGAGCGCGCACGGAAACGACCCTGGAATGAACGACGGAGCTGAAGCTGAGGGCACCGTGAGCAGTGTCAGCAAGTACGAAAAATAAGTCGGAGGTTTTTCTAGGAAGAATATGAATTACTTAGTAACTGGCTTGGTAAGATAGAAAATGTGGAGAGACCAGTTATATTAAAATCCCTTTTCTTCTCCAGAGAGCACCAGATGGTTTTATTTGTAAATTTTACCAGGTCTTCCAAGAATTAAGTTCTGTCTCATATGAAGTGTTCCACAGATTGAGAAGATGTTTCTAAAAGTGGCGCTGTCCATTTTATGAGGGCAGTAGAATCGTGGAAACGCCCAGGGAATTGCAAGAGTGGGGACCTCATGGGCGTAGATGTGAAAACCCTAAAGAAAATGACAGAAAAAAAAATCCCTACAAGATAACAAAAGGCAAAAGTATCTCATGAAATAGGAATTGTCTCAGGAGTGTGTGAATGATTTATTTAAGCTTAGAGTACTAGTTATTTTTATCACATTCAGAGTGAAGAGAAAATTCATGTGCTATATCCAGAAAAAGCATGTGATGGAATTTAAGGGGCAGCACTGGGGATGGGCCTCCAGGTGGGGCAGCGGAGAGGCAGCCTCCTGATTTAAGGGGCAGCACTGGGCATGTGGGTCTCCAGGTGGTGGTGGCAGTGAGGCAGCCTCCTGCCAGTGCAGGAGACGCAGGAGACCCAGGCTTGATCCCTGGCCCGGGGAGATCTCCTGGAGGAGGAAAGAGCAACCCACTCCAGTATTTTCACCTGGAGAATCCCATGGGCAGAGGAGCCTGGCAGGCTCACATACAGTCCATGGGACTGCAAAGAGTCAGTCACGAAAGAGCATGCGTGCGCTCACACATCAGGAACACAGAAATAGGAAGCCTGACTTGCCCACAGGCTTCCCTAGCGGCTCAGATGGTAAAGAACCTGCCTGCAAGGTGGGAGACCCAGGTCGATCCCTGAGTTGGGAAGATCCCCTGGAGAAGGGAATGGCAACCCACAGCATTCTTGCCTAGAGAATTTCATGGACTAAAGGGCCTGGAGGGCTATAGTCCATGGGGTCACAAAGAGACAGGACTGAGAGGCTAACACTTGTTACAGGGTACCTGCTAGAAACCTGCAGACATGCACCCCCGTTAAAATGCATGATTCAGTTCTGTCTTTGTGCCGGCTGTATTTCAGGCGGTAACTGCTCACTGCCACATCAAGCAGTGCGGGTACAGAGCATCTCCATCGCTGCAGAAGGATAACTGGCTTCACGGCCGTAGGCTCGCCATCCTTAAACACTAGAGCTGTTACCTCTAAAGCCAAGAAGAAAGGTGACTGTTAGCTTGAGGCACTGGACAATACAACAGGGCGTGAACAGCAGATCCGGTTGGGTCGAAAGAAGCAACGCTGCCGTTTGACAGGGCCGTTGTTCGAATGGACAGTGTGAGAGCCTGTAGAAGGTGTTTGAACCGGTGATGGTTCTGGAAGGTCGACTGATGGAAGACCAACACAGAGGGCCAACGGTGCCGAGACGCGTGCATCTCGCTTCCCCCGGGGGTTTCCTTGATTCTGTTCCCCCATAAACTGGGCAGTGCCGCGTTTTTAAAAAACGTCTTTTAATCTCTGGAACACTTCATATGAGATATGACTTAATTCTTGGAAGACCTGGTAAAATTTACAGACTTGAAGAAAAACAGTGTTATTCATAAAAGCAGCTGGTAGCTTATCCATGAATAAGTTGGACAAAGGGCACTCATGACTTTCACCAGAGAAAGGGCTGCCCACTTACTCAAGGACACAAAGCCCCTGAGTAAGGAGGTACCGAGGCTCTGTGATGACCCAAAGTCACCAGTTCCCCCTAAATGCAATTCAGTTTCATGAAACTCCACGACGGGATTGAACTTGGCAAGTTATGAAGCTTGTGTGAAGCAGACAAGCAATTTTAAAGACGAAGGAGGTGTGTTTGTGTTTAGGGAGTGTTTTGCTTAGCAGATACACGTTTAAGTAAGCTATACTCATTAAAACAATATGCAGTTGGCAGAAATACAGACAGATTGACCCTTGGGATACAGAGAAAGACAAAGAAACACACGCATCTTCAGAGATGGCCTTTAATCCGTAAGGAAGGGGTTTGCTCTTGCAGAACTGGTTGGGGGATAGGTGGGCATCCATAGAGAAAATAATAAAGTCAGGTCCCTACCTCACACCATACACAGAACAGCTCCATGTAGGTTAATGACCTCAGTGAAAAGAGTAAAAAGCAAAACTTTGGGAGGAGCGGTGTGAAATTGAAGAATATGGTATCCAAGAACCATAAATCATAGGACATGTAAATAACATTTCCTAGAAACCCACTCGAATGATGGCCTCCACCTCGGAGATGATGGGCGTGATGCACGCCAGCCCGTGATTGCACCTGGAATAAATGAGGCGCAGTGAGAAGACGCCAGCGCAGTAGGAAAGCGGGCAAGATTGTGGAGTCACTCACGGCAACAGCCCCCTGCGAAGCTGTGCCACCTCCCTGGGAGCCAGGGCAGAACCCAAGGGAGCCAGCACGAGAGCCCGTGGGTCTGGAGGTTCCGTCCATTCGGGGAGTGGTCAGCGCTCGAGTCTGAGCTGTGTCCCCTAGCCCACCCCAGTTCACACGCTGGATTCCTCACTCTCCTGGGACGTCAGGAGGTGACTGTCTGGGGACGGTCCTTCCAGGAGACCTTTGGGTTCAGACGAAGCCCTGGGCAGGGTCCCATCCCACCTTCAAGGGCCAGTGCCGTTAACACGAGGAGGTCTGGACACACAGAGACACCGGGGTGGGGGTTGCGTAGATGAGAGGCCGCAAGATGAGGCTGTGATGGGGCAGCTGGGGGGAGCAGCCCGATTGGCCCTCCTCTTACGACCAGAGAGCAGCCCCGCGTGCACCCGGACCCCCAGTCTCCAGGACGTGGGAAGCAGATGTCATGTCTGAGCTGCCTGAGGACACGGACCACCCCCAACCCCCACCCCAGCCTCCAGCAGGGCACGTTGACCCCACAGCTTGGGAGACGGGTTTGACGCAGCCCCACCCAGGTTCTGAGTGCCTAGAGTGGGCCCGGCAGCCCCTCGCAGGCTGAAGGTGCCGTGTGGCAGGTGAAGGCACGGCCAGGGCGGGCAGTGTCTGCTCACCGCAGCAGCCCGAACGGCCATCACGGGTGTGGGGGGTCAAGACCCTGTGTGCCCCTACGGTGAGCAAGTCCACAGCCGGCGTGGGAGGCGCAGGCGAGTCGTGAGCACGGCCCTCGAGAGTTGAGGAGGGAGGTCAGTGTGACTTGAGAAGCATGACTGGGGGCTAAAACAATATGCAGTTGGCAGAAATACAGACAGATTGACCCTTGGGATACAGAGAAAGACAAAGAAACACACGCATCTTCAGAGATGGCCTTTAATCCGTAAGGAAGGGGTTTGCTCTTGCAGAACTGGTTGGGGGATAGGTGGGCATCCATAGAGAAAATAATAAAGTCAGGTCCCTACCTCACACCATACACAGAACAGCTCCATGTAGGTTAATGACCTCAGTGAAAAGAGTAAAAAGCAAAACTTTGGGAGGAGCGGTGTGAAATTGAAGAATATGGTATCCAAGAACCATAAATCATAGGACATGTAAATAACATTTCCTAGAAACCCACTCGAATGATGGCCTCCACCTCGGAGATGATGGGCGTGATGCACGCCAGCCCGTGATTGCACCTGGAATAAATGAGGCGCAGTGAGAAGACGCCAGCGCAGTAGGAAAGCGGGCAAGATTGTGGAGTCACTCACGGCAACAGCCCCCTGCGAAGCTGTGCCACCTCCCTGGGAGCCAGGGCAGAACCCAAGGGAGCCAGCACGAGAGCCCGTGGGTCTGGAGGTTCCGTCCATTCGGGGAGTGGTCAGCGCTCGAGTCTGAGCTGTGTCCCCTAGCCCACCCCAGTTCACACGCTGGATTCCTCACTCTCCTGGGACGTCAGGAGGTGACTGTCTGGGGACGGTCCTTCCAGGAGACCTTTGGGTTCAGACGAAGCCCTGGGCAGGGTCCCATCCCACCTTCAAGGGCCAGTGCCGTTAACACGAGGAGGTCTGGACACACAGAGACACCGGGGTGGGGGTTGCGTAGATGAGAGGCCGCAAGATGAGGCTGTGATGGGGCAGCTGGGGGGAGCAGCCCGATTGGCCCTCCTCTTACGACCAGAGAGCAGCCCCGCGTGCACCCGGACCCCCAGTCTCCAGGACGTGGGAAGCAGATGTCATGTCTGAGCTGCCTGAGGACACGGACCACCCCCAACCCCCACCCCAGCCTCCAGCAGGGCACGTTGACCCCACAGCTTGGGAGACGGGTTTGACGCAGCCCCACCCAGGTTCTGAGTGCCTAGAGTGGGCCCGGCAGCCCCTCGCAGGCTGAAGGTGCCGTGTGGCAGGTGAAGGCACGGCCAGGGCGGGCAGTGTCTGCTCACCGCAGCAGCCCGAACGGCCATCACGGGTGTGGGGGGTCAAGACCCTGTGTGCCCCTACGGTGAGCAAGTCCACAGCCGGCGTGGGAGGCGCAGGCGAGTCGTGAGCACGGCCCTCGAGAGTTGAGGAGGGAGGTCAGTGTGACTTGAGAAGCATGACTGGGGGCCGCCTCGTCCATGCAGATGGCATGAGACTGGGACCTGCCGGGCAGGGCACGGCTGATGCCTCGGACGGAGTCGGAGGGCAGAGCCGCCCGTGCCGGGCTGATGGCTGGTCCAGGGCTGGCTGCCCCCTGCATCCTTGGCGTGTGGTTGCCTGGGTCCTGCCGTTGCACCTAGCAGGAGACAGCGAGCAGGGGGCCTGCCACCCGGAAAGATGGCCCTCCGGCTCCGGGGCCTGGCCCACCCGGCTGAGGCAGGACCGAGGCCTCTGGCCAGGAGGCCCTCGCCCAGCTGACCGGGGGGCAGCCTCCTGGAAGGAGATCCTTCCTCCGGGGGTGGGTGGGTAGGGAGAGCACACTGGGTCTCCGTGGTGACGGGCGCCTTGTTGGCGCTTCTCTAAGGAGGTCTGCAGCCACCGTGGAGAGCACTGGTCCGTCTTTGTCGGTGTGGGTTTTGTGGCATCACTGTGGTTTTTCTCTGATTTAGAAGACAGACCAGAACCTTGCTTCCCTGGGTCAGGTGTGGAGCTTGGCTGTGCACACACCGGCAGAGCAGAGGGCGCTCAGGCTGTGAGCAAGGCCCCCGCACGTGGGAGCACCAGGCTTTCACGCCTTACAGCAGGAGCCCCCGCCCTCCGGGACCTCATGCCCGGTGATGCGAGATGGAGCTGATGTAATATAGAGAGTGTGTGATAAATGCAATGGGCTTGAATCAGCCTGAAACCACCGCCACCCCAGTCCGTGAAAAAAAAAAGGTCTTCCAGGAAACCAGTGCCTGGTGCCAAAAAGCTTGGGGACTGCTGTTTACAGGGACCGTGTGAGGCCCGCTGGGCTCCCTGTAGGGTCCTTAGTGAACACGCTGTTTACAGTGCCGAGTGCTTCACGGAATAACGGTCCTGGGTCGTGGTGAGTCACTGTTTGCGGGGATTTCTCAGTGTGTTTGTTCATGATTTCCTCGAGGGCCAAGCCTCGTGCAGTAGACCTCGTCCTGGGCTGCCTGTAATCCAGCCCTCAGGCCCGTCTCTCAGAGCCAGCCTTGGATAGAAAACAAGCAGCGCTTGTTCGGTTGGTCTGGCTCTGTCCCGGTACAGGTCATCCTTTCGATTCTTGTAACGTTGTTTGCACGGATCCTATCAGCTCGAACGTGCCTGGGGACACAGGTGTGTGTACACACAAGCACACGCACACGCAGAATCCCAAACGGCTGCAGGTGTCCCAGGCACCTGGGGGCCTCCCAGGAGGTGAGCCCCTCCCGGGCTGAGACGGGCACCCTGCAGGCCACGGCGCTTGAGCCCCGTGAGCCGTTTCCGTGAGGGGAGACGGCCTTGTGGGCGCCCGGCTCTGCTTTCTGGAGGGTCACCTCCAGGCAGCAGTCTCCGAACGCGGGACTCACCCCTCCCCAGCCGCACACGGCATGCGGGATGCCGGCTTCTAGAAACAGGAGCTGCAACAGCCCTGGAAAGAAGAGGTTGCGACCCTGAGACCCCCACCCCCAGGTAAGGGCAGCTGCTGCTGCTAAGGCGCTTCAGTCGTGTCCGACTCTGTGCAGCCCCATAGACGGCAGCCCACCAGGCTCCCCCCGTCCCCGGGATTCTCCAGGCAAGAACACTGGAGTGGGTTGCCTTCCTTCTCCAATGCATGAAAGTGATAAGTGAGAGTGAAGTCGCTCAGTCGTGCCCGACTCTTAGCGACCCCATGGATTGCAGCCCACCAGGCTCCCCCGTCCCTGGGAGAAGGGCTGGGAAGTATTTTTTAATGATTAATGTACTGAAAGCAGGATCCGAATAAGGCACTTGGTTTGCAACTGGACGCTATATCCTTGAGGTCTTCTGGGTTTTTCTAGCTTTTGAAAAGGTACTTTTAAGGAGCACACCTGCAGTATAATTCAACCGCTGCCTCCTTTTCTGCCTAAACTCTGACTCCCGTCACCGTCTCGGGCAGCTCAGAACAGCCAAACCGAAGCTCGGGGCGCCCCTACTCCCCTCTTTGCCCTGCACCCTCCACCTGCGTCCCGTGGGAGGCGCGCACCTGGGCAGATGCAGGGCGGGACCTCTGCGCTTGGCGCCTCCGGCTTCCCTCCCGCACCGTGCTTGGTTTCCCTGCACTCGAGTGCCCTCGGCGGCGCCTGGTCTCCGGCTCCCCGGGGGCACTCCCCGGTGTGGATGGCCCAGTGGCTTTGAGGGATGTCTCGGTTTCCAGTTTGGGGTGATGGTGAACTCAGCTGCTGTGGATGTTCACGTCCGAGACCGTGGGTGGATTCCCAGCAGGGGGCTGGGGGTCCTGGGGGTCGGTGCCTCCAGCCCCTCCACCGACTCCCCAGCAGCGGGCCTTTGGATCTTGTTTGCCTGCTGTGGTGGGGGGTGGCGTCTCACTCCGGCTTTAGTTTGCATTTCCCTGATAACTAATGGGGGCTTCCCAGGTGACGCAGGGGTAAGGATCACCTGCCGCGCAGGAGATGCGAGTGCAGCCCCTGGGTTGGGAAGATCCCCTGGAGAAGGAAACGGCAACCCACTCCGTTCTTTACAAGCCCAGTATTCTTGCCTGGGGAATTCTACAGACAGAGGAGGCTGGGGGCTGCAGTCCCCGGGGCTGCAGAAGAGTCCGACACAGCTTAGGACTCAACAGCCAGCGCGGCAGAGCAGCTTCTCAGGTGCCGCTTATCAGCCACGTGTCTGTTTTGGTGAAGAGTCTGTTAAAACCTTTTGCCCTTTTCACTGGACTATTTTCACATTATTGAGATTGGAGAATTCTTTACATATTCCAGATAAAACCCTTTGTCGAAAATGTGATTTGCAAGTATCTTCTGCGACTCTTGGCTTGTCTTTTGTCCCCTGGAGAGGCTTTTCCACAGAGCAGAGGTTTGCGTGCTGGCCCGTCCTGCTGGCCGGACTCTGCCGCTCCACACGCCTGCCCTCGGCCAGCAGCACGCCGCTGTGATGCCGTCAGTTTAGCGCAGGCCTCCGTGTCGGGGTGAGACGCGCCCGACTGCGCGGTTTTCTTTTTCAGAGTTACTGTGTTTTCTAGTGAAGTACAGTTGACTTGCATTATCGTATTAGCTTTGGCATACGATTCAGCAGTGGCACAGATTAAACTCCGAGTAACGCTGCTCTGAGACACTGGCGCGCTCCCCGCTGTGCGGCCACCCTTGCAGCTTGTCTGCTTTGCGCCTCTTCATCCCCTCCCGTGTCTCTCCCTCCCCCTGCCGCCTCTCCCCTGGTAACCACTGGTTTCTTCTCGCTGAGTCTGTTTCTGTTCTGCTATATGCATTCATTCATGTCATTTTTTAGGTTTCACATGTACGTGATACATGGAGTCTTTTGTTTTTCTCTGTCTGACTTATTTCCCCTCATGTTGTAAATACACACCCACACACAACACAGACACACACACACACAGACACCCCCACACAGACACACACACACAACACAGACACACACACCCACACATACAGACACCCCCACACAGACACACATACCGAGACACACACACACAAACACAGACACCCCCCCCCACACACAGACACACACACACACAGAGACACAGACACACACACACACCCACACACACAGAGACACCCCCACCAGGTCGTCTTTATGCTTTCGTCGCTTTCATGCCTCGGCAGTTCTCAAGAATGCTGCTGTGAGAATTGGGACACGTGTCTCATTTCAAGTTAGCAGTTCTGTCTCTAACCAGTACCTGCCCGGGAGTGCGTTCCGTGGTTCACACGAGAGCTCTATTTTGGTTTTTGAGGAACCTCCGTGCCATTTTCCTTGGCGACGTCACCACTGTTCATTCCCACCACCGGTGCAGGCAGGCTCCCTTTCTCCGCGTCGCCTTCAGCGTTTCTGGTCTGCAGACGTTCTGATGGTGGCCATTCAGCCGGCTGCGAGGCGGTGCCTCCTCCTGGTTTGGACTCGCGCCTCCCTGACGGTTGGGGCCGTTGAGTCTCCTCGCGTGGCTGCCGTCCGTCTGGATGTCTTCTTTGGGGAAATGTCTGTTCAGGTCTTCTGCTCACTTTTTAATCAGGTTGGTTGTTTTCTTAATATTGAGCTGTCTGAATATTTTGGAAATTAAGCCCTTCTTGGTCGCATCATTTGTAAATATTTTCTGCCATTCCAGAGGTTGTCCTTTGTTTTGTCGCTGGTTTCCTTTGCTGTGCAAAAGGTTTTAAGTTTAATCAGGCCCCATTTGTTTGTTTCTGCTTTCCTTTTTCTAAATTATTTCGATTGTTTTAGTTCCTTCACCTTTCCATATACATTTAAAAGTCACTTAACTGATAATTATAAAAAGGGTCACTGGGATTCCATTGGAATTGCACCTGGATGCAAGTCTTAGATCTAGTTTGGGGAGAATTAATGTCCATACGCCTGGCAGAGGCTGCGACAGCATTCGGGAGTTCCTAACATGCAGACCCAGCGCTTATCTTATTAGATTCAGGTTTCTCTTCTTTTTTTTTGTAATTGCAAGATTTTTACACATCGACTTCGGTTGCTCATTGCTTGTATATCACGCTGCGGCTGCCTTCCATCTTGCTAAGCTCAGTAGTTCTTGGAGCTCGTTTCCACATTCTCCCACATTCCTTGGGACATTCTACATAATGACCCTATTGTCTGCAGTAAGAAGAGCTTCATTCCGTCCTCCCCTCTGCCTCTGTCCTCCCCTCTGCCTCTGCCTCTCGTGTCCTTTGCCCTGGGCAGGCCTTCAGCGCTGAGCTGAATGGCGGTGCTGCGAGGATGCGCTTGGCCTCGCTCCCAACCTTAGGGGAGAATATTCCGTCTTTCACCGTCCAGCGTGATGTTTGCTGCTGGCCTTTGGACGTGCTCTTTATCGGGTGGAGGGGGTTCTCACCTATTCCTGGTTCACAGATTCAGCTCAGGCGTGTCCAGCTCTTTGCGACCCCATGGACGCAGCACGCCAGGCCTCCCTGTCCATCACCAACTCCCAGAGCTCGCTCACACTCATGTCCATCAAGTCAGTGATGCCATCCAGCCATCTCATCCTCTGTTGTCCCCTTCTCCTCCCGCCTTCAATCTTTCCCAGCATCAGGGGTTTTTCCAATGAGTTAGTTCTTCACGTGAAGTGGCCAAAGTATTGGAGTTTCAGCTTCAGCATCAGTCCCTCCAATGAACAGCCAGGACTGATTTCCTTCAGAATGGACTGGTTGGACCTCCTTGCAGTCCAAGGGACTCTCAAGAGTCTTCTCCAACACCACAGTTCAAAAGCATCAATTCTTCAGTGCTCAGCTTTCTTTATAGTCTAACTCTCACATCCATAAATGACTATTGAAAAAACCATAGCCTTGACTAGACAGACCTTTGTTGGCAAACTAATGTCTCTGCTTTTTAATATGCTGTCTAGATTGGTCATAGCTTTTCTTCCAAGGAGCAAGCATCTTTTAATTTCATGGCTGCAGTCACCATCTGCAGTTATTTTGGAGCCCAAAAAATAAAGTCTGTCACTGTTTCCACTGTTTCCCCATCTATTTCCCATGAAGTGATGGGACCAGATGCTATGATCTTAGTTTTCTGAATGTTGAGCTTTAAGCCACTTTTTCACTCTCCCCTTTCACTTTCATCAAGAGGCTCTTTAGTTCTTCTTCATTTTCTGCCATAAGGGTGGTGTCATCTGCATATCTGAGGTTATTGATATTTCTCCCGGCAATCTTGATTCCAGCTTGTGTTTCTTCCAGCCCAGGGTTTCTCATGATGTACTCTGCATAGAAGTTAAATAAGCAGGGTGACAATATACAGCCTTGATGTACTCCTTTCCCGATTTGGAACCAGTCTGTTGTTTTCTGTCCAGTTCTAACTGTTGCTTCTTGACCTGCATACAGATTTCTTAGGAGGCAGATCAGGTGGTCTGGTATTCCCATCTCTTGAAGAATTTTTCAGAGTTTGTTGTGATCCACACAGTCAAAGGCTTTGGCATAGTCAATAAAGGAGAAGTAGACGTTTTTCTGGAACTCTCTTGCTTTTCAGTGATTCAGCAGATGTTGGCAGTTTGATCTCTGGTTCCTCTGTCTTTTCTAAAACCGGCTTGAACATCTGGAAGTTCACGATTCATGTACTGTTGAAGCCTGGCTTGGAGGATTTTTGAGCATTACTTTGCTAGCGTGTGAGATGAGTGCAATTGTGCGGTAGTTTGAGCATTCTTTGGCATTGCGTTTCTTTGGGATTGGAATGAAAACTGACCTTTTCCAGTCCTGTGGGCCACTGCTGACTTTTTCAAATTTTCTGGCATATTGAGTGCAGCACTTTCACAACATCGTCTTTTAGGGTTTGAAAGAGCTAAACTGGAATTCCATCACCTCCACTAGCTTTGTTTGTGGTGATGCTTCCTAAGGCCCACTTGACTTCACATTCCAGGATGTCTGGCTCTAGGTGAGTGATCACACCATCGTGGTTATCTGGGTCATGAAGCTCTTTTTCGTACAGTTCTTCTGTGTATTCTTGCCATCTCTTCTTGATAGCTTCTGCCTCTGTTAGGTCCATACCATTTTTGTTCTTTATCGAGCCGATCTTCACATGAAATGTTCCCTTGGTATCTCTAATTTTCTTGACGAGATCTCTAGTCTTTGCCATTCTGTTGTTTTCCTCTGTTTCTTTGCATTGATCACGGAGGCAGGCTTTCTTCTCTCTCCTTGCCTGCAAGGAGACCTGGGTTCGATCCCTGGGTCGGGAAGATCCCCTGGAGAAGGAAATGGCAACCCCCCCCCCCCAGTACTCTTGCCTGGAGAGTTCCATGGGCTGAGGAGCCTGGGGGGCTGCCGTCCACGGGCCACAGAGTCGGGCGCGGCTGAGCCCCTTCACTTTTGCTTTCTCTTGTGTTCCTAGAGTTTTGATCACGTCTACTGCTCTTTCCAAAGAACCAGATTTGGGTTTTCCTTTTTTCTAACTGTGTCTTTGTTTTCAGTCTCATCGTTCTGCTTCTCTTCTCCTCATTTCCTGCCTTCTCACTGTGGGCTTCATTCGCTCCTTCCTGGGGTCTCGAGGTGGAGCTTAGGCTGTGCACTGCAGAGCCTCTCTCCCCGCCGTGAGCGTTTGACGCTGTGAGCCCTCCTCTCGGCACCGCTGCAGCTGCAGCCCAGGATTCTCGACGCCTTGTCTGTCACTTTCTTTCCACACAAACTGTGTCTGACGCCCCTCCAGCCCCTCTGTGTCCTGCTGGTGATTCAGCAGTGTGTGCTGATGCCTCCCAGCTGTGTTCCCCTAGCTGACTCCTGGCTAACTCCATTCTTGTCGGAGAACACAGAGTGTGTGGTCCTGGTTCTTGAACGTGCGTGTGGAGCATTGCCTCGGTGCCCAGGATGTGGTCTGTCCTGGCGAACACTAACTCCTTTCGTGCGTCTCCTTCTCTGGCTTTTCCCCTGGCCCCGCGGACTCAGAGCAGCCCCGTGGGTGGAGGGGCTGGGCTGGGGGCTGCAGGGGGGGGCCTGCCATGGGAGGGGTCCTGCTGGGGTCTCTGCCTCACTGCAGAGAGTCGGGGACTGTCGGGGCGTACTGTGTCTCCACGCTGGAGCGCACAGTTGGAGCGTTTGCTGCCTGGGGAAGGCCTTGTGTCTGTCTCCTGCTGCCTGTGGACAGGTGGAGGGTGGATGCATCTCCGCGCAGACAGATGGGGCAGACGGGGCAGACGGGGCACCCTACAGAGGAGCGGGTGGGGCCCAGGTGAACCCTGAGGGCAGGGTCCCTGGAATCCTGCAGCTGGGAGTGCGTCCCTGGGGTCCCCGGTCTGTGTCTTGGCCGGCTCTCTGCCCTGCCCGTCTGTGGACCCTCTGCAGGGGTGGGGCTTGGTCCAAGAGCCTCCGCGGCCTGGCTGGGCCTGGGCGGGGGCCCCGGGAGACGTGAGCCCTGTCTCCAGGAGTGAGCAGGGTGCTGGGGTCAGAGAGCCTCGGTCCAGCCAAGGCCTGGGCCCCGCAGGGTGGGGCCCGGGCCGTCCGCGCGCACGGCCGCTGCTGAGCCTGTCTGTGCCCTCCCAGGTTGTGCAGCCTGACCTTGAAGAAGCTGGTGGTCTTCAAGGAGCTGGAGAAGGAGCTCATCTCCGTGGTGATTGCCGTCAAGATGCAGGTGAGGGTTCCCTCTGGCGCCCCCCGGGGCCCTGTGGGTGTGCTTGCTGCCCAGGGACCAGATAGGGCCCTGCCATGCAGACCCCGTCCCCTGCAAGGTGAAGGGTAGGCCGTGCGGGCCCCAGGACGGGAGGAGAGCGCGTGCCCTGGCCCGTAGCTGTGGAGGCTGCTCCCTCCCCTGAGCCCCTCCCCCTGAGCCCCCCCAGCCCTC
>SJYR01000012.1:860323-879003 GCA_006410655.1 Kobus ellipsiprymnus | reverse complement strand
GCGCCTCCCCGACGGCCGCTGCACCCATGACTCCCTCCCCTTGACCCTCTGTCCTGTCCCCTGACCCCTGCCCTGCCACCCCTCCGCGGAGTGGAGACGGGCGGGCTGCCGTCTGCGGCGGCCCCTTCACGCGTAGTCGTGCAGGTGAAGGGCACGGATCCTGGGCCCTGGGGTGTGGCCGGGCGTCGAGGTGAGGTCACAGGGGTCTGGAAGAACCAGGCAGGGAAACAGCGCGGTGGGGGCCCCTCCTTTCTCCCCTGGTCGTTCTGCCCGCCAGCAGAGTCCTGAGAAGCTGCCCATCTGAGGAGTTGGAGCCACGGTGGGAGAGGGGGCGTTCCTGGGGGAACCTGAGGGGGTCAGGGGCTGGGCGGTGGCTACAGCCCCCTGGCCTGGGGTGACCATGTGGAGAAAAATGGATGCGGGAGCAGGGGGACCCAGGACACCCAAGGGGATGGGCCCTTTTGAGGCTTACTGGCTGAGGTCACCCAGCACTGTCTGGCCAATGGCTGGAAGCTGAGCCCAGCAGACCCTAACGTGACCTTCCTCTGCCTGAGGGGCCCAGGTAGCTGTGGGGACTTCGCCCCAGAGGTGCAGGCCAGCTGCCCAGGGGGCTGCAGATGGACAGCAGGGAGTGCTCGCTTAAGGCTCTCTTGAGGAAGAAGGCAGAGTCGCAGCCTTTCCAGGAGAAGGGGCAGCCCTCGGGGCCACCAAGCCCAGCGATGGCCTGGGGCGCACCAGGTGCCCAAAGCAGCAGTCAGCAGGAGCCGCAGACTCAGGACTGGGTGAGCTAGAGGGCTCCTCTCTGGAAACCTGGGTCCTGTACGGGAGTGTGGTGGAGAGGGGGCCTCTGGAGCCCGGGGAGGGCCAGAGGGCATCTGATAACAGGCAGATGCTGGACTGGGGGCCACGCGAGGGTGTCAGCATCCTCTCCACCAGGGCCCAGGGTGGGCACCAAGGTGGGTGGGCACCGAGGTGGGCGCGCCCCTCCCAGCCGCCCGCAGCTGTGGGCGGCCCACCTCTGCCGGCCACCCCAACCCCAGCTGCCGCCACGTGGAGGGCGCCTGGCCAGGGGAGGCTCTGCGCGCAGCCGGGACGATGTCCTCCTGACCAGGTAGGTGGGCGGTCAGCAGGACACCTGTCCACCAAAGTCATGACCGAAATGCTCCTGGAGGCCCCGCTTGCTGCTGGCCCCAGTGTGGAGGAGCCCGTCTCACCCCAGCCGGCCGGGTGGGCCGCTGTCCAGTCACCGTGCAGCCCTGCATGCACAGGGGGCAGCTTCCCAAGCAAAGGAAGCCAGGCCCCCAGAAGTTCCGGGTGGTTCCCTGTGCATCAGGGTCAAAGCCAGCCACCGCTTGGCTTCTATGAGGCCAGTCTCTTGGGACAGGCCATCTAAGACATAAACACACAAGCATGTCACCTGTCCGGGGCGAGGACTTCTTGGGAGGGGCCGGGTTGGGGCTTCTGTCTGGACGGGGGACCTGCGGACAGAGGGGCCGGGCAACACCTGGACAGGGGTGACCTGCTGCGTTTGCAGGTCCAAGAGGTGGGGGTGGCTGTGGGGGAGGGGTGCACGGGAACGAGGCCGGGAGGCAGCACAATGGAGGGGGTCCCGGGGGGGCTGAGAAGGGGTGCAGACCCCTCTCCTCAGACTGCCAGGTTTCTGACCTGGGGGCAGGGAGTCCCACAGGGTCCCCAACCTTGGCTGCCCTGTGGGACCCTCCTGCCTCTTCCCTCTGCGGCTCCCTGCCCTCGGGCAGCATCAGACGTTGCCCATGGCCCCGCGAGTGCGCTTGCTCACTCTGACTGTCCTGCTGCGTCCGTCCTCTCTGTCCCTCCCTGCTGTGCCCTGGCAGGGAAGCTCCTTCTCCAGTCTCCCCACGTTGGGACCTCATCGTCTTTCCGGGATGAGCCCAGCTGACACAGGTCGGCCCCCCAGTCCCTTCTTCCCTGGCCTTCCTGGCCCGAGCCCGCGCTGGGGGACACGTGTTCACAGGGCAGTCTCCTCAGGCTGAGGCCCAGGTCTGAGGAGACAGTCCCCCTACAGCGAGGGCCCCCAGACAGAGGGCCTCGCACAGAGGGCCAGGCACGCCTGTGCCCGTCCGCCTCCTGGCAGGCCCACCGACATGGCTGCAGAGGACCCTGAGAAAGGCAGGAGCCCCTGGCGCAGGGCTGGGTGGGAGGCCGGCCTGCAGGAGACAGCAACCCCTGTCCAGTGAGTGGTCTTGGGGCGGGCAGAACAGAGGGGTCAGTGCTCAGCTGCGTGGTGGGGGTGGCCGAAACACAAAGCTGCCCCCATGGCCAGGCCCCAGCCTGCCAGCGTTGCTATCAATTCTTAGTCCCTGCGGTAAACACGAGGGAACAGCCGAGGGCACCAGACGTTCTGAGATCTCTATCGTGAAAGAGAGCAAGACACCTGGAAAAAAAAAGAGTTGGAAGAGCCACAGTGCCAGGCGGGTCAGAGCAAAGCTGGAGGTGGGTCACCGTCCCTGGCATGACCCGCGCCTTCTCAGAAGCCTGGCCCAGCAGCTGGGCAGGGGGCATGGGGCCAGCGCCGTGGGAGATGCGCGCCTATACCGCGTCGGTGCGGGGGTGCGCTGGAGCCCGTCCACAGCAGACGGTCCAGGAAGGGGGTGCGGGCGACCGCTTGGAAATGAGCAGCCGTTGCAGACAGATGCTGGGAGACGAATGAGTGAAAAAGGCGCATTTGACAACAGGAATAGACTTAACAGGAGATAACGCAGACCCGTTTGAGACTTTAAAACGGCACAGAGCATCACCAAGAGACTTGGTGACGGGAAGACACCGTGTTCCTGGAGAGCACGACTCACTGACACGGAGGGTTCTCCCCGGCGTTTCACAGCCCACCCTCAGTAACGGTACAGACTGGTAAACATGCATCGTCCCTTTCTTTGGTTGGGCAAACTGGTCGTGTGGAAGAAAAACCATAGGTGTAGCTCTAACAGGTGTGAATTCGCGTCACAGAGCTTCAGTTTCCAAGCTGTAGTGTCCTGTCGCGTCACGGGTGACAGCAGAGCTGAACGGGAGATCCAGAAACCTACTCCCACGTGTGCAGACACTTCGTGTAAACTGAAGATGGCATCTCAAACCCGTGGGAGGGATGAGGGGTGCGGGGTCTTAGTCCCCTCCCCTGGGGAGGGAGGGACTGGTGCCCCTGCAGTGGAACCATGGCGTCTTACCCACTGGGCTGCGAGGGGAGTCCCATGGATGTTTGGTAAGTGCTGAGACAGTGTAGCTGTCTAGAAGAAAGGAGCTGTGGTCATGCCTCTCACTGAGGACCAGGATGAAGGTGTCGGAGTTTTAGATGTACAAAAAATAAACCCATAAAAGTGCTAGAGACTTCCCTGGGGGTCCAGGGGCTAAGACTCTGAGCTCCCAGTGCAGGGGCCCGGGTTTGACCCCTGGTCAGGGAACTAGATCCCACGTGATGCAACTAAGACCCAGCGCAGCCAGATAAATAAAAACAATAATTTTTTTAAAAGTGGTAGAAGAAACCCTGGGAAGACCCCTCTGTGGCCATGGAGTGTTAGCCGCCCAGCCGTGTCTGGCTTTTTGTGGCCCCATGGACTGTAGCCCTCCAGACTCATCTGTCCGTGCAGTTCCCCAGGCAAGAATACTGGAGTGGGCAGCCACGCTCTTCCCCGGGCACCGGCCTCACCCAGAGACGGAGCTTGACTTTCCTGCACTGCGGGCGGATTCTTCACCATCTGAGCCGCCAGGGACCCTTGGGCCGTGGAAGAGGGGTAGCCCTTCCGGCCAAGCCTTTGCGACCCCCTGGACTGCAGCTCACCAGGCCCCTCTGTCCTCTGTTGGAGCTCCTGGAGTTCGCTCAGATCCAAGTCCACTGAGTCGATGATGCCATCCAACCATCTCATCCTCCGCTGCCCTCTTCTCATGCCCTCACTCTTTCCCAGCATCAGGGGACTCTCAGTCTTCTCCAGCACCATAGTTCGAAAGCATCAGTTCTTCGGCGTTCAGCTTTCTTTGTGCACCAGCTCTTAAATCCGTGCGTGACTACTGGAAAAACCATGGCTTTGACTATGTGGATCTTTGTCAGCATAGTGATGTCTCTGCTTTGTAATACATTGTCTAAGTTTGTCATAGATTTCCTTCCAAGGAGCAAGCATCTTTGAATTTCCTGGCTACAGTCACCATCCACACTGATTTTGGAGCCTAAGAAAATGAAAGCTGTCACTGCTTCCACTTTTTCACCTTCTATTTGTCATGAAGTGATGGGATCAGATGCCATGATCTTAGTTTTTTGAATGTTGAGTTTCAGGCCGGCTTTTTAACTCCTCTTTCACACTCAACAAGAGACTCTTTAGTTCCTCTTCACTTTCTGCCATTAGAGTGGTATCGTCTGCATACCTGAGGTTAATACTTTTCCTGGCAATCTTGATTCCAGCTTGTGATTCACCTAGCCTGGTATTTTGCATGATGTACTCTGCATATAAGTTAAAGAGCTCCTAAAACCCAACAACAACAAAAAGCCAAGAATTCAACTCAAAAATGGCTAAAAGGCTTGAATAGACACTTCTCCAAGGGTGCACAAATGGTCAGCAAGCACACGGAAAAAACGCTCAGCATCATTAGTCCCAGGGCAGTGCAAATCAGAACTGCAGTGAGATGGCACCTCAGCCTTGTTGGGATGGCTGTGACGATGTTCCAGAAAGGACAAGTGCTGGCAAGCGTGTGGAGAAACGAACCTCATGCACTGGAGGGAGTGTGAAACGGTGCAGTCGATGGAGTTTCCTCAGAAAGTGGAGCACAGAAGTATGGTGTGACCCACAACTCCAATTCTGGGTAAATAGCTGAAAAAAACCCGAGGCAGAGAAACAGATACTTGTATATCCACGTTCCCGGGGGGGATGCACTGGAGAATAACCAAAACCTAGAAGCACCCCAAGTGTCCTTGGACAGACGAAGGCGGTAAAAACAGAGAGCAGAGCTTAGCTCAGCCCTCAGGAGGAAGCACACTGCGGCACAGGACACAACGTGGGTGGGTCTTGAGGTCATGATGCTGAGCGGGATAAGCAGAACACGGGACAGGCGGCCACTCGCAGGGTCCCGCGAGGGGTCGGCTTCAGAGAGAGAGTGGAGAGTGGGTCGAGGGCTGGGGGAGGCGTGGGAGTGAGTGTTTCACGGGGACAGAGTCTCGGTCTGGGGAGATGGAAAGTCCTGGACATCTTGTTGGTGACGCTTGCACAACAGTTTGGATGTGCTTATGCCAGTGAGCTGTACGCTTAAAAATGGTCAAAGTGGCCAATTTTATGTTACGTGCATTTTATCACAGTAAAAAAAAAGGAAAGAGAAGGAGCAAGAGGTCGTCTGATGGTGCATAACGCGGTCTAGCAGTCTACAGGGAGCAGGGGGGCCAGAGAAGCTCCCCCAGGCCCAGAGGTGGCGCTTCCTGGTGTCTGTCCCCGCCCAGGAGGAAGGGCTGCTAAACGAGCTGGCCCCGGGGAGTTAACTGAGGACACAGCCCAGCAGCTCCGATGAATAGTGGGCGGGGAATTAGGGCTGGAGGCCGAAGGGAACTTGAGCTCGAGTTCCAGGACAGGAGAGAGTCTGAGTGAGGCTGAGCTGGCCCTGCAGGGCTGGGGGCCAGTCTGGGCTGGACGGGTGCCCTGGGCAGCCGGGGCCAGCAGGTTGCATAGGAAACAGCCTGACTGCGAGGAAGCCCCAGGTTCATCCCTGCCCCGACAACCCCCACCGCCCAGACAAAGGACCCGGGTGCGGCTCAGAGGGCCACCTGACACAGCGGACAGCAGGCGGGCGGTGGGCGCACACATCAGGCGTGCACACATCACGCGTGCTAGCACCACACGCGCACACATGCCTGCAGGAGAGGCAGATGGTCCCGGGAGACACAGGCCTGGTACGGAAAGGGAGCCAGAAAGAAGTGAAAAGTGATATCAGGGAAACAGACGAAACTCATGAAGACACCAGAGGCCAGAGCGTTGTCCAAAACTCGAGGGGAGCCGGCGCCCCTCGGATGAGAGAGCCCCGGGGCGGCCGAGGCCGGGCCTGCAGAAGGCCAGACGCCAGCCAGCTGCCCCGCAGGAGCACGCGGCCCAGACTGCGTGTCCCTCCCCAGGGCGGGGGTGGTTCGGGTGAGGGCTCGCGCGGCTCCCGTGCTGCAAGCAGGCAGTGCCACTCGCGGACGAGCCCTGGGAGCCCACCTGGAGATGTCTCGAAAGCAGGTTTCGGGAGCAGCGGGGGGAAGCGCTCTGTGCCCGAGGCTCCGTCGCACAGCCCCCTCCCAGAGTGTGGGCTTGTCGAGGGGCCTGCCCAGGAGCAGGTCAACACGGTTTCTTGGGGGAAAGACGGAGCAAGTATGGCACTGCTCATTTTGGATCATGGATTCCCAGGTTTTAAAATACACTTTCCTGTGCATGTTCTCACGTGGTTACCGTCTGAGTTTTGAACCAAACGTGTGCCTGAGGCCAGGCTGGGGCGGGACAGCCCTCCCGCTGGCAGGGCTTGGCGAGTGAGGTCTCCCTGCGGTGGGCACAGGCCTCCCCCGACCTGCGGTGACTCAGCTGCCCCAAGCACAGCCAAGGCCAGTGGGACCCGAATCCCTGGGGCGGCAGCACGCACACGGCAGGGGCGTCACCGAGCAGTCTCGCCTGGTGGGGAGACAGCAGAGACCCTGAACCCTGCTGATCTGAATCCATGTTACAGAGGGCTTTTCAGAACCCTGAAGAGACTAAGAGCAAAGGAAACTCTAAAGTGGGCCCGGATCTTCCCTAATGAGGGTTCGTGGGTAGGTGTCCCCGTGCCCAAGAAGCGAATCCTCTCTCCATGCGGTCCTCGCAGCCCAGAGCATCACCCTGGCACCCGTGCTGGCTGACGAGGCGGAGGAAGGAGAGGAGTGATGCCCTCTGACTGAAGCACAGGTTGAAAAATCCGGAAGTAAATCCAACCGCGCGGCAAACTCCACGACCACGGGGTGGCCCGTGCAGGACTGCAGGGCCTCCGCCCTCCTCAGCCCTGCCCCCAGCATCCAGGAGGGCGCACGGCTCATAGGCGCTCAATGACCGTGCCCTGAGTAAACGGACTTGCACGAACGCAAGAAAACTGTGGCCCGTGGATGACGTGATTGGAGATCTCCTAGTTATGTTCTGAACTTCCCTGGTGGCCCCGTGGGTAGCGCTCTGCACTTCCACTGCAGGAGGCGAGGGTTTGATCCCTGCTTGGGGAGCCACATGCCCGCAGTGTGGCCAAAACGATTTTTTTTTAAAGCAAAAAATATTGTCTTCATTAGCAAAAGGAAGAGGATCACATGATTATTTCAATGGATGCAGAAAAGTAATGTTGATATATGCCCATCTCCTTCCTTGGGAGAAAAAAATAAAAAACTCTATTCTTAATGGGTAGGAAGAAATGGACATTTCTGTAACCTGGTGAAGGGGAGCCAGAGAGCCCACCGTGGTCTTTCCCAGAGCGGCAGCTCGGCCGTCACCGAGATGCTGCTGAGACAGCTCATGGGGCCTGCCCCAAAGTCGGGGATGAAGCAGGCCATGGAGACCCAAAGAGAAAAGACAGGCAGTCGCTTGTTTTCCTGCAGTTGCTAAGTCATCTCTGACCCTGTGACCCCATGCATTGCAGCACGCCAGGCTTTTGTGTCCTTCACTGACTCCTGGAGCTTACTCAAACTCGCGTCCATCGAGTCGGTGATGCCATCCAACCGTCTCATCCTGTCCTCCCCTTCTCCTCCTGCCCTCAATCTTTGCTAGCATCAGTAGCTTAGAACAGTAATAAATATTCTCATCCCAGTTTCTATAGGTCAGGAAACGGGGAGTTGCTTAGTTGGGTGGCTTTGGCTCAGAGCCTCTTGTGAGGTTATTCCAAGACACCAGTGAGAGATGCAGTCACAAGGAAGTTCGAGAAAAGCTGAAGGTGCCTCCCCGGTCTGGCTGGCAAGTCAGTCCTCGATCCCTGTTGCTGGCTGAGCAGCCCGTGGGTACCTGGGTGAGCGGGCACCACAAGTTTCAATGGCATCACAAGACTGGGAAGTGAGTGCCTCTGAACAAGTGGAGGGGACGTGGGCTAGAAACAACACGCGATCGAGCCAGAGGAAGGGGGCAGAGAAAGGCCCTGACGTGGGCAAGGCCAGCAAAGCCGGAGACACAGCGGCAGGAGGGGCAGCAGATTAACCTGAGTCAGAGGCAGCCGTCGTCAGAGTGGGCTGAAAACGGCGCGTGCCCCGCCCCCCACCCCCGACACACGCAGACGGGCCCAGGGGGAGCCTGGGGTACTCTCGCGGGTGGGAGGAGGCAGGCTGCGCGTGGTCTGCGTGAGTTCAGAGGCGTGTCGCTGCCAGGCTCGGCCAGCGACCATGGGCTCCGGGGTCGGGGTGTGGGGGGGTGGAAGGAACAGACAGCGGGGTGCCTGCGTGAGGGGCTTCCATTATTCAGGGCTCAGAAATGTGCAGGAGAAAACTATTGTTGCAGAGTTTGGAAAATTAGATATTTGAAGTTGTTTTTTTTTTACCTGGAAAAGAAACCAGGCAAGAGTTTTAAAACAGAAGAGCAGGGCCGGGCTCGCCTGCTCTGAGCAGAGAGTGTCGCGTGGCACTGGGACGGAAGCTGGCTAGGAGGCCCGCAGCCTGCACAGACGGTCCAGAAACGGACCCCAGGTTGAATCCTGGAGTTTAATTTCCCAGTGGGGAACACACTTTTCAATGAACAGTATTGGGGTGGCTGGCCATCCATCTAGACCCCCCGACTCGTCAGACACACACAAACACACGAGCTGCAAGTTAAACCCAAACACAGAAGCGCCGGGAGAGCAGGAGCCGTGTTGAGAGTCCGAGGGGGAAACGCCCAGGCTAGGCCAGACCGCAACGTGAAACCCCGGCAAACCTGACTGCTGTGTGTAAGGCTGGCGCAGAGACAGCGGTGGTGTCGGACGGTCGGGGAAAAACACTTGTAACATTTAGAACGTACGAATGTTTACCAACCAAACGTGAAGAGATGCTTAAGGGCAAAGAGAAAACAGGTTTTAAAACTGAGGAGAAAAGCATATTGAGTCTGTGGACACACACAGTTCATTAAGAAGCAGTGGGGCTGCCCTGGCAGTCCAGCGGCTACGACTGCGTGCTGCCAGTGCGGGGCCAGGCTGGGCCCCTGGCCAGGGGCCGATCAACAGACCCCACAGGCCACAGCGAAAACGGCACAGCCAATATAAGTGAATATTTAATAGAAAAGAAGATTGGCACTAAACACGGAAAGATTGGCAAAAATGACAGGTGGCTGATGATGTGAGGAGTATTCTGCTTTCATGATTTTTCAAAAAACCAGTTTCCGGTCATTGTCCATTGTACTTTTTTTCATTCTGATTTACTCACCAGTCTTTCCTAATTCTCCTTTTAAACTGTGAGAGGACCTCTTTCGTTGTTTTTTCCTAGCTGCTTGACTTATTTGCTCGGTCCCTTGTTCCAGGGCTTTTTCCCTAATTTTCCAGCATTTAAAGCTGCCCTGTGTCCTCAGAGGCAGCGCTGGCCTCCCTCGTGGCTGGCGGGAGTCCTCCTTGTCCCCTCCTGAGAATCGGGTCCCTTCCGCTCCGGCTTACGTGCCCTGGGAGCTCCTGGTGCGGGTTACCAGGCAGGCCCACGAGGGGGTCTTTTCTGCCCGTGGCCTGGGGCTTGGCCGCTGTTGGTGACGGCCGTCCTGTCGGTGAGCACATGGGCCCCTGTGCATGCCGTCAGGTCGCTGCCCTCCGTAATGCCCGTCTCTCCTCGTAAAGCCGTGCGCCACTCTTGATACCCCATGTGAGCACAGAGCTTAGAAGAGCCGCCTGTCGGCCCTGAGGGCTCAGCGGAGGCTCCTGCCCGGGGGCGCGTGCTCGCTGTCTTCCCCCGCCCGCAGACACCTGCCTCTCCGCAGGTCCTGCTTCCCCGGGCTGCGCCTGCTCCCCACCGGCCCTGGCCCGGAGCCGAACGTGGGCAGCTCCCCGCCGCCGTGAGTGCCGCCTCCCAGATGGCTGCTGTGTCTCCTGGAGGCGACGGTGGCGCCCGCCCGCCCCTTCTGCATCCTCTGATCCCTCCCAGACGTCCAGCTCAGCTGTGGCCCTTGTCTCACAAGCGGCCCGGCGCCCCAGGCCCCGGGTCTCGCTCCCGCGGGTGGGCTGGGGCCCCTCCCCGCCTCTGGCAGCTCCTCAGAAGGCCCCGCAGGTGCTCAGTTCCAACTGGACTGTCCTGAAGGCACTGTTCTGCCTGCTCACCTGATGACACTTGGGTGGGTCACAGTCCCAGCCGGAAGCCACCTTCCTGCAGGAGTTTGGGGCCTTGGGTTCTCCCAGCCCTGGGGGCTCCTCGCCCCCACACGTGCCCGTTTCCCTCCGCCTGGTTCTCAGATGTCCCCCACTGTCTCCCCTCGGTCCTGTGGGAGCCCTTCCAGCCTGGAGCCTTGCCCCTTTGTGGGGTGTGTGCGTGCGCGTGTCCGTGTGCGCGTGTCCGTGCGCGCGGCCCCTCTGTTCTCTGGACACTGACGTTGGCTGTCGGGCCTGCATGCCTGACTCTCCCATTCCTCGCGTCTCCTCGCCTTGGCTTTGGGGTTTGTTGCCGGTCCCGTCATTAGTCTTTGCTGTGATGATGCTCTGTGACAAACGGCTTGGCAGCAGACTTCTGTCCATCTGCTCACAGGCTGAGGTCGGCGGGCTGGTGCGTCCCGTGCCTCTCACCACCGGAGGTCTCCCCAGGAAGGCTGTGCTCGGGTGGACACACGGTCTCGCCAACCCCCGTGTGACACCAGCATCCTCGGCCCGCCCCACTTCGGAGGGAACCCCTGTGACGCCGCCTTTGGCGCCATGGGCCTCGGTCACGGCGGGGGGCTGCCCTTGCAGCAGCCCCTCCTCGCTCTGTCCGGTTCCTGTCTCACGGTCCGTGGAGTCCAGGAGGCGGCGGGAGCGGGAGTTGGCGCGCTTCCTCCCACTCCCGTTGGAGCCTCTCGCCCCGGCCGGTGGCTCTCCCCTGTGTTTCTCGTCCGTGGAGGCTGCCCCATCTGCACCCAGGCGCGGGCCCGTGGGCTGGCTGGAGGCCCTATGTGCCGGGGCAGCCCCGCCAGCAGTCGCGAACGTCGCGGGGTGATTGGGCAGGCCTCTGGCTGCTCTGCGCTGGACGCCCCGGCTCCGTAGGGCTTTTCTCTGGGGCTGGTCTTTTTGCCAGAAAGGATCCCTCCCTTCTCCTAGGTGGAGGGGTTGCTTAGCCAGGCTGCAAGGGTTTTTGGTGCAGAGTGGGAAGAGGGGCTGGGGATTTCGCTTTATTCTTTTCCTTTTTTTTTGCTTAAATAACAGAAATGTATTTTTTTTCAGTCTGGAGGCAAGAAGGTCAACATCTAAGCGTCAGCAGGGCCACTCCTCCTGCTGACGGAGCCTCTCCTGGGCTTGTCCACGCTCCCTTCTCCCTGTGTTGCTCACGCTATCTTCCTTCTGTGTGTGTTTCTGGCTCCAAGCGCCCACTCCCCCCACCACATCCTGACCATTTTGAAGTGTACGGTTCAGTGGTGTTAAGCACTGGGTTGGCCAAGAAGCTCGTTTGAGTTTTTCTGTCCCATGGAGAACCCCGAATGAACATTCGCTCACCTCACCGTGAAGCTTGCGGCAGCTTCCATTCTGCAGCTCTGAAACTCTGTCCCCGTTAAACCGCACCCGGCCCTCCCCAAGCCCTGGCAGCCGTGGTGCCGTGTTCTGGCTGCGAATCTGGTGACTCCAGGTAGCTCATGCGCGTGGACCGCACGAGACCTGTGTTCTCTGCACCCGTGTCTCCAAGACCCATGTTGCCCCTTAGGCAGCGTCTCTCCTTTTTAAGGCTGGATGATGCCCCGTCGTGCGGGCAGGCCACACGAGGCTGATTCACTCATCCATTGATGGGCATTTGGGTTGCAGCCACTTGTTGGCTACTGTGAACAGCGTGGCTCCAAACACGAGTGCAGAAATACCTCTGTGACTTGCTTTCCATTCCCTTGGATGTATACCCAGAAGTTAGATCGCTGGGTCATACGGTAGTTCTATTTTTAGTTTTTGAGGAACGGGGACTGAGTTTGTCTTAATCCTCCTTTTATTTTTAGTGTGGCACCTACCCCAGCCCCATGGCACTCCAGAGGGTGACCTCCTGGACCCCGCAGGGAGGCAGCCAGTTGGCCCCTGGCTGGGCAGAGTGGGAGGGGCTCCGGAGCCCTTCAGGGACAGCCCACCTGGGCAGGAGGCGGGTGCGGGTCCTGCAGGATGCCTCCCGGCCTGTCCCGTGTGCCTGTGGAGCCCGAGTGTCATCTCCCCCAATGCCTCTCTGTGGGCATTTCAGAGGGGCCTGGGACGAGACTGACCTTTGGGCCCATCTTTCTCGAGGCACCCACAGTCTGGCTGCCTGTTCCGGGGACCTCCCCAGAGGGTGGGCCGACTGTGCCCAGCTAGGAAGGGGCACTAGCGGAGGGCTACGCCCTCTGCTGTAATGGCCCCCAACATCCAGGGGGCCAACCCACACACAGGGAAGCGGAGCAGGTGCTGGCCCGGGTGTCCAGGCACTGCGCCGCTGACCAAAGCCACGGACAGCGCCAGAGCCGCGGGCTGAGGCTCCGCCCGCCGCCGGCACTGCGGTGGCTGAGCGCGCCGCCCTTTGTGGGGCGCGGAGGGTTGGCGGGTGTGGGGTCCCGGGTGCAGCCGGCGCAGACCCCTGCCTTGTTCCCCCAGGTGTGCGAGCCGCAGGACAGCGGGCGCCGGAGCCGCCGCCGCTGGAGCGTCAGCATAGGCGAGCGCCGGAGGCTGGCTGTGCTGGGCCGCGGCGAGAAGCCGGGTGGCGCGGGGGCGCCCCCCTCCTGCAGGGTGCGGGGGAGCGCGGGAGCCGGGTCCTGCCCCTCCCCACCGGGCGCCCCGCTCCTGACCCCGCCCTCCCCGCAGGACCTCGTGCGGATCGTGGCGCAGCTGGTGTCCGAGGACGTGGACAAGGACGTCCTCTTCCCCCACCCGCCGAGGTCCTCTGAGTCCACCAACGCCTTCCAAGCCTTCCTGGTCCGGAGCAAGCCTTTCTGGCACAACGTGGCTCTGGAGGCCCCGGCCTCGAGGTCGCCGCCCTCCTAAGAGCCGACTCAGCCCAGTGTTCTGCCTTCCGGCGTCTTTTCTGCGGGTGCTGGGGAGGCGGGCGCTGAGTCCTCCCTGTAGCCCTCCAGACAGCCGCGACCAGCCTGGGGATACGGAAACAGGCCTGGAAGGAGGTCTGGCTGGCCCCTCCTCAGGACACTGACCCTTAGAGGTCACCTCTGGTTGGGGTGACTGGTCCCAGCCCAGCCTCCAAGAGGCCACCTGGAGGGTCTGGGGCACAGGGTGGAGTGGCTCTTCAGGATGGCCCCCTGGGCTGCCAGCAGAGGGTGCCCATCCCCAGGAGGGCCATCCTCCTGGGTCCAGCAGCGGTGGGTGGCCTGGGAGGGCAGGAGGCGTTAGCAGCTCCCCTTCCAGGCCTGCTTCATGGACGGCTGTCAGCAGCCCAGGTGGCAGGGGTCTGGGCTGGGGAGCCTGGCCCCTGAGGTGACTGGGCACCTGCCTGCCAGCTCGCGGGCCGTGTGTGGCGCAGTGAGGTGGCCCACGCTCTCCCAGCAGGGTGGAGCTTTGGATGTCTGAACTGCTTGGTGCTGGCGCCGCCCAGCCCAGGAGCCCGGTCCTGGGCAGGCCCATGGGGAGGCGACGTGATGGGGAGGCGACGTGATGCGGAGGCCAGAGGCTGCAGGGGCCAGGGCAGCTCCCACACAGAGGGAGGCTTCCCGGAGGAGGTGGCGCTGTCCCTTCTCTGCACAGGGAGCTCGTAGGTGGACGAGGGCCCCGGAGGAAGGGTGGGCAGAGGCCTGGGGTAGCTGTGAGGAGCTGGCCCTGGCCTGCCAGAGTGTCCGCCTTTGCCTCAAGCTCGGGGTGGACAGGAGGCTTCTGAGCTGCAGATGACAGTGACATGGGGCTGCACTTGGGGAGGCCAGGCTGGCAGCTGCGGGAGGTGGGAGAGGGGAGCAGGGAGGGCCACAGGAGCCCAGCCCCAGGCTGGCAGCTGCGGGAGATGGGAGAGGGGAGCAGGGAGGGTCACAGGAGCCCAGCCCCAGGGCGGCGGGAGGCTGGCGTTGGGCGGGTCATCTCCTGCACTTGGTGACTGACAGCCAGGGGCTGACGGGGGCAGTGGGTTGGAGGGGGTCTTTGGGCAAAACGAGGTGGTCCACCCCACCCCCAGGCCCAGGATGTGGGTAGTGCCCGAGTTCTGGCTGCGCTCGCTCTGAGAGCCGGCTGCTGAGATGAGCCTCGTTGCCCATCCCAGCCTCCTGCTCTGCTTTACCTTAAGGCTCAGCACAGGTTCCTCCTCCAGGAAGCCGTCCAAGACCACACAGCTAGCCCCTCAGGCCGCACTCTCTGAGGTCCCCTGAGTGTACTCTTGTTCCAGGCCTGTGGATTTTTCAGAATCCCCAGGGTGCGTGGAGGGGCCCAGGGATTGTGGGCATGGTGAGTGGGACTAGGGTGGGGTGTCGGGAGAGGAGTGGAGTGAGGTCTAGACAGGGCTCATGACTTTCTCCTCCTCCTCAAGGACCCCTGATAACGTGGGGGCAGGTGTCAGGGGCCAGAACCTGCTCTGGGCCACTCTCCATGCCGGCTGGGAGGACTCCCTCCAGCCCAAGCTGAAGTGTCGGCAGTTAAGACAGAGATGGCAAGTGCTGTGAGCCCTTTGCCCCAGAGGCCGCGGAGGACCCCACGTCTTCACTGAAGACCTGGGCCTTGCTGGGCTCGCCCAGCCATGTCTCCCGGTCTCGCCTGGGGGCGCTCCGTAGGCCGCGGTTGGTGGTGTGGGTCCAGCCTTGGGCTGGCCGGCCTGCTGCCCTGCAAGCGGTTTCAGGGCCTCTTCTCTGCACCAGTTTCCCCCTGACCACCCGGTGCTTCCCACCACAGCAGCAGCAGCCGTGGGGGGCCTCGTGGGGACTGGCAGGCAGCCTGTGGCCCTCAGTCGGGCCTGGAGCCTGGGCGCAGCTGGCGGTGCCTGGAGACGGCTTTGTTGTCACCCTGGGTGTGTGGGTCTCCTCTTGCCGCCTTAACAAGATTCCACAAGCCTGGCGTCTTCACACAAATTCATGGATGGTAGAAATCCAGAATGGACCTCACTCGGCTAAGAGTGGGGTGTGGGCAGGGCTGCCTTCCTCCTGGGGGCTCCAGCCTTTCCAGCTTCTTAGAAGCTGCCCACTTCCCTTGGCTCTTGGCCCCTTCCTCCGTCTTCAGGGCCGCAGAGGAGCCCCCTTCCTCCGCCTCTTCCTCTACGTTCAAGGACCCGTGATGTCGGGCCACCTGAATGACTCAGGATATCATTTCAAGGTCACCTGGTTAGCCACCCTAACTCCTCCCTTGCCGTGTAGCCCAGTGTGGTCCCGGGTTTGGGGGAAGATGTGGACATCTTTAAGGGAGGGGCACTCCGCCTTCCACAGGGGCTCCTGGCATTGAGTGGGTGCGAGCTGGGGATTGCTAAACATCTCAGGCGCACTGGACAGCCCCTCACTGCTGAGAACGATTAGGCCCCAAAGAGCACCAGGGGCCTGTCTGGGAACCCCCAGAAGAGAGGAGAGTCTAAGGGAGCCTGGCAGCTTAGATGAGAGGAGGCGGCCTGGGAGCAGACAGGCCAGGCAGCACCCTCTGCTTGGGACGCCACCCGTCACGCTGACGGCGGGCAGTGCGGAGTGCCTTTACTCCGCTTCCCTCCCTGAAGGCACCTCCCCAGACTCGCGGGGACACCCCCAGGCAGAGAGGACGCCCCCCCCAACTGCGTTCCCCCCCTTGCACCCTGGCACCCATCTGTGCTCGAGGGTCAGGGGGACTCAGAGCAGGAGCAGAGGCCGCTCTGGACACCCCAAACAGAAAGGGGTGCCCCCAGCCTAGTTTGCAGGGCGCAGGCCCCCAGGGCCAGCAGGGTACCTGAGCCGTGTGGCCTCCCAAGGGCTGCAGACACTCAGTGCCCAGTGTTGCCCATTGAGAAAAATGACTTCATTGGCTTTGTGAGAATACTTGCTCACTATTCAGCAATAAAATAAAATAAAAAAGTCTCGCCTACAATTTCATCACCGAGAGGAACGCTGTCAACATCAGGTGAGGGTGGTTCCGACATTTCTAAGGGCCCAGGCAGAGAAGTGAGGGCACATGGAACTACAGGATGACTGTAGAATTCTTTCAAATTTTTAAAAATTTACAAGAAAACACGATGCTGAAATTAGATGAATGCTGCTTCATCCGAAGTTCACAAGATTCTCTCAAGATCATTTTTAGAGATCACAGCAAACACTGAGAGCCGGGGTTGACTGGGTTTGTGTGACGCCTGCCCGCCTGCTGCTGGGTTTTGGACGGTGAGGGGCGCTGGCAGCTCTGTGCCTGCCCGGGCCCCTGGCCGGTGCCCCGAGTCCTGACGTCCGCCGGACCCCTGCTCCTGGGCCTCGAGCTCCCCAGCCAGCACGCCCGTCTTTGTCTTCTTTACAGCCTTATTGGCTGCCTTGAAGGTCAGCTTTTACATTTTTAAAGAACCTTATTTCTCAGGTTCTTCTAGGCTTAAAAGTGTTTGCCCGAGGCCTTTAGACTCTAACCGTGGGGCCTCTTCACCATTAGGCTCCCAAGGGCGCCTGTTCACCAGCCCCACTGTGACCGCCCTGCGCTCCGACCCTCCTCACTCCCGTCTCCAAGGCCTCAGCTGTCCCGTCTAGCATCGCTTCCCTGCTCCCCGCTGGACGGCACCCTCCACAGGCCGGGGCACGATTCTTTGGTAAAGTGTTCTTGGCCTCCTGACTTGGTCTTCAGGTCTCAAACGCTGCTGTGGAGAACAGGGCCAACTTCTGTCCTTGCTGCACGTGACACGGTTTTTCTGAAGAGCATCTCTCTTATTTCTGAGGCTGAGTGAGCAGGCGAGGTCGGCTCCGTGTGGCTCACCCCGCTGTGGTCCTGGGGCTCCCAGGCGATGCTGGGGAGAGTGGCTTGTGGTGGGTCTCTCGAGCCTTTTTCTAACCTTGCCTCCTGCATCCTGTGCCTCCCACCAGGGTCACTGGCCTCCACGTGCTGCTGCCCCCATCCCTCGGCAAGTGGCCGCTAGGGCCAAAGGTCAGCTCAGGTCACCCGGAGCCCTGCAGGCCCTGCACGGGGACGCTGCCCTGTCCAGTGGCCTCTGGACCTTTTCACCCACCGTTAGGCTCCCATGGTCCCTCCCTCACCAGTGCCCCCAGCATGAGCGCGTGTCCCCTGACCCTTCTCCTCCCTTTGTCTTCAAGGCCTGAACCGTCTTTCTTATAACCCTTCCCTGCTTCCTGCTGGACAGTGACTGCCCCTCCCCCGCCCCCAGCATCTCAAGTGTGTGGCTTGAAGTGGGTGCTTAGCAAGTGAATGCCGAAACGACTGTTCTAATTGCTTGGCCTCGCCCCAGACCACCTCCAGGCTTCCCCGGGTTAGTCCTTGCCACCCCTGGCCCTCACATCTTGCTCTCACTCTGCTGTCTTGCCGTGTGCCGTCTGACTCGGGTCGCGGGGCTCCTGTGGAGGCGACTCCCCTCATCCCGCGCCCCGCTGCCCACTGTCTCTGCTGCCCTGTGGTCCCGCGCCCCGCTGCCCACTCTCTCTGCTGCCCTGTGGTCCCGCGCCCCGCTGCCCACTCTCTCTGCTGCCCTGTGGTCTGGGACATGGCTGCCCTGTCCCACGTGGCACGCCCTCGGGACTCCTTCATGCACGTCTACTTTGCCACTAAATGCAAGAATTTCGAAGTCTTCTGCAAGGTGCCTGGGGTCGGTCGCCGGGCCTCTGAGCTGGTGTGAGGTCTGGGCCCTGCCTGCAATCCCCCTTGTTAGTCTGGAGGGGAAAGCAGTGTGAAGCCAGCAGGGGAGCGGGGTTTAGTAGACGTCCTCTGCTTCGGGAGGGGGAGACCTGGAATCCAGCAGCTTCCCTGAGACTTCCGGGGAAAGGCAGCCCTGCCGCCACTCGCCCCCATCCCCCACCCTGGCTGGAGGAAGGCAGCCTCCGCCCGTCGCTGCTTCTCCCCGCGGCAGGCGGCAGGCGGGGGCGCTGCAGGTGGACGCCACTCAGGCAGACAGGAGCAGGCACTTTGCAGACGGGAAGTGTGGGGCTCTCTGTGCTGCCTGGGCATCTATCCGTGGTTTTTACTGTTTGGTCAGCTTGTTGGGTGCTGGCGGATGGGGGCTTCATGGTGCAGCTTCGCTGTCCAGAGGGGTAGACGCAGGTCACTGAGTTAGGACGGGCTGTGGGGAGGGGACGCTCCTGCCCCCTCCCCTTAGGGGGCCTGCCTGAATGGCCTCAGCGCTGAGCTCCTGCCTTCTAGCCGCTCTCCGTCTCCACGGCGTGCGGGGCCTGGGGCCTGTCCTGGGCTCTGGATGTCCCCAAGCAGACAGGGCAGTCACCCTGGGGCCCTCACCTCCCTCCTCTGGCCCCCGAGCAGCGGGCTGGTCTAAAAGCCCCGCTGGGCCCGCTACCGGCCAGCCGGGCCGCCCCCTCCACCCTCCGCTTTCTCCTGCGGGCAGTGCCCGGGCCACCGCCATCCTCAGACTTAAGCCCACACAGCGTGGCAGGTCCTGCCGGGCCTGCGGAGGGCAGGCCGGTGCCTCACCCACGGACCTTCCAGCTCGCCGTCCTCGCACGGACCGCCAGCCGCCCCGCCAGCCCCCCAAC
>SJYR01000012.1:843404-859513 GCA_006410655.1 Kobus ellipsiprymnus | reverse complement strand
CGTCTCCTCCCCACTGCATCGTTTCTGAGCAGCCTGTCCTCCACCCCTACCCCGGCCCGGCCACGCTCACTGCGGCCCGAAAGGGCCCCTGGGGCCGCCCCGCTGGAGCCGGCGGGGACAGGGGCCGAGCTGGGGGGAGGGGGGGCTGTGCCCACCTGTTGGGGGCGGCCTGTGGTCTGTGAGGAGCTGTGGGGGATGCCAGCACCCTTCTGTGCGGGGGACTGGCCCGAGCCCGTGCCCCCAGCGGAGCGGAGCACGTGGTGCAGGAGGCCCGGCTGCCCTCCAGGGGTGGGGGCTCCGGGGCGCAGGGGTGAGGAGGGCCCACCGTGTGCCCAGCGGGCTCAGATCTGGGGTGCGGGCCATGTCCCCCCTGGAGCCCAGGGCCGCTGAGGGCTTGGGCCTGGAGTATGCGTAGGGGCTGTGTTCTGGGGGATTTCCTCTCCAGAGCCTTAGCAGCCTGTGGTCACCCCAAGCGTGCTTTCCACACACCCCAAACTTTTTGCTGCCTCCTGTTTCCCCAGGGCGGCAGGGAGGTGCTTTGCAGGGGTGTCGATGAGCCAGGTGGTCCCTGCTCGGGATGCTAGGCTGGCCGAGGCCCTGGAGGCTCCCTGTGCTGTTCCTCCCCCCGTTCGGCCCCGGGAAGCCCCTGGCGTTGGCTCTTTCCCCGCTGTGTGGGGAGGGGGCTCCAGGAGACTGCACTGCTGGCTTCCCGTGGGGTTCCCAGCTGGTCCGGGAATTCACAGGGAGGCGAGGTGCCCGCTGGCTGTCTCTGAGACCCCGAGAGGCCCACGTGCCCAGCTTTGGTGGAGCGTGTCAGGCCTGAGAGCAGCCCTGGCCTCGCTGTCCGAGCCACTTCTGTGCACCGTCTGCCCTCTTGCTGGCCAGCTGACCCCGAGGGCCAAGCCAGCCTCGTGACCTTGGGTGCACACCCCCACCCGGGCAGTGGGCAGGCAGGATACCTGCCGGCCGGCAGGCCCTCCCCTGCACACTCTGGCTCACAGGTGGTTTCGGGAATGGGGGCCTGAGCCCCCGGTAGCACAGGCCCTTGGTGGACACGTGGGGATCGGGCTGGGGTGCAGTGGCCCTTCAGGGAGGGGCCTGTTCATTTCCCACCCTTGCCCATCTGAGCAGGAGCCGGTCACCTGGAGGGTGGTAGGAGGTCCCTGGGACCGACTCGCCCCCTCTGTGCTGGCAGCCCCCAGCCTCCGCCCCCCGCCCAGGTCCCCTGGCCACCCCAGCAGCTCTCCTCCCGCACAGTGTCCTTTCGGACCACTTTTCTGCATGCAGGCCCCCTCTTTCCCGGCGTGAGACTCCTCCGGTTGGCCCACCTTTCTGCCTTGCCTGGTGCCCCTGAGGTTTACCTGGCCAAGAGCCCCCACACGTGTGGTCTCCTCTTCCGCCCTGGGGCCGCATTGGGTGTTGAATGAATGAACGAAGGGAGGCTCACAGCTCCCGGGTGGAGACTGGAGGGGGAGGCAGTGGGGTCTGGGGGCCCTTCGCTGGCCCCCGCTGCACCTTGGTGCCTGCCACTCAGGGTGGGTCCCCCACTGTGTGCTGTCTCTGCCCCTCCCAGGCCGTGGGCACCGCAGCGTGCACTCACGTCCCTGCTTTGACGTGTGGGCTCCAGGCCTCCTGGCCATGCAATTGACCAGGGCCTGGCCGCACTCAGGCCTTACTGTGCCTCAGACACCTTTGTCCCCCGTGGGTCCCGGAGGCGCTTCCGGGGCCTGAGATGGAGGGCCGCTTCCCCTTGGACTCCAGGTTGGTCCCTGCTGTTCCATCCCCCACCTCTGGATGGGATCCCAAGGCGCTGTCCCCTGGGTCCGCAGGGCCTGTGGGCAGGGTGTCGGCAGGTCGGCGTCCTGTCCCGAGGAGCTGCTGGCTTGGGGTTGGGGGTCGCCGCCAGGGCCTCTCAGGACCCAGATGGGCAGATGCGCGCCTCTCCCTGGGGCTGGGCCCCACCGGGCAGGCCTCCCGGCCTCGGTGCACCGCGGGGACAGAGCCCGGGGAAGCCGTCTGCACGCGGGACGCTCCACCAGTCACTGGGCTCAGCACGAGGAAGCACAGGGTGCCTGTTAGGTTTGCGTTGCAGACACAGCGTGTCTCAGCATCTGTGTGTCCCAAATGCCGCGCGGGAGGGACACAAGAACGTGGTCCGCGGTGCCCAGCCTCTCCCAGGCGTCCTGCGTCCTGCCTGGCAGGCTGTCCCGAGGCCCTGCCAGAGTGTCTGGGCGGGGCGAAGGCACGGCCGCAGCTTCGTGCCAACTGACCAGCTGGGCGGAGAGGGTCAGCCTGGGAGGGACCAGGCCTGGTTCTTCCCCAGGAAGTGGCCCGGCCTGGACAGGAGGCCTCTTGGGCGGCACGTGGCGGGCGAGGCCTGGATGCCGGTGGCGGGGTCAGGGTCCGCGCCCCGCTGCGGGGGTCGGTGCTCTGCAGGAGGGCGGCGGGTTCCTGTCCGGGGCGGCCCTGGGCTGCGGGCATCGCAGACACCTCTTTTTGCCTCTCTGTGAAGGCAGAGCTGATCCATCAGGCTCCGGGACAGAAGGAAGGCCCGGAGCCGCGGGCGCCTCGGTCACCGGGCATGGGCGGCTGTGGCGCCTCCCGTCCCCTCTGCTTTTGCCCTCGCGTGCCGTGTTGACACCTGTCCTGGGCGGCTCGACTCTAAAGGTGGCGACCCCCGCCCTCTGGGCAGCGTGGCGGCGCTCCCGTCGCCCCTGCTTCTCCCGCCCGTGTGCTGCCTTCCGTTGGAAGCGCTTCTGTGCATGTTCGTGTACCTTTTTACGAGGTAAGACGCCGCCAGGCGGGAAAGCTGCGCACGCTTCGGGGGCGGCAGGGACACGCTGGGGACCGTGGCGAGGGGAGCGGCTGCCTTGGGCTCTGGGCGGGAAGCCGGTAGACCGCTGTCACACGTACACGCGCGCGTGCACGTGTGCACACTTGTCCTGCAGCCTGCCCCCCTGTTGGGGATCTTCTGGGGCCTTCACATTCCTCTGAGAGGAAACTGCGGCCATTGCCGTCTGGGGTTAATTCGCGAGGAGCTGTGGCCCAGGTGGCGCGGGGTGTCTGGGGCAGGTCCTGGGTTGGGGCCGGGCTGGGCGGTGGGTGCCCTCCAGTCGGTGGTGGCCTTGCCGGGCACCTGGACGGGTGGGCGTTGGTGCTGGACTCGCCAGGGCTGAGGAGGGCTTGGTCGAGGTTGGCGCAGGATCCCCTTCTGGGGTTGAAGTTGGGGTCACTATGGATTTGGGGGGCTGCCCTGAGGCCCTGGTCCAGGCCCCGCCCATGACCCCGCAGCCTGCCTTCTCTCGAGTCCGCGTCTGTGCTGTCCTCCGCCTCGCGCCTCTGCGCCCCCAGCACCCCCGCCTGTCTGTCCTCGGGGAGCAGGTGGGCTGGAGTCTGACGGCAGCAGGCCCGCTTCCCTGGGTCTCCAGGGGCCCCGCGTGGATGGAGGAGGCCACTGGCGCTGTCCCCTTGGGGTCTCGGGGTGGGGGGCCTGGCGGCCATGCTCCTACCCTCCTGGGCCTTGCAGCCCCTCGGCCATGATCACGGCAGCCTGAGGAGATGACCCTTCGGAGCAGCAGGTCTGCCCCGTCTCCCCCGCTTCAAACTGCAGGGTCAACTTCCAGCGCCTTGAAGGCGCATCATCTGGCCCTGCCCCCAGCTGGCCCCTCCAGGCCTGGGTCCCTCTAGCTGACCCACGTGGCAGTGGCCGCCAGATGTGGGGGTGAAGGGTGCGGGCACAGCAAGCCTGGGGGGTCCATGCCCGGCACCTGGGGGGCAGGCCCACTGCCTCCCGCCCTCTGCAGGGTGGGCGTCCGGGCGGGTCCCCGGGCCCCCGGGGCTCTGTCTGTGGACGTCGGGCAGAGGGGCCTACTCTTGGGGAGTGGGAGGTCACCCCTGAGAGGTGGCCGCATCCCGTGTGAGTGGACCAGGGTCAGCACAGTGCTCCAGTGGGCACTGTGTGAGCTCAGGCCTGTGGGTCCGTGTGTGCGTCAGCGTGGGCTCTGCAGAGCCTTTTCTGGGTTCCAGGTGGGAACAGTTCTGCCTCTGCGTCCAGAGAGAGCGCAGGGCGTCTGAGCTCAGGCCTGGTGCCCGGCCCGACCCCCTGTCACCTCCATGCTCTGACCCCCTGGATGGACGCCGGCCCCTTGGTCGTCAGCCACTTTGGCTCGGGCAGGGCCTGGCCTCCGTCCAGGGTGTGTGTGCACGGGGGGTCTGGCTGGAGAGATGGCGCGGCCACTCTGGGCCCGCGGGGGTGTGCCTGCCAGGCCCGGGCCCGTGAGGCTTGGCAGGTGAATGTGGAGGCTGGCCAGGGCCCGGGGTCGGGCTCCCGCAGGCTCCCAGCTCCCGGGCTGAGCCTCCTCACCCCCCGCGGGGTCTGTGGGCCCGGGGCTGGTGGGAGCCCATCCCTGAGGTGCTGGCGACCTGGCCCTTCGGGGGTCACGCTGCCTTCTGGGGCCTCCCTTCATCCCGCCCCGCCCCGTCACTCCTGGCTGCTCACCTTTGCGAGTCTGCGGGCCCCTCGGTAGTGCTGACTGGTGGGGCCGTGCCGCTGGAGGTGGGCCGTGAGGGGCAGGCCCCTGCCTTAGGGCCGTGCCGCTGGAGGGGCTGTGCTTTTAGATGGAGGCTCCCACGTCTCAGTGGGCCCAGCGACGCCCTGAGGCGCACCCAGGTCCCTCAGTGCCGGCAGGCTGCAGCCGAGGCCTGGTGGTGTGGCACAAGCCGTGGCGCGGCTGTCAGTCTCCGAGCCGAGCGCGGAGAGCAGGTGCTGTGTTGATCCCGGAAGAAAGCCTGGCCCGGGGCTGCAGGAGCCCGACTCTGGCCCTGGCCCTGACCTCGCCCTGGGCTGGTGGGTCAGCTCAGGAGAATTCCGCGTTAGTGATGATTTTAGAAATGCGATTACTGCGGCTGAGGGATTTTTAACATCGAAAGCTAGGTCTGCCGAGTGCTCGTCTACACACCCTTTGTGGTTCAGCTCTTTGATTTGGACAGGTGTGCACAGCGGCTGTCCCTCGTGCTTCCAGCTGTGTGGTCTCAACAGGCTGAGGGGGGACCCCGGCAGTCAGACGGCTGGCACGACCACCGCTTTCCCTCTTGCCTTGTGGTCAGCCCCCCACGCCCAGCCCGGCTCCACAGCCCCGAGGGGACCCTGTCGCTTCCGACGCCCCCTAAAGGGTGTCACGCAGCACGTCCAGGGCTTGCCCAAGTGTGGGGAGCACCTTCCTTTGCCTGCCGAGTCGGTTCTGTCGAACGGACGTGTCGCGGTGGACTCAGCCGCTGTGGGACGTCGGGTCTGGAGGCCCCAGCCTGAGGGCTGGTCAGCAGCAGAGGCGGCTGCTTGCAGTTGTGAAGGCTGCGGGTCCCCGGACGCGGTCCAGGCTGCCCCCTGCAGACCTGATGTTTCGGGAGAGCCCACTTCCTGGCAGGGAGCTCCGGGGGTCTCCTGTAAGAGTGCAAACCCCCCCTTCCGGGGCTCACCTTCAGCCCTTCCCAGAGGTCCTGCCTCCAGATAGCTGGCTTCAGGGTTGGGATTTGAAGGGCGCGTTCTCGTCGCTGCAGGGTCGGCTCCAGCCTCTGGTGGCTGCACGCTCCACCCTGCTGTGTCGCCTGTCGTGGTGAGAGTCCCGGGCTGGGGGGGCCTGGTGGGGCGGGGACACTCCCAGTGCCCCGGGCCCTCCGCAGCCTGGCTGGCTGGCTCTCGTCGGGCCAGTGTCTCTGTCGAGGGTCTGACAGGCGGGCAGGGCGCCTCCAGTCTCCCTGGATCGAGGCGTGGGGCATCTTTCCGCCTGCTGGCTGGCCTCCTGGCGTCTGGCCGGCTGTCTGTGCGTGCCCTCTGCCTGGCTCCTGAGATCGGGACGGAGCTCGCCAGAGAGTTGTGGCGCTGTGTTTTATGTCGTATGTGTTAGTCCTTTATCAGATGCGTGTTTTGCAAATTTCTTCTTTTATAATTTACATATTTTGTGTATAAAACCCGCCAACCCCAAGGTCACCAAGGTCTTGTCCTGTGTTCTCGTGGCGTGTTTATAGTTTCGGGCTTTACTTGTAAGTGTGTGGCCTGTTCTGAGCTCACTTGCGTGTGTGGTGGAGGCGAAGGTCCTCGGCCTCTTCTTCTGGGTGTGAGTGCCCTGTGGCCTGTCTCCACCTCTTACCGTCCGGACCCCCCATCTGGGGGGCTCTGGTCACAGCTGTTTGCCTCCCCGCACCGTGTGGGTCTCTTTGACTTCCCAGCAAGTCTGGGTCAGGTGGGATGCCTCTGACTCGTCCTTTCTCTTTCAGCTGCACTTGAGGCTCGCGAGGTCTTAGTTCCTCCGACAGGGGTCAAGCCCTGGGCAGTGACAGCGCTGAGTGCTGACCCGTGGGCGGCCAGGAGGCCCCTGACTTGGTGCTGTCTCCAGGCTGCTCCGTCTGTCCTGCTGTCCTGGGTGTCCCGTGTGAACTGTGGGATCGTCTCACTGCCTCCTCTGCAGAGAGCACGTGGGGTTTCGACTGGGCTGTGGTGAGACTGCTGGTATCAGGTTGGGGGAAGGCTGGCGTCTTTTCCAGGACTAGCCCCTCCTGCAGGGCCTGGCAGGCTGTGGCCCACTGACTGTTCTTCTGTGACTCACGAGCTAAGAATGGTTCCTACATTTTTAAATGGTTGAGGGAAAAAAATGAAAAGAAAACTTCAGGATGAGTGAAAATTCCGTGAAATTCAGGTCTCAGTGCCTCTAAATAAAGTCGCGTCAGAACGAGCCCTGCGGGCATGTGTGCCCGTGTCCTCGGGCTGCTGTGGGGCCTTGATGAAGTCAAGCGGCGGATGGTGAGGTCGCCTGCCCACGTGTCTACCCGTCCGTGGGGCTGTCAGAGTCACACGCCCACGTCGTAACGTCAGTGTCCCAGAGAGTGGAGCGCTGGGCTCAGGAGGGTCCTCGTGGGGTGTGTGTGTGCGGGGACAGCGTGTGTGTGTGCGGGGATAGTGTGTGTGTGTGTGTGCGGGGACAGTGTGTGCGGGGATAGCGTGTGTGTGTGCGGGGACAGTGTGTGTGTGCGGGGATAGTGTGTGTGCGTGCGGGGACAGTGTGTGTGTGTGGGGGGACAGTGTGTGCAGGGATAGCGTGTGTGTGTGCGGGGACAGCGTGTGTGTGTGCGGGGACAGCGTGTGCGGGGATAGTGTGTGCATGTGGGGACAGCGTGTGTGCGCATGCGTGCGGGGACAGCGTGTACAGGGACTGTGTGTGTGGGGACAGCGTGTGTGTGCACGGGGACAGTGTGTGTGTGCATGGGGACAGCGTGTGCGCACAGGGACAGCGTGTGTGTGCGCGGGGACAGTGTGTGTGCGCGGGGACAGTGTGTGTGTGTGGGGACAGAGTGTGTGTGTGTGGGGACAGCGTGTGCGCGGACAGCGTGTGTGTGGGGACAGTGTGTGTGTGTGGGGATAGCGTGTGCGCGGACAGCGTGTGCGCGGGGACAGCGTGTGTGTGGGGACAGCGTGTGTGTGTGCGGACATGGTGTGTGTGGGGACTGTGTGCGTGGGAACAGCATGTGTGTGTGCGGACATAGTGTGTGTGGGGACAGCATGTGCGTACCAGGACAGCGTGTGCGTGGGGACAGCATGTGTGTGCGCGGACAGCGTGTGCGTGTGTGCGCGGACATGGTGTGTGTGGGAACAGTGTGTGTGGGGACAGCGTGTGTGTGGGAACAGTGTGTGTGGGGACAGCGTGTGTGTGGGGACAGTGTGTGTGGGGACAGCGTGTGCGTGGGGACAGTGTGTGGGGACAGCGTGTGCGGGGATAGTGTGTGTGTGTGCGGGGACAGTGTGTGTGTGCGGGGACAGTGTGTGTGCGGGGATAGTGTGTGCGTGTGGGGACAGCGTGTGTGCGCATGCGTGCGGGGACAGCGTGTACAGGGACTGTGTGTGCGGGGACAGCGTGTGTGTGCATGGGGACAGTGTGTGCGCACAGGGACAGCGTGTGTGTGTGGGGACAGAGTGTGTGTGCGTGGGTCTAGCATGTGTGTGGGGACAGCGTGTGCGCGGACAGCGTGTGTGTGGGGACTGTGTGTGTGTGGGGATAGCGTGTGCGCGGACAGCGTGTGCGCAGGGACAGTGTGTGCGTGGGGACAGCGTGTGTGTGTGTGCGGACATGGTGGGTGTGGGGACAGCATGTGCGTACCAGGACAGCGTGTGCGTGGGGACAGCATGTGTGTGTGCGGACAACATGTGCGTGTGTGTGCGGACAACATGTGCGTGTGTGTGGGGACAGCGTGTGTGTGGGGACAGTGTGTGGGGACAGCGTGTGCGAGGGGACAGCGTGTGTGTGGGGACAGTGTGTGTGGGGACAGCGTGTGCGTGGGGACAGTGTGTGTGGGGACAGCGTGTGCGTGGGGACAGCGTGTGTGGGGACAGCATGTGCGTGGGGACAGCGTGTGTGTGCGCGGACATGGTGTGTGTGTGCGTACAGCGTGTGCGTGGGAACAGCATGTGTGTGCGCGGACATGGTGTGTGTGGGGACAGTGTGTGTGTGCGGACAGCGTGTGCGTGGGGACAGCATGTGTGTGCGCGGACATGGTGTGTGCAGGGACAGCGTGTGCGTGCCGGCACCGCCGTGGACCTTCCAGCTCAGGGAGGGCCTGTCACAGCTGACCTCCTCACAAGTCCGTGAAGACAACGTGATAGGGTCTCCACGGATCTTTGGCCAGGCGGGAAAAGCCGGTCCTGGCCGTGAGGCCCGGAGCCCTGGGGTCAGGAGCCTGGCTCTGTGAAGAGCCTGCCTGCAGGCACAGCCGAGATGCTCGGGGAGGTTGGGAAACACCAGCCTGGTGCCCGCGGAAGCGAGCTCTGCTGGGACGCTGCGTCCGCCCAGCCGGGCCCAGGGCGGCCGGGGGTCGTCACCCCAGTGTGGCCGCCAGGGTGCTTCGGGACAGGTGTGCGCTGGATCTGAGCCCGCCCCGCCCCGCCCGGCGCCGCGGGGAGCGGCCGCTCTCAGCCGTGTGTCCGTCCATACTGCCCTCGGGCGGCTCGGGCTCCCAGGTCTCAGGCCGTCAGACGCGGGCTGACCCTCACGCCAGCCGCCCTGGCCCCGGCTCGCGGACGGCACATCGTCTGACCTCTCGGCCTCCGTATCCACACGAGCCGGCTGGTGGGCCGGGCCGCTGCGTGTGAGTGCACACACCCGTGTGTCATACACACATGCGTGCCTCTTCCTGCTGTTGGCTCTGCTGCCCCAGAGAACCCTGGGGGGCAGACCTGTCGCAGGTGGCGAGTCCACAGGGCGGGCCGCAGCCGGACGCCGGGCAGCGGCTCGCGGGCGCTGTGCGCGCAGCGCGGCCCGGCCCCACCGCGCCGGCGTGTCTGCCGTGAGCTGCCTCCTCCTGTGGGCTCTGCCGTCGTGAGCGCTGAGTCGCATCAGGAGTGGAGGCGGCCTGCCCGGAGCGAGGGGAGCGGCGGCTTCGGCACTTCCGGCGCAGACTCTGCCTGGGGCGCCAGCTCCGCTGCAGCTTTACCGACGGCTCTGAATTCGCCCGAAAAGGGCGTGAGGCGGCGCTTCCTGCGAGTTTGCGCGTTCGGTTTGGTGGCGGCTGAGTCTGAATCACCGGCTGCCTGCGCAGGTCCCTCCTGTCGGAAGGCGAGACTGGGCCTCCGTTCGGACCCACGTCTGCAGCGCAGGCTGCGGCGCTGGTGCTGGGGGTGTCCAGGTCTCAGGAGCCGCTCTGCCGCCCACCTCTGAGATGCCGTGGGTTTGCTCCTTTGCCGACAGGACTCTGAGAACTCGGCGGAGTCGCACTCAAGCTTCGGCTTAGGATCCGCACGGCAGAAGGGCGCAGGCCACAAGCAGCAGCGGAGAAGGGCCGCGCTTCCCGCCGTCCCTCCAGGGTTGCAGTGACCGCACGCACTTCGGCGCCAGGGTGTTCCTCCCAGCTGGTCGCGTAGCCAGGGCCGGCCTGAGGCCTGCTGGGCTGACCCTTCGCTGCACAGATGCTGAAAGGAAGGGTCAGAGAGGAAGCTCGGCAAGTTCGACACGAATGCTCTCAATTCAGCTTTCGCACTGGCAGACGAACACTGGTGTTCGGGTGCTTCCTGTGTGGAGAGACGCTGAGACCGCGGCACGGGTCGGTGTCAGCAGGGACAGGGCCCCGGGCTTTCGTGATGAAGCACGTGAACTCTGCGCCCTGCTTAAATGAATTGTTCCCTCCCCCCAGCAGAATTTCTTAGTAGACCAGTATTTTATCAGAAAAAGTGTATTCAGTTGTTTATCTTAGATTTCATTGGCAAAACGTTTGTGGAAATGTATCCTGTAAATAAATAACCTGGAGGAGTATCTTTGGTTTCGCTTCCTGTCCTGCGAGGCCTGCAGTCCTCACTGTTGGGCCCTTTACCGGAAAAGGTTCACAGTCTGTGTTCTGACGACGCCTCACGCGTGTTCGCGGTCTGTGTTCTGACGACGCCTCACGTGTGTTCACGGTCTGTGTTCTGACGCCTCACGTGTTACTACTTGTTTAGACTTTGTTGGTTTTTCTCATCAGTGTTTTGCAGTTTTCAGCACGCAGATCTTTGTGCAGGACTTTTGATCTTCAAAGACCCGTAGATTGTTAAATCGATACCTGAGTACTGGAGTGTTAAGTGGTACCTAATCTTTTTTATCTATCAGTGTGCTGGCTCTTGGCTCTGCGGGACTGTGGCTGCTGCCGGCGGGCCCTCTCTGGCCGTGGCAACCAGGGCTCCTCCGCATGCTGCACGGTCTCACGGCGCGCCTTCTCCTGCGGCACGTGGGCCTAGCCGCCCTGTGACACGTGCCGGCCTCCCAGACCGAGGGTGGACCCTGCGTCCCGTGTTGGCCGGCGGATTCCTAACCACTGGACCGCCAGGGGAGTCCTGTAGATGGTGCTTCTGATAGACTTTTGTGTCCTGTGAGCTTGCTAAACCCTCCCTCGTGAGCTGCTTTCTCCTAACGAGAGAAAGCAGGTTTATGGAGCAGGCCGCCCTGGCCGCGGGCGGCTGAGGTCCTTCAGCCCAGAGGCAGGGGCGGCCCCGGCCTTTCAGTGCTGACAGCTGTTTGGTCGACTGGGAGTTTCTCTGTGGACAGCCACGTCGTCTGCACGGAGAGCGTCCCTCTCTCCCTCTCCAACCTGCACGCCTCGTGTGTTTACTCTTACTGCTCTTGGAGCCGGCTGGGCCCTGTGGGTGAGCAGCAGGGGGCGGCGGGCGCCGGGCCCCAGGCCCATCCGTAAAGGTGGCGTCGCTGTAGACTTTGGAGGAGCCCGCCAGCAGGCGAGGGTGTTCCCTGGACTCCTGGCTTGTGTTTGAGTTTTAACCGGGAGCTGTTCAGGTGTCGTCCGCTGAGGCAGCTAGGTGGCTTTTCGTCCTTATTCCGCCGCTGTGACCCCCGGGCCGGGGGTGGGGCCCCATCCAGGCTGCCGGCCTGGCCGTGCAGAGGTTGCGCCCTGGGGCGGGGGCTCCATGCTGTGGTCCCTGGGGGGCCGGCGGGGGTGTTGGGGTCTCCTGAGCCCCAGGCCCCCCCTCCCGTGCTGCGGGTGGAGTGACTGGACCTGTGGTTGGCCCTCCCTCTGTATTTGGAGGGGGGTCGGGGGGTTCTTTTTTCTTTGTGTCTCTGCTAGGCTGTTGCTCCTCAAGTCAGGTCCTTTGTGGGTGTCCCTGCGGCCCCCTGCCCCGCCGTGGCTGCTCAGGGTGAGGCCGCTGGGCCCACCCCTCTCCTGCCCCGTGTTTGTGCCCGCCCTCGGGAGTGCGGCGCCCTGGAAGTGTGGCCTCCACCCCCGCCCCGGTCCAGGGAGCTGGGCGCTGCACTGGACACACGGTGCCCGGGGGCATGTGGGCTGTTTCCGGTTCCTGACGTGTAGGAGCGATTCTTTCAGGTTTAAGTTGCTTATCATCTGGTTTCATAGAGTGAAAGCTCAGAGGGTTGATCTGAGGCCTTTCTGTAAAAACGGCCTTACTGGACAAATCTTCGTGTGATAAAGCCCGCCCACCACATGGCCAGCCCGCCCTGGGGCCCCCGCCCCGTCAGCACGGATGGGCACACCCCTGCTGTGACCCCTCTGGGGTACTGTCCATCCAGGGTCAGCTGGGCCGTGAGCGAGCCTCGGCAGAGTCCAGTGGGGCAGCCATCCCCTGCGGGTGCGTGGGGCAGGCGAAGGCCCACGGCCGGGCTGGCAGCCGGTGGCCTGGTGGCTGTCCTGGGCTTCCCCGGGCAGGCCCTCCGCTCCCACTGCAGGCCTCCCTCGCCCACCCCAGGGCTTTGGGGAAACGAACTTCTGTGAGGGGAGTTTGCACTGACCTGAGGCCTGGAACCCCGCTCCCCTGGGTGCCCGGTCTCCTCCCGCCCCCGCGGGAGTCCAGGACCCCATCCAGCACATCTGTCTTTCCAGGGAAGGTGGTGGTTTGCCAGGGCCGGGACTGGTGTGCGTGGGGTGGGGTGGGGTGTGGCAGCCCTTCCCTGTGCTGACATCTCTGGGGCCCCACCCATCTGACCCAGGTGCCCCCCCCGCACTGCGAAGATGTCCCGGTGGGCAGGCTGTGGGCTCCCGCCTGGAGTGGCGACCCTGCCTCAGCTTACCGCCCCCGTAGCGAGGGCCCTGGGGCGGGGCGGGGCCCGCGCAGCTGACCTGCTCTCCCTCCCCTTTGCTCTCCCCACCCTTTGCAGACTACGTCTACTTCGAGAACTCCTCCAGCAACCCGTACCTGATCCGGAGGATCGAGGAGCTCAACAAGGTAGCGTGTGCCCGGCCCTGCCAGGGGTCCCCCTGGAGCCCCTTCCTCGGGGCCCCTGCTGGCCTCGCCGAGGGGGGACGCCCCGACCGAGGAGTGAGAGTGAAGGACACCCCTGCCCACCTCCCTGCCCGCCCCGCACCTGCAGTGTCCTGGCGGGCGCTCCTGAGCCCTTCCAGCTGCGGGGCTGCAGCGGGAGCGGCTCCCCGTCGGCAGAGGGGGCCCTGTCCCTGCGCAACACCCCAGCCTCGGGAGCCACCCCGCCTCTCCTGCAGGCCACCTGGTTGGCCGCGTGGCCGGGGGTGCTGGGGGCCGCCGAGCGCACCGCCTCAGCCACCGTGGAGCCCGGCAGCGGCCCCCTCCCCAGAGCAGCGCTCCGAGAAGCTCCATGTCGCCCGTGTAGGCAAGGGGCTGCCTTGTGGGGCCTCCATGCCGGGGCGGTCAGGGCACTTACCCGCCAGGGATCAGGCTTGGTTGCGGCTGCACCCCAGCCCCACGACCATGCTCGCCAGGACCAGGCATGGCTGGGAAGTCGGGCCCCGGAAACCCAGCTTGGGGCTGGCTGCAGTGAGCCGGTGCTCCCAGATGGCCTCAGGTGGGGGCTGGGGTCTGGCCGATGTGCCGTGGGGTGGCCTCGCTGTTGGAGCCTGGGCCCTGGGGCACCTCCCCTGCCCCCTGCTCACCACCTGCTGGGGCCACAGGGCAAGAGGGCTCCCCCGTGCCCGCTGCTGTGATGGGATCAGGCGGTCACACCCATGTGGTGGGCACTGGCGCTGGGTGAGAGCGCGGCTCCTGCCCCCAGCGTCTCCTCGGCGGGTGGGGCCGCGGTGGCTGGGGTCTCAGGGCGGCCGTGCTGCCCTCGCTCTGGCTGCGGCGCTCCCCCTTGATCTCCGCCCACGGCAGCCCGGGGCCTCTGTGGGTGGGGCGGGGGAAGGCCAATTGCAGGAGCCAGGGCGCATGGCCGTCTGCCGCGGTCTGGCTGGTCCTCAGCCCTGTGCCCTGCCCGCGTCCCTGCTGTGGGGCACGGGGCTCGACCCCGGCTGGAGAAGCGGCCACAGCCTGGGCAGGCGCGGCTCAGGCAGAGGCTGCAGACCGGTCAGCCGCAGGGCTCTTACCCGACGGTGGCCGGGCCCCGGCAGCCTCACGCACGTGGGAGGTGAAGGGCGATCTCCGGGGTCAGACCTGAGCTGCTGTCCCCGCGAAACACCTGCCCTTGGCCGGCGGCCTGGTTGGCGGGAAGACAGAAGGGCAGCTTCCTCGTGAGGCCCATCACGACGGCTGGGGACAGGGCTGACGCGGGTGCAGCTGACGAGGGAGACAGGCCACGTGCGCCGGGCACCCTCAGGGACACGGCCACTGCTGCGGTTGGTGGGGCTGGGAGACTCGGTGAGAAGTAACCCCTGGAAGGTGCTCGCGGAAACTGGGACGAAATCACAGAAAGAGAGAAGTCCGCCAAGTGGAGGCTCCTCCGGGGGCCCAGCGGCCAGCCAGCAGGGGTCAGAGGGACAGGGGCTTCGCAGGCAGAGAAGCAACTGAGGAAATGCTCCCCCACCCCACTTGCCCCCCACGGCCTTCCTCCCAGAGCCGCAGGCCTGCCCAGCCCCAGGACAGCGGATGCCCCCACGGAAGGGTGCCCTGCAGGCGGCTGACCTGTCTCCACGCCGTTCCCCCGGAGCGGCCTGGGGTGGTGTGGGGGTCCCAGCAGGTGGAGCAGACCCTGGAGTGGCCTGTGATGCGCGGAGGGGAGTGGGTCGTGTGGCAGGCAGGGCCACCCCCAAGCTCTGCTGCTTCTCCGTAAAGGAGAGCAGGTGGACAGTGAGCTTTCTTTAAGAAAAGCACAGTTGCTGTCGTCCCGTGGGCTGGGGTCTGGGCTGGCTCGCTCCCTCCCCTCTGCCTCCTGCAAAGCCCTGACCCGCAAACCCTCCTGGAGCTGCACCTGCCACGCCCTCCCCTGGCCCTCCCGGGACGGGCTTTCATGAGCTTGCGAAGGGGTTGCTGAGCTTTCTTCTAGGAATTTGACTGGGCTTGTGTCGGATCTGCCTTGACTCTGTGGAAAATTAAGTCTTTCCGCCCCTGGAGCAGATTACTGTTCTGAAAGGACAGGGAGAGACCTGCTGTGGGGGTGGGGAGGGGCAGACCCTCGGGGCGAGGGTGTGGGGGGCCCGGCGGGCTCTCCCCAGGAATTAGAAGGCAGATTTCAGAGTGAGGTCAGAGCCTGGGTGTGGGAATCTCCGCAAGGTCCAGCAAGGGGCACAAGTAGGTGTTGCCAAGCCCGACAGGACATCCCCTGTGCGCCGCACTGACGTCCTGGCGGAGGACCCTGCAGGGCGTCTGCTCCTGGGCAGGGGTGCGCCCGGCGATGGAGCCCTGAAGACGTGAGCCCGGGTCCTCCGAGGTTGGCCTCCCGGCTCTGTCCAGTCGCCGCTGCAGTCCTGTTGAGGTGCCGGATGTCTGTGTCTGTCAAAGGCCCCTCGTCCTTCCCAGCTCAGCGGATGGCCTCCAGACCATTTCTAGGGATTGGTTTTTGGTCTGAGAATCACAGCGTGCAAAACTCCGGGACGCCCGTGAGTCCTGCAGACTGTGTCCCGATGGGCCACGCTCCCATGCTCAGGATGGGCGTGCCGCTTGCGAGCATTTTGGACCTTAGTTTTCCCTGGAGTCATCTTGGTTCTCGTCACGTCCCTCGTAGGCTGGAGGGAGGTTGTGTGCCCTCCAAAGTCTCTGTGGTGAGCTCATAAAGCAGCATAGGGGGTAACACTCACTTTCCGTCAGGAACACAAAAAGCTCTGAAGGCTTCCTTGAGAGTTTCCTGGTCTAATGGAGTTGGATAACTAGAAGTTAAATGCTTTGTGTAAAGAAACTTCATTTAACCTAATGTGAAACATGCTGCAGTGTTTTAAATTCTACGAAGATTAGGATTGTGATGCAGCCCTCGTATTTCTGTTAAAGCGTCGTGAACGCTGTTTAGACGCCGCCTCCGTGTGGGGCGAGCGCCTCTGGCTCTGCGCGTCCTGGCTGCCGCTCGGTCGGGGCCTCGTGGGCCTTGACAGCCTTATTGTCCCGGGCCGTGGCAACCGCTCCTGCCCGGGTGCCCGCGTCCCTCAGGGCTCGGGCTCTGCTCACGTCCTCGGTCGTGCCCGTCTGGTGCCCGCTCGCAGGGGCGCAGGCGGCTTTGGGCCCGCTGAGCCGCCCCTGCCCTGGCTGGGGCGCGCTGCCCCTTGGCTCGGGGTGCAGGTTCCGCCCCTGCCTGAGGTCCTGCGTGGGCCGCCCCCGCGAGGGTGCTCAGGCCCGCCTTGCTGTTGCAGACGGCCAGCGGGAACGTGGAGGCCAAGGTGGTGTGCTTCTACCGGCGCCGCGACATCTCCAGCAGCCTCATCGCCCTGGCCGACAAGCACGCCAGTGAGTCCCCCGC
>SJYR01000012.1:796159-807560 GCA_006410655.1 Kobus ellipsiprymnus | reverse complement strand
GGGGTGAGGTTCTGAGGTGCAGTTGGCCGTGGCTCCCCTCCTCCCAGCGACAGGCCCAGGGGGCAGGGTCGGGGGTTGGGGGAGGGGGGTTCCTGCTGCTCAGGGCTGAGGGCCTTTCAGAGGATGGTCTCCAGCGTGCTCCGTGTGGACAGGGCCTGGTCAGGCCCAGAGGTGACGATTTGTTTTGAGGGACGGGTGTGTCGAGGGGAGCCGAGGACACTGCTGAAGGTTCAGGGTGGGGGCTGGGATGGAGAGAGGACTGAGCGCTGAGGTTGCTGAAGCCAGGAGCTGGGTGTGGCTTGGGGGGCCACGGTGGACCAGAGGTGGAGGGTCCACAGGGAGGGCAGCCCCTCTGCAGCAGGGGGCGCGAGGCGGGGGCCCTGGGCGACACTGATGGAGAGGAGGGTGGAGCCGGGCAGTGTCCTCCCGGGGCGGGGAGCGGGGGGACCCCACCCCGGCCTCCAGGCCTCCGCCTGGGCTGAGGGGCAACGGAGACCGGTCCATCAGCCTCCCCACCAACCCCGGAGCCCCCCATGGGGGCGCAGCCCTCTGCTGGTTAGCAGAGGATGGCCTAGGGCCGTGCAGCGCGCCAGCGCCAGCCCCCTTGGCTTTCCTTCATTCCTGGAGCGGGTGGGGCCCACAGTCTCCGCCTGGCACCGGAGAGGCTCCGGGCCGCCCCCCCCTTTCCTTGGACGTCGGACTTGGACCGCTCGGCCCTTGGCCCTCATCGCTTCCTGCGGAGATAAGGACCCCTCCCCCGCCGCCGCGCAGCTCCATGGAGCCGTGGGCGTTGCCGCACAGACTCCCCCCACCCCCGACATCCCGCAGAATCTCCAGCCCTGCCGTTGATGAGTGTCCCCGCCTTGGGAGGGGATGTCCCGTTTCGGAGTCCCAGGGGAGTTCCGCTGCGGTCCGACGGACGTCCAGGGACGGGCCGAAGCGGGGCTCGGTGGAGACTGGGATGTCCCTTGGCGGGAGGGGACTGGGGCGGGGCAGCCTTCTGGCCCCACGCGTGATGAGGGCGGAGGGCAGTTCGCGGGGGAGGTCTGCCAGGCTGAGAATGCCCTGGTAGGTGCCCCCGCCTTGCATCTAGGGGAAGTCCTGGAAAGGCACGGCACGCTCGTTTGCATCCATCTGCATTATAGCGGCGACCTTCCGGGCTCCAGCACTCTGAGGTGGGGGCTGGGGTGCTCCCTCCTGCTCTGGGGAGCCCCCGCCCAGAGTCCGGGGCGAGGGCGGGGCTCCTCCGGGGTTCCAGCCCCGTCCAGTCGGCGAGAGAACCCGCCGACCTCCTGCGCCCCTCGGACCGCGGTCTGCCGTCGGCCAGGCCCAGGTCCTGCTCCAAGGCGAGGGTGGACCAGATGACCTTTCTAGGCCTGTTGGCTGGAATCCGAGGCCTCGGGGTCCAAGTTCAGGACCCAAGGGGGCGGGGCGCTGGGGGCGTGTCCCAAAGGGGCGGAGCCCAGGGGTCCTTGAAAGACGTGGACCGGGCGCGACCCACCCAGTCCAGCGCTCCGGTCCGCTCCCGTCTGGCCATCTACCCCGATCCGGTGCCACCATGCCCAAGTGCCCCAAGTGCAACAAGGAGGTGTACTTTGGTGAGCGCACCCCACCCTCGCCCTCCCCGGCTCGAGCTGAGGCTTCCCCCTCAGCCCCACGCGGAAGCGCGGCCCCAGGGTCCATCCCGAGGGGCTGCCCCGGTGGGCCGGGGGCGCAGGGGGACCTCGGGCAGCGCCTCGGGGCGACGCCTAGCCTTGCTGGTGGCCGCCTGGGTGTGCCGGTCGGGCCCCCTGCGTCGGGCCGCCGTCCACCTCCGCCCCGCTCTCTCTCCGGGTCTCACCGAGTCTCCGGTCTCTGAATCTCCCTGACTCTGGGTCTCTCTGTCTCCGGGTCCCGCTATCTCGCCCCTTCCCTGGCGCGCCCTAGGCGGGGACCCCGGCGGGTAGGAAGGAACACAGGGCTCGGGCCGCTTCTCCCATCGTTAAGTAGAAACAGACGCGGAAACCCGCGCCCCGGGCGGTGCAGCCCCGGGCGCCGCCTCCCGCCCCGCGCCCCGGGGCCCAGGGGAGGTGGGGGCGCAGGAGGAAGTGGGAGGTCCCTCCCGCCCCAGCACTGCGGTCGCCGGTGCAGAGGCCGGGGAGAGCTCAGTCCGGGAGCCCGGCCCGGTCCTGCCCGAAACCCCCACCTCCTCCTCCTCCAGCCCCACCCAAGCCCTCGGGGCGCCCCGAGGACCAGCGCCCACTCCCGCTCGTTAGGCGGGACGGTTTGGGGACTGGAAGTGCCCCACTCGCGGGGGCACAGGTGCCGCTGAGCCCCCGGGTGTGTCACGGGGCGCTGTGGGCGGGCCTTGGCAGAGGCGTCTGGAGAGCGTGGGTGTGAGCCTGTGCGTGTGCCCCGTTTCCCGGGGTCTCCTCTGTGCCCCTGCAGCTGAGCGGGTGACTTCCCTGGGGAAGGACTGGCATCGGCCTTGCCTCAAGTGTGAGAAATGTGGGAAGACGCTGACCTCCGGGGGTCATGCCGAGGTTGGTGGGGCCTGGCGGGGCCGGCGGGGAGGCCGAGGGTTAAGGGCAGGGCGCCTGGGCAGACCCTCATGGCGGCTCTCCCTGCAGCATGAAGGCAAGCCCTACTGCAACCACCCCTGCTACGCGGCCATGTTCGGGCCCAAAGGTATGCTCCCCGCGCCCCCGCCCGACCCAGCCCTCCACAGCCCCTGGCCACCCCTAACCTGCCCTCTACCTCTCTGCAGGCTTTGGGCGCGGCGGAGCCGAGAGCCACACTTTCAAGTAAACCCAGGTGCCTCCCCATGCCTCACCCCGCCCCGCCCAGTGGCCCTGAGCACGCGTCCCCCGCGGTGAGGTCTGTGCGCCCTGGGCCTGCACTCACCTGTGTCCTTGTCTGTCTGCACAGGTTTTGGAGACCCATCTCCAGCTGCCCGCTGGGCTGCTGCCCTCCAGGCCGACGGCGGGCCTTTCTCCACAGGCACCTGGGGCTCCCCTCTAGACCCCCATGCCCTCAATAAATGTGGACACTTGCAAGACCTGCTGGTGTGTTTGCATCCCTAGAGCCCTGGTGCAGGGGCGTGGCCAGGGTCCTGACGCCAGGCCACGCCGGGCACTCCTGGGGGTCCCGACGCCAGGCCAGGCCGGGCACTCCCTCTTGCTGCCTGCTGCCTGCTGCCCTGGTGGGGCAGGGCTGCTCTGCGGGGAGCCATGCTGGACAGCCCCTTGTCCAGCTCTCCTCCCTCGTCTGGAACGGGTCAGCAGGAACCGAGGGCGCAGGGTGAATCGCTGAGCTGGTTCCGCTTTTGAGAAGCTTTGGGGCGCTGTGGTGGGGAGCCCTTGCCCGCCCTCCCCACTTCCTGTGGCTCCACCCTTGTCTCCATTCCCTACCCCACCCTGCCAGACGGAGCCAGCCCCCTCTGCGCATCCACCCAGACAAGACCTGCCTCATCTGCCCCCACCCTATGCCCAGGGGCTAGCACATGGCCGCTGCAAGCTGGGCGACTGTGAGGACTGGCTGGGGAGCGGCGGCTGGGGGCTGTGTCGCATCAGCCTGAGCCTCCCTCAGAGCCCTCCCCGTCCCCCGACCTGGTCACTGCTGCTCTGGCTCTGGCAGACTGCCCCGTCCCAGGACTTGATCTAAAGAGCCCAGAGGGGTCATCTCAGCCTTGCGTGTGGCCTCCACCCTGCCCCATGGCTTGTCTGTGGGTCTGGCAGGCCAGCGCTGGACAGGCGTGGGGGGCCCCAGGGAGGTGTGTGGGGTCACGTGTGTGTGAGAGAGGGATTTGGGTAGTTCAGAGAACTCTGAGGGGTGGGAGCTGGAGAGCCTCTGGGGATGGAGGGGACCGAAGAGGAGGGGGCAGAGGATGCCGAGTGAGCCTGGGTGTCTCAGTGTGGGCAGCCGCGGGAGTGGAGGTGTCCTGGGGGCCCAGGGACTGAGGGCTTGTGGGCAGAGCAAGTGCAGAGTGGGGAGTGTGTGCACAGGAAAGTCTGCCTTGAGCTGCTGTGAGGCGGCCCTGAAGAGGCAGCCGACTCCTGGCCCCACAGTGTGGTTCGCTGTCTGGGGGTGAGGGGCGGATGACTGCTTACAGAGCTGATGCCTGCAGAAGAGTGGGTCAGCCAGGCCTCGGGATGGGAAGGAGGGTACTCCATGCAAAAGGCCCAGCAGGTGCGAAGACCAGAGAGGGAAAAGGGCTCAGAAACCACTTTGGGCAAAGTCTGCCGGCACTGCGGCTGGTGGGCCTAACCAGGGTGGTCTCTGACCTTGGAGACGAGACAGCCAGACTGGAAGTCTGTGCTGGTCCCAGCCCTAGTTGAAGGAGGACCCTGGAGGGGACTGAAATTGGGGGTGAGGGGGCAGACAGCAATGCCCCCATGCCCGTGGCGGGAGGACTCTTGGGAGGTAAGCTGCTTGTGGGTGGCCAGTGAAACAGCCTCCTGGGGTTGGGGTGCCTGGGTCAGAGGCCAAGTTCTAGAGAAGGGGGTCACTTCTGCGGGGGACACAAGGGATGAGCAGCTGGCTGTGCCTGAGATGGGGGCAGGCAAAGGTGAGGACTGGGAGGAAGATGGGGGAGTCAGGCGTGACCACACTTCCTGTCTGCTTGGCCAAGGCTGGGGTTGTTTGGGGAGCACTTTCTCTGCCTTCTTTCCCTCCCCTATGCTTGTCCTCTTTACAGCTTTATTGAGGCATGATTTCATGCCATAAAACTCACCTATGCACATTCCGTGCTTTTTAACCAGTTCACAGAGTTCTGCAACCATCAGCACAATCCAGCTATAGACCAGTCTCCTCGCCCACAAAAATTCCCTCATGCCCATCTGCTGCCACACCCCGGTCCCAACCTCTGTCCAGGTCACCTGCTTCCTGTCTCGGTACACTTGCTTTCTGGACATTTCCTATAGATGAAAAGTAATATTCCTTGGAAGGACTGAGCTGAAGCTCTACTATTAAACGGCCACCTGATGCAAAGAGCTGACTCGTTGGAGAAGACCCTGACGCTGGGAAAGACTGAAGGCAGGAGGAGGAGAGGGCCACAGAGGATGAGATGGTTGGATGGCATCACACTCAATGGACATGAGTTTGAGCAAATTCTGGGAGATGATGAAGGACAGGGAAGCCTGGCGCGCTGCCGTCCATGGGGTCGCAAAGAGCTGGACACGATTTAGCAACTGAACAAAACACACCACGTAATGTTTTGTATCTGCCCTCCTCCATGTCTACCCGAGTCCGCGTAGATTCCCGGCAATTGTATCGTGGGCTTCCCTGGTGGCTCAGAGGTTAAAGCGTCTGACTGGAATGCAGGAGACCCGGGTTAGATTCCTGGGTGGAAAAGATCCCCTGGAGAAGGAAATGGCACCCCACTCCAGTACTCTTGCCTGGAGAATCCCATGGAGGGAGGAGCCTGGTAGGCTACAGTCCATGGGGTCGCAAAGAGTTGGACACGACTGAGCGACCTCACTCACTCACTTACTAGTAAACTTACTAAGGCTAGCTCTGAAATTACCCAAACTGCTTTCCAAAGTGGCCGTGCAGATCCCGCTCTTCAGTGGTAGGAAGAAGGCTGAAGGGGCAGGACAGAGGCAGGCAGGGGTGGGGTGGGGACGAGGTAAGGGGTAAAGGGGGCTGGCTAGGCAGAAGCTGGACTGGACAGGAAGGGGCCGGGCGGGGTTCTGCAGGCGTAGGTTTGAGGGGGAGAGTCGCCGGCCGGTCGGGAGGAGCACCTGCCTGCGTGACGCGGGGCTGATTGGTCTAGGGACGTCCCCCGGTGCCCGGGTGCCAGCCCTCGCGTCTACGGCCTGGTACGCGCGGCGGGGCCCGGGAGCCCGCAGCGGCCTGGCCCAAGAGGGCTCGAGGAGGCAGAAGATCGCTCCCGGGGTTGTTGGCGCCCGGCAGCACTGCCCTCCCAGCCGCCGGCGGTTGCCCGGCCGCCGTTTGGAGCAACCAGAGGTGCGGAGCTGATTGGTGGGATCCGGACAAGGCGTGTCGGGGTTGCTGAGCTTGAGTCGCGGAGCTCTCAACGCCGATTGGTTCTCGACGCACCGGAAGTGCCTCCGCACAGGGCGGCACAGACAGCACCCAATGCCGGGGGCGCCGCTCATTGGGGGAGCTGGAGGCGTGTCCCAGCCGGCGCGGTGATTGGGCGCAGGCCCAGCGGGGGCGGGAGTTGCGCGGCGATTGGGTGCGGGGACCCCGCGCTCGCGGGGACTGGACGCGCGGAGGCGGTGGCGCGCAGTCCGGGGGAGGCCAGTGGGAGCTCCATGGGGAGGCGGCGGCGGCGCCGGCCCGACCCGGCGGACGCGGCCCGGGCTCTGCCCGAGGCCATCGCTGCGTTGAGCCGGACGCTGCCCGCCGCGCCCAGCCCCGAGACCTTCCGCCGCGCCAAGTTCGACCATCCGGAGGCGGTGAGGCCAGCAGGGCAGGCAGCCGGGCGCGGTGGGCCCGCGGGTGGACGAAGGGAGGGGGCCAGCTCCACTGGCAATGGCTCTTTGATCCCCGCAGGCCCCCGCGCTCTGGCGGCTGCTCTTCCGGGTGCTCTCGCCGCTGCCCGCCGACGGCGCCTCGCCCTCGCTCCCCCTGGGTAGGCCTTCCCGCCAGGCCCGCCCCGGCCCCGCCCACCATCCACTCACGGGACAGCCCTCTGCAGAGCCCCGCCCACCGCCCCGCCTCCCGTCAGACCCGTCCTGGTGGCCCCGCCCCCCGCCCACCATCCACTCACGGGACAGCCTTCTGCAGAGCCCCGCCCGCCGTCCCGCCTCCTCGTCGGACCCGCCGTGGTGGCCCGGCCACCCCCGCCTCCTGGCTAGGTCCCTGTGTCCCTACGGGACCCTCCCGAGCCTGCTGTCTGCTCTGGGGTCGCGCGTGGGGCCCTTCCTTAGAGTCTGGGGGAGTCTCGCCTCCAGTGGGTGGCCCCTCTGAGCTGGCCTCTCCTGTCGCAGAGGCTCAAGCCCGCTGGGTGAAGTCGGCCCTGCGCTCCCAGGGCTACCCGAGGCGGGCGCTGGTGCGGCTCCCGGACGAAGGCTCACAGGGTGGCCGCGAGCTGCTGCTGGCCCTGGCCTGGCTCCTGGCCCGCGGGCCCCTGCCCGNCACCCCTGTGAGGACCTGTCTCTTATACACATCTTCTGCAGAGCCCCGCCCACCGCCCCGCCTCCCGTCAGACCCGTCCTGGTGGCCCCGCCCCCCGCCCACCATCCACTCACGGGACAGCCCTCTGCAGAGCCCCGCCCGCCGTCCCGCCTCCCGTCAGACCCGTCCTGGTGGCCCCGCCCCCCGCCCACCATCCACTCACGGGACAGCCTTCTGCAGAGCCCCGCCCGCCGTCCCGCCTCCTCGTCGGACCCGCCGTGGTGGCCCGGCCACCCCCGCCTCCTGGCTAGGTCCCTGTGTCCCTACGGGACCCTCCCGAGCCTGCTGTCTGCTCTGGGGTCGCGCGTGGGGCCCTTCCTTAGAGTCTGGGGGAGTCTCGCCTCCAGTGGGTGGCCCCTCTGAGCTGGCCTCTCCTGTCGCAGAGGCTCAAGCCCGCTGGGTGAAGTCGGCCCTGCGCTCCCAGGGCTACCCGAGGCGGGCGCTGGTGCGGCTCCCGGACGAAGGCTCACAGGGTGGCCGCGAGCTGCTGCTGGCCCTGGCCTGGCTCCTGGCCCGCGGGCCCCTGCCCGAGCGGCTGCTGACCCAGAGCCACGTGCGGCTGGGCGACGAGATGCCCGTGTGCGAGGTGGGTGCAGGAATCCCAGCCTGGGCCGGAATCCAGGGTGCGGGAGCTGGATCGGCGGGGTCGGCCCTGTGGGGGTCAGCGTTGCCCTCCTGAATGCCTGGGCGAGCACACGGAGGCAGGACAGGGCCCGGTGTGTACACAGGGTCTGTCCCCAACTCTTCCTGGCACCCCTCAGACTTGGCTGTGGTCACTCCCATGGGCCTCTTTTCCCTTTCGGGGTCCCTGTGTGGGGTGCGGAGGCAGCGTGTGACCATTGCCCCCTCCGCAGTGTGAGGCCCTGGCCAGCCCTGGCCGGCCTGCTCCCGGTGTGGAAGCAGAAGGCTGTGTGGACATCCGCCGCCTGCAGTGGCTGATGGGGAAGCTGCGGCTCCGGTGGCGGACCCTGATGGCCGGCCAGCAGGAGCAGTGTGCCCTCCTGGGCAAGGTAGGCCGCTCGCGCAGTGTCCCTCTGCTGCACAGGCCCGTCCGGCTTCCCAGCTCAGGACGGGGCCGGCCTTTGGCTGGATGTGGGTCTTCCCAGGCCTGGCTGGGGACTGACTGGTTGGGGGTGGCCTGACGGTGGGACGCTAGGGCTCCGGGTTGTCCAGGAGGGGCCTTGAGCAGGTGCTGCTGGGCATCTGTGGGGCAGGGAATCAGGGAAGCCAGGGGGAGAAGGCACTGGTCCTCCCCGAGTGCGGCTCAGGCACCGCGGGCAGCTCTCTCGGGGTCCTGAAGGCTGGCAGAGCTCAGCTGCGGGGGCACGGGGTCCCCCACTGGCCCAGGGCACGTTCTGGGCTGAGAAGTGACTGGGTAGGTGGCCTGGGCTCTCTCCAGCACAGGACTCTGCGGTGCTAGAACCCCTGGCAGAGGGTCTTTTGCTCAGCTCGCGTTTCCTGGGATGCCTTCACTCCCTCTTGTCTGGGCTCCAGCTGCTCCTGCTGTGTGGGACGTGCCCCCCTGCTGACCTCCCTGCTACCTTCAGGCCTCCCCTCGCTGGTGCACCTCCCTCCCCGCCAGACCCAGGGAGTCTGTGTCCCTGCCATTGGCCTCGCTGGACCACCGAGCCTGTCCGGGGCTGTTTCTGCCACCGCCCAGGCCTGCCCCTTGATGAGCTGAGGAGGGTGCAGGGGTGCGGGAGCCAGTGGGGGTGCTCCTCCCTCTGCGGGGCCTCCTGGTGGGCCCCGAGCAGCCTCGGCAGTGCTGACTGCTCCCCCTTGCCGGGCCCTCTCTGAACCCCCTTGCTGGGTCTGTGCCTTGCCTCGTGCTGGGGGGCGCCCGCATGCTCACACGGGGCCTGTGCTGCGTTTCAGATCCACTCGTACACCCGCGGCTGCCACAGTGACCGCAGCCTTGGCCACCTGTCTGTCACCGAAACGGAGCTGCTCAGAGACCCCGAGGGCGGCCGGCAGGTGAGGCTGGGGGGACCGAGGTGGGCATGGCCAAAGGTGACACAGGGCCTGGGAGGGTGGCACACCCAGGCAGTGGATCGGCTGTGGGTGGTCGTCAAGCTCACCATCTGTCTTGCGTGGGGGATGGGCACAACCTCTGTCCCTCTCCTTGCCCGGGCCTGCCAGTGTGTGTGTGGCTGGGTACAGTCTGGGCCGTGGGGAGAGCACAGGCGTCGGGCGGCTGGCAGCCAGCCGTGGTGGTGGTGGGGGGACGCTGGAATTAAGGAAGATGCCCAGGGTCTGGGGTGACGGGTGTGGATGCTGTGGAGGTGTCGCCTGGTGATGGGCTGGGAGTGGCCCACTCTGCTGACCTTCTTTTCAGGAGCCCCCTCCATTACTGTGTCCTGCCCGGAGGCCACGTGGCCAGGGGCTCCTGGGACAGACCGGCGGCCGCGGCTCGAGTGCTGGGCTCTGGCCGTCCAGAGTGAGGCTGGCACTGCCTGGCCCGGGGGCACTTGGCCGGGCAGAATGGCTGAGGCTCAGGATGGGCCCGGCAGGTCTTGGCTGCACTGCTGCGTGCTCCGGGGGTCTGCTCCCTGAGGTGGGGTCAGGGTGGCCCGCGGGGCCCACCTGGCTGGCGATCCTGGTGGCTGTCTGCTGGCTCTGTGGGCAGGACTGCGCTTGGCCCTTCAGCAGCTGGGCGTACTGAGACGCCCTTGGCTTGGTCCCCTTTTGGGGTGACTCAGCGGGGCCCGGGCCTCCTGCCCCTGGCCAGGGGAGCAGGGGGGCTGTGGCAGCCCCAGTCTGGTGCTGTCTGGGACCCCAGCCTCCATGGGCGCTGGGGGGGGGAGCGCTCCCGCTCCGCCTGGGGGCTGGTGTGAGTTGGTGCCGCAGGACTGAAAACGGCGTCGTGGCCAGGCGGAGGGGGAGCGCTCCCCCCCCAGCGCCCATGGAGGCTGGGGTCCCAGACAGCACCAGACTGGGAGCGGGTGGCAGCTGGGAGCAGCCTACTCGAAGGGCCTGTGCTCTCGGGATGGGTCCCAGAAGCTTCTGGGATGGTCTCTGGTTGCTATCAGTGGCCAGGCGCGCGGTGGGGCCCTGGGCATTGTCCTTGTCCCCCATCTGCTTCTGTATGGCCGGCGTGTATGGGGTATAGGCACCCCCGGGACTGTTCTTGGGAACCGATGAAGCTGCTTTTCTCACTTGCCACCGGGGTGTGTGTGTGTGTGTGTGTGTGGTACGGGCACGTGGCTCCACCCTCCCAGGTCCACAGCCCTCCCCAAGGTCACATGGCGGTTCTCACCGCAGGTAAGCCTGCCTCTACCCTGCTCCACTGGCTTTGGGCTGGACCCTTGGCCTGGTGTTCAAGGCACCCCTGCCGTCTGGCCTGCGGTGTCCAGCCCCCGGTGGCAGGCCGATGTTCTTGGCCTGGGGCTCCACACAGCCTCTGAGGGGGCCGGCAGGGCCGCCTCAGAGCTGGCTCCGGCTGCTTGTTGGGCCCTGGAGTGCATTCTGGGCTCTCTTCTAGGAGGGGCCTGGGCCTTCCCAGGGGACCAGAGGCCTGGGAGGCTGTGGAGGCCAATGTGTCTGTCGCTTGCCATGGGCCCTCTGGGTGGACCACACCTGGCCTCACCCCCTTCGGCTTCCTGAGGCCGTGGTGGCCTGGGCAGGCGGGCGGGGGCTCAGCACAGGGGCCGCCTGGGCCCACACACGCCGGTGCGGGGTCTGCGGGTGTGGGCATGGGGGCAGGGCGGGGCGCAGGGGGCCGTGCGGCTGTGTTCTCCATGCTGGGCCCCTGGCCTGTCCTCCGTCACCCTGAGCCAGGCACCGCGCAGCCCTTGCCTTTGGGTTTAGGGGGTTACAGGGGAGGGGCTTCCCAGAGCCCAGAACTCTCTGCTGCCCAGGACCCCCAGCTGCCTGGTCTCCAGGGTGCAACCCTCCATCAGCGGGGATGTGGCGTGGAGTCCCAAGTGAGGGGCACCGGCACTTGGCCCCCACCCATAGGACCCATGGTTGCAGCGGGCACGGGGGCTCCTGGGGTGGTCGAAAGCCCGGCGGGCCTGGCCTGGGGGTGCCAGAGGTGAGGCCGCCCCGCCCCGCCCATCAGCCTGCTGTGAGACGGCTCAGCCCGCCTGGGCCGACCAGGCTCGGAGGCGGGAGTGCGGTGAGCGTGATGGCGGGGCCCTGTGCTCAGCTCTGACTCGCGGGGCTTGCGTTGCAGCTGTTGCAGCTGCTGGAGACGGAGAATGCGCGGCTAGAGGCAGCCCTGGAGTGGCGGCGCCGGGAGCTGGTCTTCTGGCAGTGGATGGTCAGGAGGCTCCCCCGC
>SJYR01000012.1:752798-771225 GCA_006410655.1 Kobus ellipsiprymnus | reverse complement strand
GCCCGGTTCTTGGCCTTGTTCACCTATAGAAATTGATCAGAGGCCAGACAGGAGATTCAGGGGAGGCTTACTGGGGCCCCTGCTTCCATGGGGAGAGAGGACAAGTAACACGCTTCCTCGCTCTCCCCGCTGCAGCGAGCTTGTTGTTTATACGGGTGAGGGCAGGGCGTGGCCCGGGGCTGGGGCTGGGGGGCCCACCGTTGATGGTGTAGTGTGCAGCCGCATGAGCAGCGTGTGGGGGCGTGTCAGCGTGCGCGGGCATGTGCAGTGTGCGGGGGCGTGTCAGCGTGCGGGGGCGTGTCAGCCTTCAGGGCTGTGAGCAGCGTGCAGGGGCGCGTGCAGCGTGCGGGGGCATGAGCAGCGTGCGGGGTCGTGAGCAGCGTGTGGGGACGTGTGCAGCGTTCGGGGGCGTGAGCAGTGTGCAGGGGCGTGTGCAGTGTGCGGGGGCGTGTCAGCGTGAGCAGTGTGCGGAGGCGTGAGCAGTGTGCGCGGGCGTGAGCAGTGTGCGGGGCGTGTCAGTGTGCAGTGTACGTGAGCAGTGTGCGGGGGCGTGTCAGCGTGCAGGGGCGTGAGCAGTGTGCGGGGGCGTGTCAGTGTGCAGTGTACGTGAGCAGTGTGCAGGGGTGTGTCAGCATACGGGGGTGTGAGCAGTGTGCGGGGGCGTGTGCAGGGGCGTGAGCAGTGCTGCGCAAGGAGCAGTTGGGCCTCCTGCGTCGCGTCGTCTGCGGCTCACACCCGCCGCGCCTCTCAGCTCCCTACGGTTCCTTTGTGCTCTGCCGCTGGAGGAGACACCTGTCCAGAATCAGGGATCATTGCCCTTGCTTCATGATATGCTCCCTTCCTGGGTCCACACTGGGTGTGCGTTTCTGCACACAGTCAGTCCTTTAATGTGTTATTTAAATCATAAAGGCACCTGCAAACCCGCCACCCAAATCCAAAGCTGAAGTCGACAGTGACTGCGTTTCTCTGAGGCCCACCCTCCCATCCCTGCCGTGTTCAGAGGCAGCTTCACCCTCAGTCCTGGGAGTGCCTTGCCTTTCTTTCCATTTTGTGCAGATTTATTGAACCCTAGTTGGGAAGATCCCCTGGAGGAGGGCCTGGCAACCCATTCCAGTATTCTTGCCTGGAGAATCCCCATGGACAGAGGAGCCTGGCGGGCTACGGTCCATGGGGTTGCAAAGAGTCAGACACGACTGAAGGGACTTAGCACGCACACATACCTGTTGGATCCACATGCATTTCTGGATTTGTATTTTGGCTTTAGTTGTCTTTAACATTATGGAAAGGGTGTGACGCTATATAGGGCCTCCCATGTGGCACTAACGGTACAGAACTCACCTGCCATTCCAGGAGATGTAAGAGACGTGGGTTTGATCCCAGGGTCGGGAAGAGCCTCTGGAGGAGGGCATGGCAACCCACTCCAGTATTGTTGCCTGGAGAATCCCACGGACAGAGGAGCCTGGAGAGCTGTGGTCAGCAGGGTTGCAAAGAGTCGGACATGACTGAAGGGACTTAGACGGCACAGCGCATCACCCTGTTTATACATTCTCTGACTGATGTTTCACTCCACATTTTCCTGAGATGCATCCATCCTTCTGTGTGTCTGTTAATGCATTCTGCTGCCAGTGAAGGCCCCTGTGTGAATACTCCACACTCTCCCACCCTGCCCCATCCACGGGTATTTGGATTTGCCAGATTTCTGCCGACATGAGCCACCCTGCTGTGACTGCTCCTGCATGGCTCATCCTGGGTTGACGTACTCAGGAGCAAAACTGTGGGGTCGCAGGCTGGGGCTCTCAGCCCTCTGCAGGTAATACCACTCAGCTTTCCAGAGGCTGTGTCGAGTATCGCCCTCAGTGCCCCCCAAGCTTGGTGCTTCTGCATCCAGGGTGGCTGTTGATGGTTTAACATCAAGATCCTTGAATCTCGGCCTGAGACCTTCTCTTTTCCCTGCGCGTTTGGAGAGTGGGTCTTGGACGGCCTTGAATCCCTGCCGTGTGTCCGAGCGTGGAGCTGTGCTTCTCGCGCTCACCTCGCGAAGTCCTGGGCGCAGAGCGGAGGCATCGGGTGTGGGAAACGCATCGCCACTGGCCCTGCCGTCTGACTCCTCTGCTGGTTTTGGGCGTGAGCGGCTGGCTGGAGCCTCGCGCCCTTGGCGCCTTTGCCGTGTACATCATCTCGCTAGGCTGAGGTTCCTCTAACAGGTTCGGTCCTCCCAGTTCCTTTGCTGCTACGGCCCCCTCTATTTGATTACTTATTTCCGAAGTCTGTGGCTGCGCTGGGCCTTTGTTGCTGTGTCGGCTGGCTCTAGTTGTGGTGAGTGGGGGTTCCTCTCTAGCTGGGGGGTGCTGGCTTCTCACTGCGTGGCTTGCCCTGTTTGCAGAGCGCGGGCTCCAGGGCACGTAGGCTTGGTGCCTCCTCAGCTTGTGGGATTGTCCCAGACCAGGGATTGAACCCATGTCCCCTGCATTGGCAGGTGAATTCGTAACCACTGGACCCCCCCGGGACGCCAGTGAGTGTCTCATTTTGTCGCTGTTCATCCGTTGTGCCTCGTGTTCCGTTCTGCCCTTGGAGGGCTGGGCCTCACGCTCCGTTCTGCCCTTGGAGGGCTGGGCCTCACGCTCAGTTCTGCCCTTGGAGGGCTGGGCCTCACGCTCCGTTTGTGTTTTTCTGCTTCATTCTCAAACCCTCTGCTGTGGACCGTGTTCCCACCACCCCCACACGCTGAAGCCCCACCCCAGCGGGTAGTATTTGGAGGTGGGGCTGTTGGGAGGTGATGAGGGTCAGATGAGGTCATGCTGGCAACTTAATCCAGGACGCCCAGCCTCCAGGGCTCTGAGACCAAGGTGCCTGCTGTTTAAGCCCCTTCTGTGCTGCTCTGTCGTGGCCCTGGGCTGAGGGGCCGCTCTTCACCGTTCTGTCCTGAAGGTGGGCTCTGTGGTTGACAGGTTACCTGGAAATCTCTGCTTGGAAAGGCCGTCGTCGTCAGTGTTTGCTGGCTGTGAAGTCTGTTATGTTTGAGCCTCTTGGCCCTGCCTCATTTTATGTGCCTGTCCTCTTTCCCTTTAAACCCTCCCCTCTCCACCCCCAGCCCGTCAGATCAGCCACATCTCCTATCGTGCTGTTTTCTTAATGGAAGCAGCCTCTTACGCATTTATTTTTGGCCGTGCTGGGTCTTCACTGCCGCGAGAGCCTTCCTCTAGCTGCGTGTGCGGGTGTCTCTCTGCAGCGGCGTCTCTTGCTGTGGGGCTCAGCAGTCTGCACGGGCTTCGTTGCCCCACGGCGTGTGGGATCTCCCCACATCAGGGATGAGGCCCGTGTCCCTTGCATTGGCAGGCAGAGACTTTACAGGGAGCCACCAGGGAGGTCCTCCATCGCGCTTTTATTTATTATTTTTTTTTACATAACTTTATTTATTTATTTTTTTTAATTTAATTTTATTTATTATTTTTTTCAAAGATGAACATTTTTAATGATAAAAGGTACAATTCACAAAGAAGATAGACATCACAAACCATTAGACACCTAACAACAAAGAAACAAAGGTACATAAAACAAAAATCGAAGAAATACAATGGAAAAAAATACATAATCATAGTGAGGCATATTAACATTTTTTGAGAATATTTTGTCAAGTGTAGAAAAAATAAGAATAAAACCATCTTGAATTATGTTATCAATAATTTACATATATTAGATTTATATCTATATTAATTTGTATTAATCTTGTATTCTACACAAATATATTTAAAATTTTTATCTCATACATTGCATCCTGCATCAGATATCGACTGGCGATTCGTTTCTTACTTGATAGTATACATGTTTCAATGCCATTCTCCCATCTCATCCCACCCTCTCCCTCTCTCTCTCCCCCAGAGTCCAAAAGTTCACTCTATAGATCTGAGTCTCTTTTGTTGTCTCGCATACAGGGTCATCATCCCCATCTTTCTAAATTCCATATATATGCGTTAGTATACTATATTGGTGTTTTTCTTTCTGGCTTGCTTCACTCTGTATAATCGGCTCCAGTTCCATCCATCTCCTTAGAACTGATTCAAATGTATTCTTTTTAATGGCTGAGTAATACTCCATTGTGTATATGTACCACAGCTTTCTTATCCATTCATCTGCTGATGGACATCTAGGTTGTTTCCATGTTCTGGCTATTATAAACAGTGCTGCGATGAACATTGGGGTACATGTGTCTCTTTCTATTCTGGTTTCCTCGGTGTGTATGCCCAGCAGTGGGATTGCTGGGTCATAAGGCAATTCTATTTGCAATTTTTTAAGGAATCTCCACACTGTTCTCCATAGTGGCTGTACTAGTTTGCATTCCCACCAACAATGTAAAAGGGTTCCCTTTTCTCCACACCCTCTCCAGCATTTATTGCTTGCAGACTTCTGGATCGCAGCCATTCTGACTGGTGTGAAGTGGTACCTCATTGTGGTTTTGATTTGCATTTCTCTGATAATGAGTGATGTTGAGCATCTTTTCATGTGTTTGTTAGCCATCCGTATGTCTTCTTTGGAGAAATGTCTATTTAGGTCTTTGGCCCATTTTTTGATTGGGTCATTTATTTTTCTGGAATTGAGCTGCATAAGTTGCTTGTATATTTTTGAGATTAGTTGTTTGTCAGTTGCTTCATTTGCTATTATTTTCTCCCATTCAGAAGGCTGTCTTTTCACTTTGCTTATATTTTCCTTTGTTGTGCAGAAGCTTTTAATTTTGATTAGATCCCATTTGTTTATTTTTGCTTTAATTTCCAGAATTCTGGGGGGTGGATCATAGAGGATCCTGCTGTGATTTATGTCGGAGAGTGTTTTGCCTATGTTCTCCTCGAGGAGTTTTATAGTTTCTGGTCTTACATTTAGATCTTTAATCCATTTTGAGTTTACTTTTGTGTGTGGTGTTAGAAAGTGATCTAGTTTCATTCTTTTACAAGTGGTTGACCAATTTTCCCAGCACCACTTGTTAAAGAGATTGTCTTTACTCCATTGTATATCTTTGCCTCCTTTATCAAAGATAAGGTGTCCGTAGGTGTGTGGGTTTATCTCTGGGCTTTCTATTTTGTTCCATTGATCTATATTTCTGTCTTTGTGCCAGTACCATACTGTCTTGATGATTGTGGCTTTGTAGTAGAGCTTGAAGTCAGGCAAGTTGATTCCTCCAGCTCCATTCTTCTTTCTCAAGATTGCTTTGGCTATTCGAGGTTTTTTGTATTTCCATATAAATCTTGAAATTATTTGTTCTAGTTCTGTGAAAAATACTGCTGGTAGTTTGATAGGAATTGCATTGAATTTGTAGATTGCTTTGGGTAGTATATTCATTTTTACAATATTAATTCTTCCAATCCATGAACATGGAATATTTCTCCATCTATTAGTGTCCTCTTTGATTTCTTTCATCAGTGTTTTATAGTTTTCTATATATAAGTCTTTAGTTTCTTTAGGTAGATATATTCCTAGGTATTTTATTCTTTTCGTTGCAATGGTGAATGGAATTGTTTCCTTAATTTCTTTTTCTTCTTTCTCATTATTAGTGTAAAGGAATGCAAGGGATTTCTGTGTGTTGATTTTATATCCTGCAACTTGACTATATTCGTTGATTAGCTCTAGTAATTTTCTGGTGGAGTCTTTAGGGTTCTCTATGTAGAGGATCATGTCATCTGCAAACAGTGAGAGTTTTACTTCTTCTTTTCCAATGTGGATTCCTTGTATTTCTTTTTCTGCTCTGATTGCTGTGGCCAGAACTTCCAGAACTATGTTGAATAGTAGCGGTGAGAGTGGGCACCCTTGTCTTGTTCCTGACTTTAGGGGAAATGCTTTCAATTTTTCACCATTGAGGATAATGTTTGCTGTGGGTTTGTCATATATAGCTTTTATTATGTTGAGGTATGTTCCTTCTATTCCTGCTTTCTGGAGTGTTTTTATCATAAATGGATGTTGAATTTTGTCAAAGGCCTTCTCTGCATCTATTGAGATAATCATATGGCTTTTATTTTTCAATTTGTTAATGTGGTGAATCACATTGATTGATTTGCGGATATTGAAGAATCCTTGCATCCCTGGGATAAAGCCCACTTGATCATGGTGTATGATCTTTTTAATGTGCTGTTGGATTCTGATTGCTAGAATTTTGTTGAGGATTTTTGCATCTATGTTCATCAGTGATATTGGCCTGTAGTTTTCTTTTTTTGTAGCATCTTTGTCAGGTTTTGGTATTAGGGTGATGGTGGCCTCATAGAACGAGTTTGGAAGTTTACCTTCTTCTGCAATTTTCTGGAAGAGTTTGAGTAGGATAGGTGTTAGCTCTTCTCTAAATTTTTGGTAGAATTCAGCTGTGAATCCGTCTGGACCTGGGCTTTTGTTTGCTGGAAGATTTCTGATTACAGTTTCAATTTCCGTGCTTGTGATGGGTCTGTTAAGGTTTTCTATTTCTTCCTGGTTTAGTTTTGGAAAGTTGTATTTTTCTAAAAATTTGTCCATTTCTTCCACGTTGTCCATTTTATTGGCATATAATTGCTGATAGTAGTCTCTTATGATCCTTTGTATTTCTGTGTTGTCTGTTGTGATCTCTCCATTTTCATTTCTAATTTTATTGATTTGATTCTTCTCTCTTTGTTTCTTAATAAGTCTGGCTAATGGTTTGTCAATTTTATTTATCCTTTCAAAGAACCAGCTTTTAGTTTTGTTGATTTTTGCTATGGTCTCTTTTGTTTCTTTAGCATTTATTTCTGCCCTAATTTTTATGATTTCTTTCCTTCTACTTACTCTGGGGTTCTCCATTTCTTCCTTTTCTAGTTGCTTTAGGTGTAGAGTTAGGTTATTCATTTGACTTTTTTCTTGTTTCTTGAGGTGTGCCTGTATTGCTATGAACTTTCCTCTTAGCACTGCTTTTATAGTGTCCCACAGGTTTTGGGTTGTTGTGTTTTCATTTTCATTCATTTCTATGCATAATTTGATTTCTTTTTTGATTTGTTCTGTGATTTGTTGGTTATTCAGAAGTGTGTTGTTCAGCCTCCATATGTTGGAATTTTTAATAGTTTTTCTCCTGTAATTGAGATCTAATTTTAATGCATTATGGTCAGAAAAGATGCTTGGAATGATTTCGATTTTTTTGAATTTATCAAGGTTGGATTTATGGCCCAGGATGTGATCTATCCTGGAGAAGGTTCCGTGAGCACTTGAGAAGAAGGTGAAATTCATTGTTTTGGGGTGAAATGTCCTATAGATATCAATTAGGTCTAACTGGTCTATTGTATCATTTAAAGTTTGCGTTTCTTTGTTAATTTTCTGTTTAGTTGATCTGTCCATAGGTGTGAGTGGGGTATTAAAGTCTCCCACTATTATTGTGTTATTGTTGATTTCTGCTTTCATACTTGTTAGCATTTGTCTTACATATTGCGGTGCTCCTATGTTGGGTGCATATATATTTATAATTGTTATATCTTCTTCTTGGATTGATCCTTTGATCATTATGTAGTGGCCTTCTTTGTCTCTTTTCACAGCCTTTGTTTTAAAGTCTATTTTATCAGATATGAGTATTGCCACTCCTGCTTTCTTTTGGTCTCTATTTGCATGGAATATCTTTTTCCAGCCCTTTACTTTCAGTCTGTATGTGTCCCTTGTTTTGAGGTGGGTCTCTTGCAAGCAGCATATAGAGGGGTCTTGTTTTTGTATCCATTCAACCAATCTTTGCCTTTTAGTTGGGGCATTCAACCCATTTACATTTAAGGTAATTATTGATAAGTATGATCCCGTTACCATTTACTTTATTGTTTTGGGTTCGGGTTTATACATCCGTTTTGTGTTTCCTGTCTAGAGAATATCTTTTAGCATTTGTTGGAGAGTTGGTTTGGTAGTGCTGAATTCTCTCAACTTTTGCTTGTCTGTAAAGCTTTTGATTTCTCCTTCGTATTTGAATGAGATCCTTGCTGGGTACAGTAATCTGGGCTGTAGATTATTTTCTTTCATCACTTTAAGTATGTCTTGCCATTCCCTCCTGGCCTGAAGAGTTTCTATTGAAAGGTCAGCTGTTATCCTTATGGGAATCCCCTTGTGAGTTATTTGTTGTTTTTCCCTTGCTGCTTTTAGTATTTGTTCTTTGTGTTTGATCTTTGTTAATTTGATTAGTATGTGTCTTGGGGTGTTTCGCCTTGGGTTTATCCTATTTGGAACCCTCTGGGTTTCTTGGACTTGGGTGATTATTTCCTTCCCCATTTTAGGGAAGTTTTCAACTATTATCTCCTCAAAGATTTTCTCATGGTCTTTCTTTTTGTCCTCTTCTTCTGGGACTCCTATAATTCGAATGTTGGAGCGTTTCATATTGTCCTGTAGGTCTCTGAGATTGTCCTCATTTCTTTTAATTCTTTTTTCTTTTTTCCTTTCTGATTCATTTATTTCTACCATTCTATCTTCTATTTCACTGATCCTATCTTCTGCCTCTGTTATTCTACTATTTGTTGCTTCCAGAGTGTTTCTGATCTCATTTATTGCATTATTCATTATATATTGACTCTTTTTTATTTCTTCTAGGTCCTTATTAAACCTTTCTTGCATCTTCTCAAACCTTGTCTCCAGGCTACTTATCTGTGCTTCCATTTTGATTTCCAGATTTTGGATCATTCTCACTATCAATATTCGGAATTCTTTCTCAGGTAGATTCCCTATCTCTTCCTCTTTTGTTTGGTTTGATGGGCTCTTCTCCTGCTCCTTTACCTGCTGTGTGTTCCTCTGTCTCTTCATCTTGGTTATATTGCTGTGTTTGGGGTGGCCTTTCTATATTCTGGGAATTTGTGGAGTTCTCTTTATTATGGAGCTTCCTCACTGTGGGTAGGGTTGTATCAGTGGCTTGTCAAGATTTCCTGGTTAGGGAGGCTTGTGTTGGGGTTCTGGTGAGTGGAGCTGGGTTTCTTCTCTCTGGAGTGCACTGGAGAGACCAGTAATGGGCTATGAGATGTCAATGGTTTTGGAGTAATTTTGAGCTGCCTGTTTATAGAAGCTCAGAGGTGTGTTCCTGTGTTGCTGGACAGTTTGCGTGGTATGTCTTGCTCTGAAGCTTGTTTGCCCTTGGGCAGGGCTTGGTTTTAGAGTAGGTATGGAGGCGTTTGATGAGTTCCTGTTGGTTAATGTTCCCTGGATTCAGGAGTTCTCTGATGTTCTCAGGCTTTGGGCTTAAGCCTCCTGCTTCTGGTTTTCAGTTTTATTTTTACTGTAGCCTCTAGACTTCTCCGTCTATACAGCACTGATGAAAAAACATCTAGGTTAAAAATGAAAAGATTCTCCACATTGAGGGACACCCAGAGAGGTTCACCGAGTTACATAGAGAAGAGAAGAGGGCGGAGGTTGTTAGAGGAGACTGGAATGAGATGAGGTGGGATCGAAAGAGGAGAGAGCAAGCTAGCCAGTATCACTTCCTTATGTGCACTCCACCATCTGGCCTGCTCATAGATGTTCACGGAGTTATACAGGAAAGAGGTGAGGGAGGAAGTAGATGGGGGTGGCCAGGAGGATCAAAAAGGGAAATGTAAAGGAGAGAGACAGATCCAGCCCGTAGTCAGTTCCCTAAGTGTTCTCCACCATCTGGAACACACAGAGATTCACAGAGTTGGGTAGAGAAGAGAAGGGGGAGGGAGGAGACAGAGGCCACCTGGTGGAGAAATGGAGAGTCCAAAGGAGGAGATGGTGGTCAAGCCAGTAATCTCGCTCTCAAGTAAAACTGGATAGTGAAGTTTGGGTTTTTAAATGAACAAAATTGACAGCAAAAACTCAAAAGCAAGGATTAAAAATCTAGAGTAGATGTTGGATTTTCATAAATATAATATTATTGAAATGAAGAAGGAAAAAATATTAAAAAAAAAAAAAAAAAACAAACAAAAAAGAAACAAAGCCACAAGAATTATTTAAAAACCTGTCAGCAACCTCACATAGACTATATGTGCTGTTTGCTTTAAAAAATAGGTTGTTTTTTTTTTTTTTTTTAAGAGAAATAGCTTTAGAAGTAAAAATTAAAAGGGAAATAGAGGGCTTATCAATTTTAAAAATTTAGAAAAAAAAGGGGAAAGAAAAAACAGGGGGTGTAATGGTTGTAAAAATAGTAAAATTATATCCGGCCCTTTCTTTGGAGGTTTGGGCCTTGTGGGGTCACTTTCAAGGCGGTTCCCTCTGTTTAACTTCTCTTTGCTGGTCTCTTCCGTGTCAGATTTCTGTCCTGGCACGGGGAGGGGGGAGAGGGGAGGGGTCGGTGGTGGACCCCCCCTTTTTTTTTTTTTTTTTTTTGGCTCACTGTTCAACCTCGCTGTGGGGAGGGAGGGATGCTGCACACAGATAACACTGTCGTGTGTACGTGGTGCCTCAGCGCCGTTGGGTCTGTCCCTGCTTGCGGCGGCGGGCGGGGGCACACAGGCCTCTCGCGGGGCGGGCGGGGGGCTCACAGACCACGCTGCTCCTCCGGGAACCGTCTGAGGCCGGCTCTCGGCTGGGTTCCCCTCCCCAGTCTAATCCGCTCAGGTTCGGCGCTCAGCTCTCTCCCCTGGGCGCATATTGGGTTGGGGTTGCGTTTCGTGCCCTTCCCAAATCCAAGTTTCCCAGGTGTTTGGGGAACGCAGTCTCTGCGACCCGTCACGTTTCTCGTCCCTGCTGCTCAGTCTTCTGGGTGTACCGCTGACCAGCACCCCCAGAAGTTTTAGCAAAGAAGCCTGCTTGCCGTTTGGCAGGGAGAGTCTCTCCGGGGCTGTGATTGTCCCTTTTCAGCCCTTACGGCTCTGGCTGCCTGTCCCTGGTGGGGGATGGTCTGCAGCCAGCTACTTCTGTTCTGTCCTTTGTTCTGTGGGCGGTCCTGGCGGTGTCCTATGTTCGAGCTTTTCGTGTGGTTAGCTGTCCCCCAGTCTGGTTTACTAGCCCAAGTTAGTTCGTTCTGGTTACTTGCCGGGCTTTCCTACCTGATTCTTATAAAGCTGTGCAGCCTGCACCTCGCGCGTCCCTGCCCTGCCCCCCGCGGGTGCAGGTTTCTGTGCTGCCCTTCCGCTGGGGAAGTCACTGTTGGGCTTGTAATCTGTCGGTTTTAATTATTCATTTATGTATCGTTCCTGTTATGATGCCCTCTGTGCTTCCAGGGCTCGCCACAGACTCGGCAGGGAGAGTGTTTCCTGGTGTTTGGAAACCTCTCTTCTTAAAGTTCCTTTCCCGGGTCGGGCTTCCCTACCCGGGACGGAGCTCCCTCCCCACCTCCTTTGTCTCTTTTTTCGTCTTTTATATTTTTTCCCTACCTGTTTTTGAAGGCAATGATCTGCTTTTCTGGGTGCTTGATGTCCTCTGCCAGCATTCAGAAGTTGTTTTGTGGAGTTTGCTCGGCGTTGAAATGTTTTTTTGAGGAATTTGTGAGGGAGAAAGTAATCTCCTCGTCCTAATCCTCCGCCATCTTCCCAGAATTCTCCATCGCGCTTTTAAAAGCTGGTTTTATCGATCTGTTTCTGGCCGTGCTGGGTCTTTGCCGCCGCGAGGGCCTCTCTCAGGCTGCAGGGAGCGGGGCTGCTCGGGCTCTGCTGCTCGGGCTCCGCCTCGCAGTGCCTTCTCTTGCTGCGGAGCGCTGGCTCTCGGGCACACGGGCTCAGCAGTTGCGGCTCCCGGGCTCCAGAGCGCAGGCCCAGTAGATGTGACGCACGGGCTTCCCTGCTCCCTGGCAGGTGGGATCCTCCCGGACCAGGGATCAAACCTGCGTCTCTTGCATTGGCAGGTGAATCCTTACCCGCTGTACCACCCGGGAATTCTGAGTTGGTAATAAACTTTGTCCTCCAGGCCCGCCTGGCTTGCTAGACGCCAACAGAGTGAAGTTGCCCAGCTCCTGCGAGGGCTGCCAGCCACCCTGGGGCCCCGCCTCCTTCCTCACACCTCCTCCTGCCCGAAGGTGTGTGTGGTGGTGGGTCTGAGAACCTGTGCCCACCCGCCTGCCTCGCAGTCTCAAACGCAGTCCACGGAGGTGTTCTGGACTCTGCTCATGTGAGCCATCTGCTTTTCCTTGCAGTTACACAGCTGTATTTTGTCCTAAAGGACCCAGAAGGGGTTTGGAGTGTCAGTTCTCTTAACCCTCGTATGTCTGGGCATGTCTCTTCTTTCTCCAAGTGATGCTTGCTGGCAGTTAAGTCTCCTAGACCCGTGACCCTGGCCTTCCTGTGCTAACAGGCTGGAGATGGGCATCTCCAAGCCCCGCCCTGCTCAGTTGGTGCCAGTTCTGGCCAGGAGGATGAAGGTGGACGTCGCTTCCCTGGTTCCAAAGTGACTCAGGGGGTCTGGTGGCTTCCCGACCTCACGCGTCTGGCCCCTGGTCCGCTGCCCTGAGCGCCCCCAACCTGCCGCCCCAGGGCTATAGTCCGTGTGGCGCCACCGTGCGAGGTGGGAGCGCTGTTTCCCCCTGCTGCTGACTCAGATCTCAGCTTTTGACTCCATCACGCTCTCTTCCTGTAGACCCCGGAATCTCTTCTGCTTCCATCTCCTGTGCCACCCCCAGGGCCCAGCAGCTCAGCTTGCGAGTCGCACACCTTTGACCCTGGCTTCAGGTCTCAGCTCTGGAGCTCCTAGCCGAGCCGCCTGGGCGTGTGGCCCCTCCCGTCTCCTGGCCTGTAAGCTGGGGTCCGTGAGGATCAAGCCCGGTGCCCTGCAGCCCGCCCAGGATGGGGACTGGTGCCTGGAAGGGGCCCAGGAGGGAGTTTCTGTTTCTGTTTTTTTTTAAATTTTTGGAGTGTAGTTGATTTAGTTTCAGGTGTACAGCAAAGTGAGGCCGCCCTGGCGGCTCAGCGGCAAAAGCATTCTGCCTGCAGTTCAGGAGATGAACCGAGATGCGGGTCTGATCCCGAGGTCGGTAAGATCCCCTGGAGGAGGGCATGGCAGCCCACTCCAGTATTCTTGCCTGGAGGATCCATGACAGAGGAGCCCGGCGGGCTGCAGCCCGTGGAGTAACAGACTCGGGCAAGACTGAGCGACCCGCACGTTCACACACGTACAGCAGAGCGCGTCAGTTACAGGGATACATAGACCCACTCTTTTTACGCTGCTTTTCCCAACCAGGCCATTACACAGTACTGGGTCGAGTCACCTGCCCTACACAGCAGGCTCTCCTCAGTTACTCACTTCATATGTTGCAGTGTGTACATGGGTTCTGGGAGAGCACGTTTGTAAGTGCCCAGGCTCAATCCTTTATATTTCACTGGCAGTCTCAAAAAAGACTTTCAGTCTTTCTTTGAATTGAAAAGAAATATTGGAGCTGAAGTAATAAATGCATTGTATGACGCACAGAGCAAAGAACCGTAGGTGGTAACACTCCCTTGAGCCGAATCTAGGCAGGGAAACCCCGTCTCGGCAGGAAACTTGCTTCCGCAGAGTTTAACCGGGGAACACTGTGATGGTCGCTGTGGACGGGAAAGGACACCCAAGGACGGAAGACAGGATGGTGGTGTTTGGCCCGATGAACCGTGACCCGTGCATCACGTGTACACTGCAGAATTCACGTGGACGTGAATCTTTATCCATTTTTTGAATGAAATGAGGCAGAAACCGGAGGACATGAGGAATGGTGTGACGCAGCGGAGGGCGATCCAGGGCTTCCCGCCCCCTCGGGGACCTTTGCTCTTTCTGGGGCCGGCTCACACGGTGGGGAACAGCCAGGGATGACTGGCGGGCTGACTGCAGGCTGTTGTAGGAAAATGCCGGTTCCTCACCCGCGGGGTCGCACGCAGCCCTGGGCGTGGGCCGCGGCCTGCAGGGAACATCCGGCAGGGCTTCTCCAGCGCGTGACGCTGGGACCCTGCCGCGAGCAGGGATGGCGCGGAGTAGAGGAGGGCCGCCCACAGACTCTGCTGCCGGAGAGCCCGCGGGGCCGGGCGGCCAGGACGTGCAGCGGCTCCGTGGCCACCAGGGGTGCGGGGGCCCAGGGCTGCTCGCCGGCCCAGCGCCTCGCCAAGCTGAGTCCAGGCGGAGGGACCCCTCGCTCTGCAGGAGCGCAGCGCCGCTTCACTTCGCACTGAGCAGCGTCCTGGGGATTCTAGTATGAGAGCCCAGCGTGGAGGAGCTCTGGAGGAGCACGTTCCAACCTCAGAGTTCTTGGATATCGCGGGGTCAGGTCCCTGCGGTTTGGGGTGTGAAACAAACTGCTCGCTGAACCGTTTCTGACAAATAGGTCTGAAAAGGAACCAGCTTTGGGACTGATCCAGACGATCACAGTTTCAAGTTGAATGTGTCAGGACAGCGGACACACCTGCCGAGCACGCACCCGACAACGCAGGTGCCCGGGCACAGGCCCCGGGTGTGTCTGGCTCCCCTCGTGCCCCTTCCCTCGAGGCCGTTCCAAGGACCCCAGGGCTCACCTGCACTGCAAGGACGTGGGGTGGGCACGGGGTCCAGGGTGCACACCCTCCCTGGGCTCCAGGGTGGACCTCGATTCCCACCTCCCTCCAGGTGGTGCTGGCCTCGCCCGCTGCCCCCAGGGGCCCAGGTCTGGGCAGAGCCTCCTGCTGGCCCAGTGCATGCGATGCTGCCGATGGCCACACGGGGGCAGCAGAGACCACCATATTGTTACTCCGTTGCTCAGCCTTGTCCGACTCTGATCCCATGGACTGTAGCACACCAGGCTTCCCTGTCCATCACCAACTCCCGGAGCTTGCTCAAACTCATGTCCATTGAGTTGGTGATGCCATCCAACCATTTCATCCTCTGTCGTCCCCTTCTCCTCCTGCGTTCAATCTTTCCTAGCAACAGGGTCTTTTCCAGAGTTAGCTCTTTGCATCAGGTGGCTAGAGTATTGGCGCTTCAGCTTCAGCATCAGTCCTTCCAATGAATATTCGGGGTTGATTTCCTTTAGCATTGACTGGTTTGAGCTCCTTGCAGTCCAAGGGACTTTCAAGAGTCTGCTCCAACACTATAGTTTAAAAATATCAGTTCTTTGGTGCTCAGCCATTGAAATAAGAAGACGCTTGCTCCTAGAAAGAAAAGCCATGACAAATCTAGACAGCATATTAAAAAGCAGAGACATAACTTTGCCGATAAAGGCCCGTCTAACAAAGCTATGTTTTTTTCCCAGTGGTCATGTATGGATGTGAGAGCTGGACCATAAAGCAGGCTGAGCACCAAAGAATTGATGCTTTTGAACTGTGGTGTTGGAGAAGACTCTTGAGAGTCTCTTGAACTGCAGGGAGATCCAACTAGTCAATCCTAAAGGAAGTCAACCCTGAATATTCACTGGAAGGACTGATGCTGAAGCTGAAACTCCAATCCTTTGTCCACCTGATGCAAAGAGCTGACTCATTGGAAAAAACCCTGATGTTGGGAAAGAGTGAAGGCAGGAGGAGAAGGGGACGACAGAGGATGAGATGGTTGGATGGCATCACCGACTCGATGGACATGAGTTTGAGCAAGCTCCGGGAGACGGTGAAGGACAGGGAAGCCTGGTGTGCTGCAGTCCATGGCGTTGCAATGAGTTGGACACGAGTGAGCTCCTGAACGACAACAACAGCCTTCTTTATGGTCCAACTCTCACACCCATACACGACTACTGTAAAAACCATAGGTTTGACTGGACAGACCTTTTCAACAAAGCGACATCTCTGTTTTTTGATACACTGTTTAGGTTTGTCATAGCTTTTCTTCCAAGGAGCAAGTGTCTTTTAATTTCACGGCTGCAGTCACTGTCCGCAGGAGCCCAAGAAAATAGTCTGTCACTGTTTCAACTTTTTCCCTATCTATTTGCCATGAAGTTATGTGACTGACCGGATGCCGTGATCTCCAGGTGATGCAGGCCATGCCCTCTGCCCCTGCCTGCGCAGGGGCCCCGGGTCTGGGCAGAGCCTCCTGCTGGCCCAGTGCATGCATTGCTACTGGTGGCCACATGGTGGCAGCAGAGCCCAACATATTTAGGGGCCCAATCCCTTATGATTATACAGTAGAAGTGAGAAATAGATTTAAGGGACTAGATCTGATAGATAAGATGCCTGATGAACTATGGACGGAGGTTCGTGACATTGTACAGGAGACAGGGATGAAGACCATCCCCAAGAAAAAGAAATGGAAAAAAGCAAAATGGCTGCCTGAGGAAGCCTTATAAATAGCTGTGAAAAGAAGAGATGTGAAAAGCAAAGGATAAAAGGAAAGATACACCCATTGGAATGCAGAGTTCTAAAGAATAGCAAGGAGAGATAAGAGAGCTAGTGGAGGTGATGGAATTCCAGTTGAGCTGTTTCAAATCCTGAAGGATGATGCTGTCAATGTGCTACACTCAATATGCCAGCAAATTTGGAAAACTCAGCAGTGGCCACAGGACTGGAAAAGGTCAGTTTTCATTCCAATCCCAAGAAAGGCAATGCCAAAGAATGCTCAAACTACTGCACAATTGCACTCATCTCACACGCTAGTAAAGTAAGGCTCAAAATTCTCCAAGCCAGGCTTCAGCAATACATGAACTGTGAACTTCCAGATGTTCAAGCTGGTTTTAGAAAAGGCAGAGGAACCAGAGATCAAATTGCCAACATCTGCTGGATCATGGAAAAAGCAAGAGAGTTCCAGAAAAATATCTATTTCTGCTTTATTGACTATGCCAAAGCCTTTGACTGTGTGGATCACAATAAACTGTGGGAAATTCTTAAAGAGATGGGAATACCAGACCACATTACCTGCCTCCTGAGAAATCTGTATGCAGGTCAGGAAGCAACAGTTAGAACTGGACATGGAAAAACGGACTGGTTCCAAAAAGGGAAAGAAGTACGTTAAGGCTGTATATTGTCACCCTGCTTATGTAACTTCTATGCAGAGTACATCATGAGAAACGCTGGGCTGGAGGAAGCACAAGCTGGAATCAAGATTGCCAGGAGAAATATCAATACCCTCAGATATACAGATGACACCACCCTTATGGCAGAAAGTGAAGAAGAACTAAAGAGCTTCTTGATGAAAGTGAAAGAGGTGAGTGAAAAAGTTGGCTTAAAGCTTAACATTCAGAAAGCTAAGATCATGGCATCCAGTCTCATCACTTCAAGGCAAATAGATGGGGAAACCGTGGAAATAGTGTCAGACTTTATTTTTTTGGGCTCCAAAATCACTGCAGATGGTGATTTCAGCCATGAAATTAAAAGACGCTTACTCCTTGGAAGGAAAGTTATGACCAACCTAGACAGCATATTGAAAAGCAGAGACATTACTTTGTCAACAAAGGTCCGTCTAGTCAAGGCTATGTTTTTTCAAGTAGTCATGTAAGGATGTGAGAGTTGGACTATAAAGAAAGCTGAGTGCTGAAGAACTGATGCTTTTGAACTGTGGTGCTGGAGAAGACTCTTGAGTGTCCCTTGGACTGCGAGGAGATGCAACCAGTCCATCCTAGAGGAGACCAGTCCTGGGTGTTCACTGGACGGACCGATATTGAGGCTGAAGCTCCAATACTTTGGCCCCCTGATGCGAAGAGCTGACTCGCTGGAAAAGACCCTGATGGTGGGAAAGACTGAAGGCAGGAGGAGAGGGGGACGCCAGAGGACGAGAGGGCTGGATGGCATCACGGACTGAGTGGACATGAGTTTGCGTGAGCTCTGTGAATTGGTGACGGACAGGGAGGCCTGGTGTGCTGCGGTCCATGGGGTCGAAAAGAGTTGGACACGACTGAGCGCCTGAACAATAACAAACAGCCTTCTTCATGGTCCAGCTCTCACATCCGTACATGACTACTGTAAAAACCATAGGTTTGACTAGACGGACCTTTGTTGGCAAAGTGGCGTCTCTGTTTTTAAACTGCTGTCTAGGTGTATCACAGCTTTTCTTCCCAGGAGCGAGTGTCTTTTAATTTCATGGCTGCAGTCACAGTCCACAGGAGCTCAAGAAAATAAAGCCGGTCACTGTTTCCACCTTTTCTGCATCTGTTTGCCATGAAGCGGTGGGACCGGTGCCACGATCTCCAGGCGCGGCGGGCCGTCCTCTCCGCCCCGGCCCGCCCGGCGCCCGCGTCCCCTGCGGGCCCGCTGCGTGCAGTGCTGCCGGTGGCCACACGGTGGCAGCAGGGCCCAGTACGTTCAGGGCCCCGCCCTCCTCGCGGGGCTTCCCCGGCACCCACGCCGGCCGTGGCCGGAGGGGGCGCCGCCCCGACCGGCCCCAGGCTCCCGAGCCTGGGTCTCCCGGACCCCACGCCCAGGCTCAGCCTGGACCCCGGCCTCGCCGGGCTGAGCTCACGGCAGTGCTCGTCACCCCGCGCCGGGGGTCGGCGGGGCTGCCCTGGCTGCACCCGTCCCGAGTGCCCACCGAGGGCAGTGTTTGGAGAATTCAGGGGCGCTGGGCCCCCACAGTGAGACCGATGCTTGGCGAACAGGAAGAGGATCCCCCTCCCTGTCGCCTGTCCCGGCTTCTTCGGGGTGGGCGTCCCTGTGTGGCAGGAGGGGCGCCTGCTCCCTGCCTGGCAAGC